>JAIUCV010000031.1:1046798-1555112 GCA_026724425.1 Erythrophleum ivorense
TTTCATACATCATTTGCATATGATATTACAATTGTTTATGGTTTTAAATCTCAAAAAAAAACATGTACAAGCTTACTTTAACCTTCAACTACAATTAGAATTACATAATGAACAAGGTATGGCTCTTCAATGCTATTGGCTTGCATTTCTCCCTTCTTGTGTACCACCTAGACATTTTAAGATGGGAAAGGGAAGGGGAATGAGATTCATGGAATCTCAATAGCTCATACACCTATTCACACACATTTAAGGCATACATACATCAAAGGCACACTTTTAGAACTTGTCTCAACATAGATATGCAAGAATATATACTTTCATGCCACCAATTCATTTTCAATTCAAGAACATGCTCTAGGGACTTTTGGTTTTGCCTTACCCCAATTTTAGGACTTTTAGATTTGTTTCACCCTTGGTTTAGGGACTTTTGACTTGGCCTCACCCATTTAAGGGATTTTTGGCCTAGCCTCACCCTTGCCTTGAGACTTTTGGCATTTCTTCACCTTCACTAAGGGACTTTTGACTTGGCCTCACCCATTCAAAGGGCTTTTGGCCTAGCCTCACCCTTGCCTTGAGACTTTTGGCATCTCCTCACCTTCACTAAGGGACTTTTGGCATTATCTCACCCTTATGAGCCATTTCCACAACCAAAACCATTCAAGAATACACATTGGTACTAATGTAATCTTAAGATATCAAGTGGCATGTACTCAAGTCATACAAGCATGCACAAGTACCCAATGGCATACATACACACAAGAATGCAAGGAGAATGAGGTAGAAAGCTACCTTGAACTTTGGCAAGCTTTACTTTGTTTATTCCCTCCCTTTTTTGGTTACACAAGAGCACTTAGGTGGGATGGGATCCTCTTGACCTAAACACCATAAACAACATACAATCATACACTTGAAGCAAGCCAAGATACTAAACTCACTTTTAAATACACACTTAGTTCTATAAGTGGCATAATTGTTCCATAAATGGCCCATTGAAGCAACTCTCATTGTTCAAGCTCCAAGCTCCATTCTCTTTTCATTTCTAGGCCTTTTGACCTCATTTAAGGTCCTTGGAGCCCTCACACATTCATTTGCACCATTGAAAAATGAAGTTATTTCATAAGGCACAATTATGGACACCATTGGCCCATCTCCTAATCCATGCCTCCTAAATTTTTTTCAAGGGTTCCTCCCACCTTCTACCATCATATGAAGTCCCAAACCAAGGGTAGAATAAATTAAAACACTCTCTAACCCCTCCATCTTTCTTACGCCGAAATTATGGAAGTATTTAGGGTTTAAGGGGTTTTCAATTTTTTCTTGATAGAAGAGTCACTTGGGAGGCTTCCTAAGGGTCTTAGGAGCTCAATCAAATACTCACACATGCAAGGAAACTTATATATCAAATTAGTTTTTGCAAGATATTCAAGAGCTCTACACTTTTCTAACTTGGAATTCCTTGATTTTTTCTTGCAATTTCTTGGCATATTCCAAGTTCCCACACTCCAATTTCATGGTTTCTTATTAGTTCTAGGTCAGAACTTTCCTCTCCTAGATGGTTCTATTTTTTGGCGTTACACACACAAGGAAGAGCAAGAAGGAAGAAGCAACAAAAAGCAAGAAATTACCTTGGATTCAACCTTCTTTCAAGAGCGTTTCTTCTTGCCTTAGCTTCCTCTTTGGATTTCAAACTTTTTCCCTCTGGTTCAAGACCAAAACAGAACCATTTCACTCACCAAAAACATAGAAAGATGAAGCAAAGAGAGGAGAGCAAGGTTTCAAGAAGAAATACTAAAGAAATTCTTAAATTTTTCTACCTTTTGTTAGCCTTTTCTTCCTCCTCTTGAGCTCTCTTAGTGCATCTCTCTCCCTTGGTCTCATGCTCTATTTTGGGTAGCAATTCACTTTATGCACTTTTTTATTTTACATTTTAGTCTCTATTCTTTGTTCTTATCATTTTGGCTCAAATCAACTCCTTTTGAAATACGTCTTTTCCATCATATTCCTTAGGCTCTTAATTATAAGAATTTCCTTTGGAATTACTAAAAAAGGATCTAAAACCATTTCAAACCTTTCGATCAACTAATGGTCGAATTTACTCACTAGAGGGGTTTCAACTGTTTTAGGGAGTTTCATGATTTTCAAGGCCTCTGGCAACCTTGAAAAGCTCAAATTTTACATTAAAAAAACCCTCCTATGAGTTTTTTAAAATTTTCAGAAATCACAAAAATGCCCCTGCTTTCTTCGGTAAATTTTTTAAGCTTTTCTAACTTTGGTTTTTGAGCATTTTAAATTTCAAATTCTCATTTTCTAATATTTAAAATTTTATCCTAATTTTATTTGGCCACAAGTCCTTCTATTTCGAGGACTTCCTTTCATATCTGACCCAATTCTAACGTTTATAGAGAAATTGAACATTGCATTTCTCACATTTATGGAGGGACCGAATGTTACAGATTCAAAGAGGAGTGAAACCGAGGAACGAGAGACAGAAGGTGAGCTCGGAGGAGGATTCATCATTTCTAGATTCCTTTGAGGTACGTTTTTGGGCTTGTCTTCCCTTGAATTTTGGTTCTTTTAAGCATATTATTGCTATATAAAAGATTTTGAAAACATATTATAAGATTGTTCTTATTTTACATTCTAATTTCATGGATGAATAGGTTTTTATTTTTAAAATTTTCTTTGCTCCTGTATACTCTGATTTGGCTTCACATTGATGGAAGATTATCCTCTTGTGTGATTATGGATCATTTATTGCATCTGAGAGTTCAGTTTAGAATTTGGTGTAGAATTTTGCTAATTTATTTGGTTATATAACTGTTACATCTAGACTTTGTCTTTGTGGCTTATTGGAATCTATTTTCACATTTGAATTGTAATGAGAAATTTTTGTGAATAAGCTAGGTGTAACACCATAATTCTAGCTCATCTCATGCCTTTGAATAGCATAATTATCATGAAACATACACATAATTCTCATAAAGGAGGCATGAAGATTTGGACTTTTATTTGCAAGTCATCATATCCAAAAACCCATTTGGTGTCACGTGGATTGTGTGAGCTCATTCTATGCATCCTCATATTTATTTGCATGATTAGAACTCATTTCAATCACAAAAACTAGCTTTAAACCCATGGAAACCAAAAAGGGATATGAGACATGTAGATTCATTTTCGGCAAACTTGGCCTCATTTCTAGGTAAAGTTTTGAAATTCACAACTAAATTCCAGAAAAATCGAAAACATGTAATCTCAGTCATTATGGAAAGCTTAAGATGTCTACTTTATGTTAAAAATATGTAGAAGTCTTAAAATCTCATGTATAATGTGTTTGACACATGAAATCATCTACTGGTCGAAGGGGTTCCTGATACTGTCACAGTTTACTGATATGGACTTCAAAAATGTCTAATTAATTCCACAAAAATCAAATGCTTTAAAATGATATCACTATGGAAATATGTGGATGTTAACTAGAGAGGAAAAATATCTCCAGATCAGTTCATCAAGCCAAACTCCCGGAAATCAATGGAAGAGTACCTCGGGTCTGGCAAGATGTCTGATACTGGGCAGAACCTTCGAAAATGAATATCTTCCTCTCTAGACCTCCAAATGAGATGATCTCGGTGGCCACAGAAATATTATGACCTCTAGTTTATGTATATAAAATTTCATAAGCATTGGATACCATTTGGCCATCGGGTGACACAGAATTCCAAATTGCCAGTATGAACAGTACCCATACCAGAATCCATGAAAAATCCCAACTTTGAAAATTCATCAAATATTCTCTAGGTTTCCGAAATTATGATCTTTAGCTTCCCAAAAAGATATTAATGAGACCTAATTGCATGCCAAGTTTTGGGGCAAGACTAACTCATTTGGCTAAAAAATGGCATAGGGTTCTATTATGGTCAATTTTGGCTCCATATTGGGTACCAAAATTGCCAAATGGATTTTCCTTGGTCTTGGCACCTTTTGGGCAAGTTTAAAAGCATATTTAAGACTTGTGAGAGTTGCCCAAATGGTCACAAACCATTTGCATCTCATTTTTGCCTCCTCACCCTCACTCATACACATTACACCAAGTTTTTCTCAATTGCATACATTGGCATAAACACTCACTTTATGATCTAGAATACATACACCATACTCATTCATTTATCTATCACGTAATACTATTTTTACATTTGTCCAAGGGCTCATAGACTATTTACAATCATAATATACATCATGAAGTCTCATTATGAGTCAAAAACATAAAAATTAAGCATAAGGGTGGCCATCTTCTTCCTTCACATGTGATTGGCTCCCATTGCCATGTCCACTTGGTCCACCTAACATATTAGGACATTTAAGAGGAGGGGGTGAGATTCAAGAATCTCAATAGCTCATCTCCCATTCCATCACACATAATATGTGCAAGCAAGTTCTATGAATGCATGTGTGGAAAAAATGCAAGTCATGAACATTTAAAATCAACCTTGGCATAGAAACACATCATACAAGGCATTCAAGAGCTCACCAAGTATTTGGATTGGCCTCACACTTCTCTCTATGGTATTTGGACTTGCCTCACCCATTCTTTGAAATCTTTAGACTCAACCACACTCTTTGGGAGTCCACTTTGCTTTTGGGAGACTCTTTATTTTGTCTCAACCAAAGTCAAGGGTTTTTGGCTCATCCTCACTATGGGGAAGAGTTCTTGGCCTCTCCACACTCAAGCAAGCTCAATCACACATCATATGTTCATTTGAAAGCATAATGTGGCATCAAGAGTCATGGTATATAAGAGCATGCTAGCATACTTTTCATAGCTAAAAATACATATACACACATCATAAAACAAGCTAAACACACATCTATGTATGAAAGAAGGTGGAGAGAGCTACCTTGCACAAATTCGCACACTTTCCCTTTGAATTTAAGCTCCTCTTTTCGGCTACACACCCACAAAAGTGTGGGGAAGGTTCCTCTTGGCCTAGACATGATTTAAGGAAGTTAATTAGGTTCATGAAACAATTTCTAAGGTCACACCACTTGCTTAGACACTAAGTTATCCTATAAACCTCATTATGGTCCATACAAGCACCTAATGAAGCAACACCCCTCAAATGACTTCTAGGCCTCATCCTTTCCTTTCAAATATGATTCTTGACTCCTTTTAAACCTCTTGAAGTCATCACATCATTAAAACAAGGGCCTAGCAGCATATTACTTCTTTAGGTCCTAATATGGAACCTATGGCACCAATTCACTTTCTTTGAGTTCTAAATTTTTTCTAAGGCCTCTACTCATTTTCACTCATCACATATGACTCAAGAATAGCCTTAGAAAAATCTAAAACTCTCCTTAGCTATAGGAACTTGCCTAGACCGAGACTATGGGGGGAAGAAGAGTTCATGGCCTTCTTGATTTTTCCTTGATGGGAGACACACTTGGGAGACTTCCTAGAGGTCTTAGGAGCCCAATCAAATACTTACACATGCAAGGAAACTCATATATCAAATCAGTTTTTGCAAAGTGTTCAAGAGCTCTACACTTTTCTAGCTTAGAGTTCATTAGTTTTTCTTGCAATTTCTTTGCTTTCTTGGATGGGAGGTGCATGTGGAAAGCTCTCTAGGGGTCTTAGGAGCATGTTTAAACATTCAATTAAGTCTAAGAATATTCATATAAAATCAGATTTGCAAGGGAGCATTTGGATCCCTAATGGTTCCATCTTGTTTCCTAATGCCCTTTCTTGATTCTATTGGTTCATTCTTAATCTTTGCCACCTAAAACATCTAATCCCTCCATGAATTGGACAGAAAATAGCCCCTAAGACTTGGACTCATGGTGGTTAAATTCGTGCAAGAGGGAGGGGGAGGAAGAAACTACTAAAGAATGGAAGTTTTATCTTATTTTCTTGCTTTTCTTTGCTTGCTCTTCCACTTGGTTGGCTTGCTCCCTCAATTTTCGAAATTTCCCTCTCTGTTCTGCCCCAAAAACAGTACCAAACTCTCCATTAAAACCATAGAAAGAAAGCTTGAGAGGAGGGGAGCAAGTTTCAAGAAGGAAGGATATGGAATTTCTTAAAGTTTCTTACCTTTTTCTTGAATTTCTTCCTCCAAAATCCTCCTTCTCTTGTGCACCTAAGAAGCTGGAGTTTTTCTCTGAAAATGGGCAGAAGCAAGTCGGTTTAATGAAGGAGAGGAAGAACATGACTTATAAAAAGAGTTTGGAAGCTTCCTTTAACACTTAAATTTCCTTTTTGCCCTTTCATACTTTGTATTTTCGTTTCTCCTTTGTTTTAGCTCCTTTTTGAGAACCATATTTTCCATTATAACAAATAGGTTCCCAATTAAATAAAATGCCTTTAGAATCACTCAAATCGGAGCTAAAACCTTTCCGAACGAATCGGTCAAAGTTTAGGTCAACTGACGTCGGAAGGAGTACACTAGAGGGGCTTTACCGATCCCGGGGCTTCCCATGGTTTTTGGGGCCTCTGAGAACCCTGAGCAACTTAAAATTTTCATTTAAAAAGCCCTCCTAGGTGCTTTTCCAAAATTACACTTATTTACGAAAATGTCACTGGCCTTTCGGCAATTTGTTCGAATCACTCCGACCCCGGTTTCTGGGTAACTCAAGGCTCAAATCCTCATTTTCTATTATTTAAAATTTTCTCAAAATTTTATTTGGCCTTGAATCACTCATCTCAGGGGACTTGCTTTGAAAACGGACTCATTTCGGTGTTTTACGAAAAATTAGACGTTACACTAGGCTCTACTCATTTGTCCTATATTACCATAAGCTATCTGTATTTTTCCCAAAGCTTATTAAATTTCTTAGTTGTGTAGTGGGGTAGGTTCAGGTTATAATAGGTTTATCCCTTTGCTTCAGTCATGCATTTCTTAATCAAGGGATGGGAAAATGCTCTGTTTTATCATGCCTTCATGTGGGAGAAATGAAGTTGATCATATGGTGTTCGAGCTAGCATGTTTTCTTTGTATAGTCTGTGTCCCCATGATGCCATTTCTGTTATTGAAAATGAAACATAAATAGGGAAACATTAATCTGTTATTGTATTGCATTTGAAATTGGGTTAAGTTTTGCCTATGCAATGCCCATCATTTCATTGATTCATGATACCAGTCGAGTTAGGTATATAGTGCTCATTGTTCTAGTAGTTCTTTTTGGTTGTAAATTTAGAGATGGCAGAACCTCACCTGCAATGATTTATGTCATATTCCATAATATTCCTTGTTTTGCTCTTACTCTTTTTGCATATGAGCTCCACTTGGGAGAGAGTGAGAGGATCAAGGAGACTAGCTAGAAGAGTAGAGAATCAAGAGAAGATTAAAGAAAAGGCTTCATTGGGACAATGGGAGAATATGACATGGTAAGCACAAAAACGTGAGACAACGCTGATCTGACTGAGGAAAGGAGTAGGAATTGAGAAAAGTAAAAATGCAAACAAGGGATGTCTTTCAAATTACTATTCCTTTCACTTTTTGTAATTATTGTTTGAAATAATATGCTATTTGTTTCCTGTACATGGAATACACACTATCACAAATTATATTGTACTTGTACATATTTTTATTTTTATTTTTATTATACTTTTATTTTTCTTAGAGTTGCCGTGTAGAATTTTATATCTCCTTAGGCATATAGGGGTTAACCGGAGTATCATGTGTGACAATAAAGTCTCCTTGGTGCTTATTAATTTTTTTTATATTGGTAAATTTTGGGTTTCAATGATCCATATTAATTCAATTTTGGTTTTAAAGAAGCATATTCAAAAAATAGAAAAAAGAGAATTTTCAAAGAAAAAGGATTTCAAAACAAAATAAATAGTTTTTGAAAAGTAAAGCACATTTCTCTTAAAAAAATCACAAATTAATTAAGGAATATATGAATTTTGAAAAATAAATAAACCTCCTCCCTTTAAAATAAAATAAAAGAAAAGTAATAAAATATATTAAAAATTATATTTCAAAAGGAAGAAAAGGAAAAGAGATAGAAGTCAGAGATTGAAAATTAAATGGATTTCGTTTTCAATGGGAGCATCTCTCTTGATTTTCTTGTGCGGGAAAAAGATTTATTAAAAAATTAAGTTTTAACAAAAGGCTACATTTTCTAGGAATGTCAACCTTAAGTTTTTCTCAAATTATTTCTAAAAAATGAAAAAATAATAATAATATTTTAACATGCAAAATTAAATTTTGCTTTCTCTTGGAGTGTTTAAAACAAAAAAAAAAACAAGAAACAAAGCAAAATAAAAAATGAACCAAACTGAAAAAGAGAAGATATTAAAAAAAAAAAAATCCATGTACTTTGTAGTACCATAGCTATCTTAGCTAACCTCCTTACATACACAAGTCTCATATATGAATTTTTCTAAGAAAACAAAGGAAATAATATAATTTAATACGTTACGTTATCCATAATTTCTTCATTTTTGCTTCGTGGGCCTTGGGGACTCTCTCATATCATTCTCAAATTTAATTATACCAATACAACTCAAAACCATCTCAAAACATTGCCAATTACTCGAGCTTACATCAAGTATACATAAATATTAATGGTTTTGCCTTGGGTTCAGTCTGCAGATTCTGTATAGCAACTTTGGAACTTTGTAATTAAATGTAGAAAAATAGAAATCAGCTATGCTATAGCTTCTTGGAAAGGTTTGAGTGTTAAATTTACACTAAAAATAATTTCAAGTCATGAACATAACATCTAGATCACGTTTGACATTGAAAAGAGTACAAAGGTTTGACTAGCTACTGGTATTGTTATAGATTTCTGATATAAATTTAAAAAATGTTCAATTAATTCCAAAAAAATCCAATCCATGTAACTAATATCAATATGGAAATCTATGGATGTTAGCTTTATGGTAAAAATAAATTCAGACAAAAAAAAAACATGTTTAGCTACTAGAATTCAATGGAATAGTGATTAAGGTTGAGCTGCGCTACTGTTGCTGTTCCAGATTTTAAAAAATGCATAATTCTTAGCTCAGACCTCTAAATAAGGTGCTTCTAGTTGCTACAAGTCATTGTAAATGTCTATTTTTTGCCTACCAAATTTTGTATTCATTGGACCATGTTTTCATTTCGAATGACACAAATTTACAACTAACCAAATGAACAATGATTCTGCATATCCGAATTTTTGATACCAAGTTTGAAAAATTATAAAAATTTCACAGACCTCCAAATAACCTGGTCTTTATCTTTTCAAAAATATCTAGGAAAGATCTAATTGCATGCCAAATTTTAAGCCAAAAAGAGGTTATTTAGTCAGACTTTGCTATAGCTCAAGATTATGGCACTTTTGGATCCAACAAGGGGGCAAATTTGGTCCAAATGATCCATACACTTTCCCACACCCATTTGAGCAACTTAGGAAGCATAAATATAGTACAAAGAAGTCGCTCATAAGGTATGAACTATCATGTAACTCAAATTCATCATGACACATCCATAAACATACATACACAAGTGGGCTCTCAAGTGGTTAAATTGCATATTTCTATTCATTTAGCTCCATTCTTGATACATACACCATCATTACATAGTTTTACACTTGTTCAAGAAGTCATGGCTTAAAAATAACATATGCATATATACTTTGACATTTTAGTACATCAAAAATAGCAAGATTGATAAGAGATGGATATCTAAGCTCCTTGGCTTCGATCATTTGGATCTTGAACTCCACTTAGGCCATATAAGATAAGAGAAAGGAGGGGGTGAGATTCATTGAATCTCAATAGCTCATACAACTATTCAAGCACATGTCCAAGGCATACAACTTGTGAAGGGTACAAGTATGAAACCAACCAATCTATGAAGTATTCAATTTCACATTTTTTTGCCACAAACTCATGTCAAGCATAAAAATGAGCTCTAGGGACTTTTGGTTTGGCCTCACCCCATTTTTAGGACTTTTAGATTTGTCTCACTCTTGGTTTAGGGACTTTTGACTTAGCCTCACTCATCCAAGGGACTTTTGGCCTTATCTCACCCATGCCATGAGACTTTTAGCATCTCTTCACCCACATTAACGGACTTTTGGCACTACCTTGCCCTTATGAGCCATTTCCACAATTTAAAGACATTTAAGAAAATATATTGGTACCAAAATAACAACATAGCATCAAGTGGCATGTCTCAAAAATATGAATATACACACAAGCACACAATGACACATATGCAACAAGAAAAGGTAGAGAGCTAACTTGAATTGATGCAAGCCCTTCTTGATCCTTTTCCTTCCTTTTTTTAGTCTCACAAACACACCTAGGTGGATTGGAGTTCTCTTAGCCTAAGTATCATAAATAGCACACAATTACATTGTTGAAGCAAGCCAAACATTACACTTTTAAAAAAAAACATAAATGAGTCTATGGTTGGCATAATGGCTCCATTGGTGTCCTATTGAAGCAACCCTTGCAATTTACGTTCTATACTTTATTCTCTTTTCATTTCTAGGATTCTTGACCCCATTCAAGGTCCTTGAAGCCATCACACAATCATTTGCACAATTGAAAAACTAAGTTGCTTCCTAAGACACCATTATGGACACCATTTCTCTATCTTCCAATTCATGGCTCCTGAATTTTTTCCAATGGTTTCTTCCATCTTCTAACATCATATAAAGCCATAAAACCAAGGCTAAAACAATTTAAAACACTCCCTAACCCTTCCAAGTAGCCTTGCCTGAAACTATGGACAAGAATGGGGTTCTTGGAGTTCTTGATTTTTCCTTGATGGGGGAGCCACTTGGGAAGCTTCTTAGAGATCTTAGGAGCTCAAGAAAACACTTAAATAGCCAAGAAAGTTCATGTATAAAATCAATTTTCACAAAACTATAAAGGATCCTACACTTTCCTAACTTGATTTCCATGGGCTTTTCTTACAATTTCTTAGCATATTCCTCTTCTCTATGGTCTAATTCCCTAGTTCCTCTCTTGTTTTTAGACAAAACTCCCTCCCCTCTAATGGTTTTGGTTTGGGCTAAGATACACACATTCAAGGAGCAAAGGAAAAAAGCAATAAATATAAGAAACTACCTTGGATTTCTAGCTCTTTTTGGATGCTTCTTCCCTTGCTTGAATTCTCTTCTTAATTTTCAAAAATTTCCCCTTGGTTATGGTCCAAAAATAGAGCCAATCATGTCAAGAAAACCATAAAAGGAGAGCTAAGAAGGAGAGGAATAAGATTGAAAGAAGGAGAAGCATGAAATTTCTCACCTTTTCATTGGTTTCTTCCTCCCTTTCTCTCCTCCTCTTGTGTGCCTAAGAGAGAGCTTATTTTTCTATATTTCGGGCAAAGGAAAGTTGGCCTAAATGAAACAGAGTAGATGCATGAAGATAATGGAACATTTAAGAAACTCCTTTTTTCAAAAAATTCCAATTTCATCCTTCTGTAATGGCACTTTCGTTTCGGTTTCATTTTAGCTCTTTTTTTAAAATTGTCTTTTCCATCATAAACTTTAAGTTCTCAATTTAATAAAATACCTTTGGAACCACTCAAATTAGAGTTAAAACCTTCCTGAACGAAAGGGTCAAAATTCGGGTCAACTAATGTTCAAAAACAAATATCGGAGGGGTTTTAACTATCCTGGGGTTTCCCATGATTTTTAAGGTCTCTGAGAACCCCAGAGAACTCAAATTTTTCATTTAAAAAACCCTCCTGTGAGTTTTCCAAAAATTACCTGAATTTACGAAAATGCCATTGACATTTTGGCAATTTTTTCAAATCACTTCAGCCTCGATTTTTAGGCAACTCAAGGCTCAAATCTTCATTTTCTATTATTTAAAATTTTATCCAAATTTTATTTAACCTTGAATCACTCATCTTAAGGGACTTGCTTTTCAAACTAGTTTTTATACAACATACCCAATATTACATACTTAAATATAAATGTCATTCCAAAAACTCAAAAACCAAATTAAAGAAGAAAAAAAGAGGAGTGAAGGGAGAGAAAAATATTTTTCTAAATAACAATAAAAAAAATCAAAAAATCAAAAATCAAAAGAAGAAGAAGAAGAAGAAAAATAAAAATCGGAAGTAAAATAAATTATTGACCAAATTAAAACACAAAATCAAAACAAAAAATTAAAAATCAAAATCAACAAAAATTGAATAATCACTCTTAAAAAAATCAATCAAAAGGAAAAAATGAAAACAAAAATGATGGAATGTAAAAAAAAAAGGAGAAAAAGTGATAACGCAAAGAAATAAAATTAATTTTACTTTTGCAAATCAAAACACATCAACCATTTCTAAATTTGTTTTATTTGTTAAAAGAAAAAGTAATTTTTATTTTGTTTTTCTTTTCACCAAAAAAAAAATAAAAAACATAAACAAAAAATAATAATAAATAAAAACAATAAATAAAAAATAAAAAAACAAAAAGAAAACATAGAAAGGGAAAAAATGAAAAACAAAAAATGATGAAAAAAAGGAGAGAAGAAACAGAAAATATAAGAAAAGTAAAATTAAATTTACCTTTAGCATATCAAAAGACATCAACCAATTTTAAAACTCGTTTTATTTGCTAAAGGAAAAAGTAATTTTTATTTTTTTTGTCTTTTGACAAAAAAAAAAAGAGAAATAAACAACACAAAAACAATAAATTAAATAAAAAAAATTAAGAAAAGAAAAAAAAATAAAGAACAAAACAAGAAAAAAAACAAAACACCAATTCTTTATTCAAACTCCGTGGACTTTGATCCCTCTCGAAGGGTGCGTAGGTTTTAGGCTTTCATCCTAGGTCAAGTCCACCCTTGTAAATAAATATTTTCTTTCAATTTTTATTTTCTTAATTTCTTTTTGTTTTATTTTACTCTTAATTTTATTTTCATTATTTCTATCCTTCTTATTTTTTATTTAATTTTATTTCTTTAAGTTTTTTCTTTCTTATCTTGCATGTGATTTGTTGAGGATAATTAAAATAGAATGAAGGCCATAGTAATTTTACACAACTAACTTAGGTTAACCGTTTTAGGAACGGGTGTTGTGAGGTGTCAAATATCTTTTCCACTCATAATCGACTCTTAAATCTATATCTAGTTTGCAGATCGTTTTTGTTTTTCTTTTTAAAAAGCTTTTTCAAAGTTTTGTCTTTTAAAAAAATAAAATTTTGGTGGTGAATCTTGCACTTTTACTTTGATTTCGATTTTCGTTTTCTTTGAAAATTAAAATTTTTTTTGAAATTATTTTTTAAGGGGCCACAAGGTCGCATTTTTCAGGTGTAATAGTATGGCAACTCCATTAGAGATAGTCAAAGAGTCAAGCCCAATTTTTTGTTAATTGTGTAAAATATTATGGCATTTCTTTTATTTTGATTCTTCTTTTATTTGTTGTTTGCCTCACATGTCCAAGGTAGATAACATGCCATTCACATGCTTACTTCATTTGTTTTGTTTCATTGATTTGTATATATAACATGTGTTAGGGTTAGATAACATGTGGAATAAAACTTTAGGGTAGATGACTATATTTGTATATATTTCACTTCTTTTACTAATATCTATATATACTTTTCTGTCTTTATTCTGCCAATCTGTCTAGCCGATGAGGGTTGGATAGTCTATAGAATGAGAAGGTAAATGCTGTCCTCACACACATTATGGGCCCTATACTCGGGTCTTAGTATACCCTAGGTTAGTAGATGTTTATATTGATTTCCCTATGAAGCCTTATGCTTCTTAAGGCTATCATAAATACCTCACCTAAATTATACCTTATTACATAGGTTTGACCTATGTAGGATCTTTTTTCCTCTCAAGGTTGAATTTCTATAATGAGATCCTTATCTTATGGTGGGGACAATTTAGGGATCAACAATTTTAGGAGTCATAAATCTACCTTAGAAACTTGCACTAATAGTTAAGCCATAGATTCTTTATAAATAGTTAGAGTCAAACTTTTATACCCCAATAATGTTAACTTAGGATTTACTCATGTTAAGACAAAAGAGAGCATTTTGACTTTTTTTTTTCCTCATTGCACTCATGTATTCCCATAGAGAAAGTGACACATTGTCATTATTTACTAGAGTAATTATGAGATATCATTGCACAATTTGACATACGCTAATTATGACGAAGGTATGAGTTAATTAAACTAACCTTTGCCTTATGGATTTCCAACCCCGAAGAGACCATAACCACATTCATTATAATCCCATGAAAGGGAAACCTTGAGCATACATTTATTTTTTTTATACACATGAATAAATAAAAAGAGATAAGATACAATAATAAATGATGCACAATCTAATTTTATATTAAAAAAAATATTTCTTTAAAGTTTGCATCCCCACAAAATAACAAATTTCTCATAAAAAAGGAATACCATCAAAATTTTGAGAACTTACAACATCCATAAGTTTTGCCGCATCAACAAATGAGTAACATTTCTTAGTTAGGGATTTGAATCAGTATATAGGCATCAATCATGTGGAAAGGTATATTTTTCTCAATTTGATTGTCAACTGCTTTTACTCCAATGAAGCAATAAGTTTCTTGAAAAAAAGTACAAAGTTTTTCTTCTTTTCTTATACCAAGACATGGTTCTCAGTGATGTACTAGCACGTACGTAATATCAGTGGATTATTAGATTGGCTTAGTTTTGTTAAATATCATTGAAGCCAAAGTTCTAAGCATCAATTGTGAAGGGACTATCCCTCTTAAGTTGAGCAATAAGCCACAACTCTTTATGGATCAATAGGCTTCTAGAGGAATATAAGAGAATATCAACTAATGCTAATAATCCACTGGTTAATCAGAAAAGCCAATCTTGGGTGACCTACACAAAGATAGCAAGTTTTGGCACAATACTAAATGTCTCATTTCAAAATAAACAAGAATCAAGTTGGCTGCAAGAGTTGAATTTGTTAGGGGTTTAACTTGAGTTGCTTGCAAAAGAATTGAAATTCTTTGTGAGTCAATTTTGGTCGACTTCATTTCTTATGGTGGAATAGTAAGGTCCTAGAGAAAAGTAGAGGATCTGAAAACAACTTCATAAATTGTCAAAAGAAATGCAGATTAGCTAGACTTTCCCATAGACAATATCTATGTAGAATTTAATATATTCTTTTAGGATGATTTGTCAACTTTATTTATCCTTTTATGCAATCATCTAAGGAAAATAAAGGTTTAAAGAAAAAGAAAAGAAAAGGTTATCATAGGGGTAATACCAAGTGGGAAAGTTCTAATTTTACTTTTGAGTAATTTGCTATTTCTATCCTATCTCATGGGCTAACAAATTCCCTGAACGAAATAAAGGCCCTTATCCTCAAAGACTTTTATGCCAAAATCAATACACCTATTAGTTTATAGGTCAAACAAGATAATAAAATTGCATCTATGCATAGTCATAATGCATTTCATGTTAAATTTTTTTAAAATTTGTAAAATATAAGATTTTTGGTCATTTGCAATGGAAAGATCAACTTCAAACAAAATTTGGATAAAAAGCTACACTCGTGAATGATTAAGATGAAAGATTAAGGTTTAGGGGCACTAGGTGGAGGAGTGCTAATTGATTAGGCAAAAAAGAACTATCAAAAGGCTAATGTTGCTTAGCACCTTATAACTTTTCATAGCACCTTATCTGCAACTTATTACCCCCCACCCATTACCATACCTTCCAATCCAAAAAAAAAAACTCAAACCATCCGTCTCAAAACTCATTGAGCTTTACCATTTTGAGAACTACAAACCATCTCAATTAAGACATTTGCCATTTGTTTCAATTACAACACTTGCCATTTGTCTAACTCTCACTTGGTTAGCTTTGATAAGAGTAGGATGCTTCCTTCACCAACTTCTAATCTCCATTCCCAAAGAGGTATTGACCAAGTAAGAGTTGTGAACTTAATCCTAGGGCAATAGGACATTCCATAAAAGTTGCAATTTCTTTCATAAACAAGGTGTAAAAGGACATAATAAAGGAGGCTTCCAAAGGACTTCATGTTAATTGAATTCTCAAAAATTGCTTGTCATATCATAATAAGTTAATGCCTGTTTAGTTGATACCCTTCTATCCAGCTAAAGTCCAAGGCTAGCAGAAGATGATTTTGTTGTTGGACCTTATTTTATTTAACTTTGTCAATACGATTGTCATATGTTTCTGTTCTCCCCCTTTGTGCATCCTCCCATTTCATCAGTCATGTTAACACAATTTCTTTCCTTACATGTCTTTCCTAAATGAACAAAAACCCAAAAAAATATAATGTCCAAAACTCTTTATGAAAAGATTTAATCGATGTGAAAAAGGGTTAAATCTAAAACTAATTATATGCCCCAAATTCAATTACCAAAAAATGGAAGAGGAGAAACTAAATTAAAATGTGAATGCATTTCCCACAAGCAAGCTATGCCTAAGATACGAGGCATTCTTTGTCTTCCCAAATACAAGGAGTCACCCCTAGTCACCTCAATTGAGTTAGGAGTGATGTTCATTTTCTTCACCCATAATCACTGAACATTTAGAATTGGTAGTCTTTAACATATTTTTATATCGATAATTCAAATATCAAGAGAAAGTCAAATTCTTTCAATTATCCAAACACTATTTAACCATTGCTAACCACTTTGAGTCTTAAAAATTCTTTAAATACCTAACATGAATCGAACTTGGGAAGCAATGAGAATTCTATATAAAGAAAAGTAATCTTATCATTATAGTGAATTCCTCTAAAGTTAAAATTAAAAAAAAAAGAAACAGATGTTCAAGAAATGTCATTGGAGGAAGATAGGAAAAGTCATAAAAAAAAGGAATCTTTGAAGAGGAAGCTCCTATGAAATAAAATTTGAAAAAGCAAAAGTTTCCAAAAGGGAGCTCCACCTTAGCATACAATCAAAGGGCAAAATCCTTAAAAGGAAGTTTTAGGTGACATAAGAAATCAAAAGAAAAATCCTTCAAAGGAGAGTTAAGTTGAATAGAAAGTATCCTTTAAAAGGAAAGCTCGCTCCCAATGCCATGATTACACAACCATTAAAGCAAAATTCTCATTATGAACTCATATGAATGTTTGGGCCTTCACACCATTTTTTTAAGCCATAATTTTAAACATTAGACCTCGTTACAACCTTAAGACATTCTCTCTTACTAAGTGAATTTCAAGTATAAAATCTTGTTAAAGCAATAGGAGAAGGAGACCAATGAGAGACTTGGCAAGGGTGTGTTAATTCATGAGCCTAATATCTCTTATTTCATGAACCTTTTTACCAAGGCCACATTACAAGCATCAAAAGTCCTTGTTGAGATTTAGCTTTGTTTGAAAATAATAGGAGCAGTTTTTCTTGAAAAGAATGATTAAAAAAAACCAGAATAATTGAAATTGTGGCAAAAAGTTTGATTCAAAGCAAATTATTTTAATTACATCAGTGGTTTCTTTCAAAAGGAGTTCAAATCCAGAAGTGAAACTTTTCTCTATCCTATTATATCCATTTTTTTAACATTTCACTTCTTTATTGTTCAAAAAGAAAAATACTCCAAGTGTAGAACTGGGGCATCTTCTTATTTTGTTAATTGTGTCTAGCCATTGTCTATTGCACTTCTCCACTCCCAAACCATCTTACATGACCATATGCTTCACCATTCCTTGTATTTCTCCAATTTTAAAGTCTTTTTCTTCTTTCTAAGCTCATGAGTTTATGTCCCTTAGTACATGATTGCATTGACATTGTTAGTTAAAGTAAAAGTGAATTTCACTTATTGACCTTTCAAGTATTAAGGATAAAAAGTTGATAAGAGAAGACTGTCTCATCAAGTTAATAATCCTAATATAGGAGCAAATAAATCACTTTGAGAAAACTTATTCACAATGAGAAAAATAAAAATCCTAGATCTTCTTAGCTTAGCAAAATCCTTCATCCTAGTGACAAAGTCCAACTTTTCTCACTAGGGCAAGTGAAAAACTAATGTGATAAATTTTTCCAAAGGCAAAGGGCTAAAAATCCTACATTTTATAAATTTTGAGATTTTTCAGACATCATATACTTACATTGAATTTGTACATAGACAAAGCATATTTTTTCTTTCAAGTCAATTTAATTTTTAAAAAAACTAAAAAAAAAGGATCATACTTATTCTCATCAATTCATTTAAAAAAAAATAAAGAAAAAGAGGATCACATTTTTCTCACCAATTCATTTTTCCAAAAAAAAAGGTCCAAAATTCAAAATCAGTGTAAGGATATTCAAAAATAATGCCCATTCTCTTCCACTATTCCTTTGAGATGATTTTGTTGACAAAGATTAAAAAAAAGAAAGGGGTTTAAAGTTTAAAATCAATTTAAAAGTATTTAGAAATAATGCTCGCTTTCTTCCTCTTTCTTTTGAGGTGATATTGTTAAAAAGGGGGGGGGGGTTCAAAACTTAAAATCAATTAAAAGATGTTTAAAGGTAATGTTCTTATCTTTTTCTACATTTTGAGTTCATTTCGCTTGCATAAATTGTGCATGTCTTAGAAATAAAAAATTTTCAAATTTAAACATTCAAAAAAAGAAAAGAAAAAGAAAACATAAAACCTACATCTCTTATGCATTACATTACTAGGTTCATACTGAGGTAAGGAAAAGTATACATTTTGCACTTCCAATAAAAAAAGAAGAGAAAAAAATAACTGACATTTCATGTACTTCACATATCATAATTATGCATACCATACATTGAATCAAGTTCACATTAGGGCAAGGCAAAAGCAAATATTTGCATCTTATAAAACAAAGCATCTCAAAAACAAAAAAAAAAAAACAAAAAAAGAGAAAAATACAACTTGCATTTCATGTGCTTCACATATCATACACATGCATACCTTACATTAAATCAAGTTCACATTAGGGCAAGGCAAAAGCAAAAATTTGCATCTTATAAAACAAAGCATCTCATATGTTTCTCACATCTCATATATGCATACATTATGTGAATCCTGAGTTTATATTGGGGCAAGCAAAACAAACATTTTACATTTCATGAAGCATCTCATACACTTCACACATTCTACATGTGCATTCATCATGTGGACCCTAAATTCATATTGGGGTAAAGAAAATACAAAAAAAAAAAGAGAAATTTGAACTGTAGCATCTCACATGCTTCATGCTCCCTATACCTGCATATATGGACCTTGATTTATATTAGGGCGAAATTGAGTTGTTAAGCTCGAAAGTCAAGCATTTTGCATGCATTATGTATTTCATATAGGTGCATACTTTGCATAAAACTTAGATAAGTAAAATAAAGTTTTTGAATTTTTAAAAATTCACAAAAAATTGCACTAATGAAAGTTCTATACCAGAACAGGCATCCTGAAGTCCTACACTAGGCACCAAAAAGTCCTGCACCAAAATAGGTACCCTAAAAGTCTTACACCAGAACATGCACTAAAAGTCCTACACCAGAATAGACACCCAAATGTCCTATACTAGAACAGGCACCAAAAGTCCTACACCAGAACAAGCACCAAAAGTTTTACACCAGAACAGGCACCAAAAGTCCTGTACTAGAACAGGCACCCAAAGTCTTGCACTAGAATAGAAACCAAAAAAGTCTTATACCAGAATAGGCATCAAAAGTCCTGCACGAGAATAGGCATCAAAAGTTTTACACAGAATAGGCATCTAAAGTCCTATATAGAATAGGCATCCAAAAGTCCTACACAGAATAGGCATAATAAAAGCCCTACGCAGAATAGGCATTCAAAGTCTTACACAAAACAAGCACCTAAAAATTCTACTCAGAATAGGCATTCAAAAGTCCTACGCAGAATAGGCACCTTTAAGTTCTACACAGAATAGACATTCAATGTCTTATGCAGAATAAGGATTCAAAGTTCTGCACAAAACAGGCACCCAAAAGTCTTAGACAGAATAGGCATTCAAAGTTTTGTATAGAACAGGCACCCAAAAGTCCTATATAAAATAGGCATTCAAAGTTCTATATAGAATAAGCACCCAAAAGTCCTATATAGAATAAGCATTCAAAGTCCTGCATAGAATAGGCATAATAAAAGTCCTACACAGAACAGGCACCAAAAGTCTTGCATAGAATAGGCACTAAAAGTCTTGTACAGAATAGGTACCCTAAATCCTGCACACACCAGGCACCATAAAAGTCTTGCACAGAATAGGCACCTTTAAGTCCTATACAGAATAGAATAAGTAAGTTAGCTCGCTTTGATTTGTTAGCTCCCCAAACAAAATACATGTTTTCATCTTTACTTACTCTTAAGTCAAGGATATAAAAAATTACATTTTCAATCTTCCCACTTAAATAATAAATAAAGAGGAGCAACCTGTAAACATCATATTTTGTTTGGGTTACTTCTTCCCTTTTGTTTATTGTCCCCTAGTATCAGAAGGTAATTAAATTATCCCAAACAAAATACATGTTCTTTATCTTTATTTGTTCCTTATGCAAAAACATTGAAAGTTTACATTTTCAATTTTTTTGCCCAAGAAACAAGTAAAAAAGGGCAATTGTGAACACCATATTTTGTCTGGTTATACTTCAAAATAATAATAAAATTAGACTAACAAAAAATAAAAAAGAAGTTAAAAAAATAAAAAATTAATTAAAAAATAAACAAAATCAAGAGAATAAAAAAAGAAGAAGAAAGAATCAAAAGTCACAAAATATATATCAAAGAATCAAAACCCTAAAATTTTCAAAACAAAAAAAAAAGAGGAGAGAAGAAAAGAAAAATGATAAAATATATATAAGGAAAAAAGAAGAAAAAATAAAAAATGCCATGAAGAAATGAAACCGAATTAAAAAAAATCAAAAAAAGAGAAGAAGATGAGGAAGATAAAAAAAAACGATGGAAGGCCCTTCCAATGTTAATTCCTTTGGCCTTTGCAAATCCAACAAAAAAAAAATTTAGAGATTAAAAAAAACTAAACAAAAAGAAAACCAAAAAAAAGAGAAGAGAAAAAAAGAAAAAAGAAGAAGGATTTTATTTTAAAAAATAAAATATATTAAATATATATATTTATTTTTTTCCCCATATATCAAAAAGAAGAAAGAAAAAAGAAAATAATAAAACTTAAAATAAAAAAAATCCAACAAATGAATTTGTAAGATCTTGACCCCTACACTAGGTCTTTCCAGTTTATATAACCCAACACTCAAATAACAAAACAATCAAAGCTAAATCAAAATTAAAAAGACAAAAAAAAAACAAAAACAAAAAAAAGTGAATAAAAAAAGAGGAGAAGAGAATAGGGTTTAAGGTCTAATAGCAAATATCAAAGCCCAATGCCCAAAGCTCCATGAGTTTTAAAATTTCAAAAATCAAATTAAAAAAATCTAAAAAAAAGGAAAAAAAATGGAGAAGAAAAAAAAGAGCCCACTGACCTAATGCCAAAAAACAAAACAAAACAAAAAAAAGAAGAGGAGAAAAGAGGAAGAAATGCCCAATCCAAAGTTTGACCATCAGAGCCCAAAACAAAAAAAGAACATCAAAGCCTAAACAAAAAAAAAAAACCATCAGAGAAAAATGGAGCAACCCTAACCCAGGATCCATTTTATCAAACCCTACCCAATCCTCTTCTCCTTGGCATGTGTAATACCATAATGTGTTAACTGCGATTATCTATTATTTAAGCTTGATTCCATATAGTTCCTAAAGGAAATGACTAAAACCGTAGCATTTTAATGTGTCATGTCAAGGTTTGAACATTTATACTTCACCCCGTGGGTTCCGTGAATCCATAAATCACATTTTCTACTCAAACTCTATTCATACAACTGATACATATCATAAAACAATCCATGAGCCACGGATATGAGGCAAAAACTAGAAAAATACAAATTCTCACTGGTCCAAAAGTCAGATTTTTGGCTTCAACTTTGGAAAATCATAATTAATTATAGAAAAATGGGAATTAAGCAAACTATAGCTTTTTGGAAATCTCTAGATGCTAAATTTATATAAAAATAATTCCAAGCCACAATAACATTGTGTGGAGCATGTTCAACAATAGAAACACTTGAAAGGTCAGAAGCCCAGCGTTTCTGATACAACTTAATGATATGAACTTCAAACATTCATAACTAATTTCAAAAAAATCCAATATGGGCAAACTATACCAATTTAGAAAGCTACAAATGTTAACTAGAGGTGAAAAATAATTTTTTCTTAGTTTAGTAGCCTTTAGAACTCAAAAATTGATAGAATAGTAACCAAAGTTGGTTGACATCCCTGATACTGACATAGAAATTTTAAAAATTATTTCTCCCTCCACAGACCTCAAATTAAGGTGCTTCTAGTTGTTATAGGTTACTATGAATGTCTAATTTCTTTCTATAAAATTTCATAGCCATTGGACATCATTTGGTCCACTAGTGACGTAGGCAAAATTTTGACCCTATGAATAGTGCCACTGTCAAATTTAAAAATTTTGCCAAATTTAGAAATTCAAAAAAAATTCTTTAGAGCTCCAAATAATATGCACTTTAACTTCTCAAAAAGCTCTAGACAAGGTCTATAAGCATGCCAAGTTTCAAACCAAGAAGATGTCATGTGGTCAAATCTTGATGTAGCTCTTGAATTTGGCAAATTTGGCACCTTATATGGTTCAAAGTGGGTTCAAATGGCCTCATACATATTCTAGTATACCTTGGGCAAGTTTGAAAGCACTAACATATCATATATGAATTGCCCAAGTGGTCTAAACCATCATGCATCTCAATTTGAATATTCCACATGCAAGACTACACTAGCATTTACAAGGCATCAAAGATTTAAATCTTACATTTGCATTGATTTGGTACCAAGTATGGTTTTTACATCATCCATACATACTTTTACTTTTACTCCAATTGTTATAACTCAAAAATAATATGTACATAAGAACTTTGACTTTCCTATACCCCAAAACTATACATAGTTATGCAAAAGTGTCAAGAGATGGCCATTTATGCTTTATGACCTCTAATCTTCGACTTTTGAGCTCCACCTGGACCATATGAGATGGGAGAGGGAAGCGGGTGAGATTTATGGAATCTCAATAGCTCATATACTAAGGAAACAATCAAGGAATATAAACATGTTATAGCATGCAAGTAGGCATCAACCATTAAAAATCATTTAACAGATGATTTACATGCTATGAAAATCATATCAATGCCAAAAATAAGCTCTATGAACTTTTAGCCTAGCCTCACCCTATTTTTTAGGACTTTTGGATTTTTCTTGCCTTTGGTCTAGGGAGTTTTAACTTGGCCTCATTTATTCATGAGACTTTTGACATTGTCTCACTCATTTCTAGGGACTTTTGGCTCCACCTCACTCATCACGAAGGACTTTTGGCACCACTTCACCCTTTAAGAGCAATTTTCACAATCCAAAATATAAGTATATTGGTACCAATGCAACAAGGAAATATCAAATGGCATGTCTCATAATACAAGTGCACACACAAGTATACAATGACCATCATACATCTAAGAATGTAATAAGAAAGAGTGAAGAGCTACCTTGGCAATCAATCATAATTCTTCCCTTTTAATTTGGGAGAATTATGATAAAGGACCAAAAAGTAAAGAAATTTATTTTAAGAACCTGTTACCACTTGTTTTAGGATGATTACCATTGAGTTTAGCAATAAATAGTTGAATTTAGTGGTAAAAGGTCCTTAAAAATAAATTTTTTCACTTCTTGGTCCTTAAACATAATTTTCCCTTTTAATTTCTCTTTCCCCTTCTTAGTCTCACAATCACAACTAGATGGAGCTTGATCTCTTTGGCCTAAACACAATACATAGCATGTAATTTCTTTCTTGGGACAAGCCAAAGCATCAACCACATATTTGAGAAGCATACTTTATCTATGATTCCATAAAAAAAGTCTAATGAAGCTTCTAAATTTTTCTTGAAGGGAAAGGCACTTGGAAAGCTTTTTAGAGGTCTTAGGAACTCAAAAAATACTCACAAAGGCTACGAGATTCTTAGACAAAATCAGATTGTACAAAATGCTTAAGAACCCCTATATTTCCTATTTTAAAGTTTAATGGCTTTTCCTCCACTTACTTTGCATTTCCTAGCTTACCACACATTAATTCATGAGTTTCATACTTAGTCTAGGTTTGAACTTCCTTCCTCTCTCAAGCTCTCAAGTTGGCAGAACCAACATACACAAGAAGTAAAGAAGAAGAAGAAGAAGCAAAGATACATAGATATCTACCTTGAATTCAACCTTCTTCAAGAGTGTTTCTCTTTGCCTTAACCTTCCCTTTGAATTTCTACTCTCCCTTCTTTGAACCAAGCTCAAAATAGAGCCAATTCAATAACCAAAACCATAGAAAGAGAGAGCAAAGAGAGAAGAACAAAATTCCAAGAAGGAAAGCTATGCAAATGTTAAGTTTCTCTCACCTTTTTCTTGGTTTCCTTCCTTCTCCCTTCCTCCTCCTTTATGCCCTTCTTAGATGAGCTCTCCCTTGGTCTTAAGCAGAGGAAACATTGTTTAGAAGAAAAGAGAGGCTTCTAGGGTCTTTAAGAAGCAAAAATCTACTTTCTACAACTAAAACCATAAAAAGAGAAAACAAAAAGAGAAGAACAAAATTCCAAGAAGGAAAGCTATGAAAATCTTAAGTTTCTCTCACCTTTTCCTTGGTTTCCTTCCTTCTCCCTTCCTCCTCCTTTGTGCCCTTCTTAGATAAGCTCTCCCTTGGTCTTAAGCAGAGGAAACATTGGTTAGAAGAAAAGAGAGGCTTCTAGGGTTTTTAAGAAGCAAAAATGTACTTTTTCTTGCTTTTTCCAGAACAAACCTTGCTATAGCGGGAAATACCCCTCACTATAGTGAGCACTTATTAGTCCTAAGTCCTTTATTCTCGCTACAGCGAACGCTATTACCAGAAACTCCCTGGATTTTGTATGGGATGCATGAACTCATTATAACGGACTACATCCTAGCTATGGCAAGCTAATACATTCACTATAGCTAGTAGGCTTTTCGCTATAGCGAATCGGTACACTTATTATAACCAATAGGGGTCTTGGCTATAACCAGTAGACTTAGAAAATTTTTAGAAATCTTGGATTTTACATGGCTCTGAGGGACACACACGAACAAACAAAAAGGGCCACGCATGCAGAGATGCACACAAGGATGACGTATAGGAGGGACATGCATAATGTGGCTGTACAGAGTAAATGGGAGGAACAAAAAAATCATACCAAATCTGGCAGAGGGGAAGTGGAGCAAAGAGAGGCACAGAGGGTGACCACATGAGAAAGGCTATGAAAGGCTAAGAAAGAGAAAATTTTGGAGGCTGAGGGTCTTTTTTAAAGGCTGAGAGCACTAGGAACAAAAGGGGAGAGTAGAGGGGATTTTTCAGGTTGAAGGGAGAGACGCTGAGAAGAAAATTAGGTTTTTGAAGGGGCTTCGAATTAGAGAGAATAAAGAGGAGGAAGGCACACAAGGTTGAGAGAGACTCAGGAGCAAGGGGGTTCCTTTTGGGATTTAAGGGGAGGAAACTGAGAGGTTTTTCTGGAGAGGGAGATGAATGAGAAACTATGGGTGTGAGAGAGACAATCGAGGGGAGAATTTTTGGAATTGAAAATAGAGGTTTTCAGGTGTGAATGATTCAAAAGTGAATTTTTAGATTGAAAGGCGGATTCAGAAAAGAGTGAAACTGAGGAACGAGGGACAGAGAGAGACAAAAGGTGAGCTCAAAGGAGGATTCATCATTTCTAGATTCCTTAGAGGTACGTTTTCATGTTTGTATTCCCTTGAATTTTAGTTTTTTTGAGCATATTATTACTATATAAAAGATTTTGAAAACATATTATGAGATTGTTCTTATTGTACATTCCAATTCCATAGATGAATAGGTTTTTATTTTTAAAATTTTCTTTGCTCTTATATACTCTGATTTGGGTCTGCATTGATGGAAGATTATCTTCCTATGTGGTTGTGGATCATTTGTTGCATTTGAGAGTTCTGTTTAGAATTTGGTGTAGAATTTTACTAATTTATTTGGTTATATAACTGTTGCATCTGGACTCTATCTTTGTGGCTTGTTAGAATCTGTTTTCACATTTGAACTATAATGATAAATTTTTGTGAATAAGCTAGGCTCTGCTCATTTGTCCCATATTACCATGAGTTATCTATATTTTTCCTGAAGCTTATTAAGTTTTTTAGTTACGCAATGGGGCAACTTCTGTAATATCCAGTTCCTTGAAAATGAGAGAAAACGCGAGAAATATAACATACTGTTTCTTTGTAAATGCACAAAATTCATTGGATACAAAAGGAAGTCCCCAAATAGAATGAAATGAGGTCCCATGAAATTAGAATAATATTCTAGACCTCAAATAATAGTGATTCAAGGTCAGAAGTGCCTTGAAATCGAAGCTAGAATAGCCAAATAGATTTTTACAAAAAAGTAACAAAACATAATGGCATTTTCATAATTTCAGGTAAATTTTAGAATTTTCATAGTAGGAATTTTTAAATGAAAGTTTTGAGTTTTTCAGGGTTCTCAGAGGCCTTGAAAACCATGGGAAGCCTTAGGATAGTTAAAACCCCTCTGGTGGACGTTTTCCAATGCAATGAGTTTGAACTTTGATCGATTTGTTCAGGAAGGTTTTAGCTCCAAATTGAGTGATTTCAAAGGTATTTTATAAGATTAAGGACCTAAATTTTATAATGGAAAAGATGGTTCTCAAAAAGGAGTTAAAACGAATTAGAAACGAAAATGCTAAAAATGAAGGACAAAATTAGAATTTTTGAGAAAGTGAAAGCTTCTTGAACACACTTTAAGTTTCATGTTTCTTTTCCTCATTATTTGCACGACTTGTTCCTCTCCTCTCAAGAAATTTCATAGATTTTCATACTCCTTCTTTTTCCAAACTTGTTCTTCTCCTCTCAAGCTTCCTTTCCATGATTTTAATAAAGTTTTGGTGCTGTTTTGGGGGCAAAAAAGAGAGAGGAATTTCATGTTTGAGGAAAGGGAGCCAACCAAGTGAAGAACAAGCAAGAAAAAAGCAAAGAAACATGGTAAAATCTCACTTTTATGATAGCTTCTTCCTCTCCCTCTCTTGTATGTTTGGCCACCTTAGGGAAGTCCTAAAGGGATTGGATTTTGGGTAGAACTAAAGGTGAATTTTAGGAAATTGGGTGTGGAGAATGAGAATATGCAAAGAAAATCAACAAAGAACCATTAGTTTTCAAGATAGCAAAGATAGGGTTTCAAGTTCTCCACCAAAAATCTAATTT
Source organism: Erythrophleum ivorense (assembly GCA_026724425.1). Taxonomy (NCBI): domain Eukaryota; kingdom Viridiplantae; phylum Streptophyta; class Magnoliopsida; order Fabales; family Fabaceae; genus Erythrophleum; species Erythrophleum ivorense. The sequence goes on from JAIUCV010000031.1 coordinate 1,074,032, forward strand.
GATGCAATTGTTTCTAGGCCTAAATGAGTATTTGGATGACTCTTGAGATTTGTAGGAGGCTCTTCATATATATCTCCCATCATGAAAACAAAGAAAGCTCATTGGTTCCCATTCTTGAAACTCATTTTAGCCTAGGACGAAACTATAGGTTAGGGATAGTTTTAATTTTATTTAAGCTTAGTTTTGTATCATATATGATGGGAGAGTATGAGAGAAAGCCTTGAAAAAATTTTAGAAGCCATAGATAGTGAAATGGAGATGTAGGCTCCATAATGTAGTATAATGAAATAACTCCTAGTTAGGCTCCTTGAAATTATTATGTGATAACTCCAAGGAGTCTAAATAGAGTCAAGAATCATAGATTGAAAGAGAGAAGGGAGCCAAGATCATGAATTCTTGCAGTTGCTTTATTAAGTACCTTATGGAAGCATAATGGAGCCATAGACCAAAGTAGCATTATGTAAAGTTTATATAATGCCAAGGCTTGTTCTTATGAGTAATTCATGTTTCTTTTGGTATGTTTAGCCCAAAGAAATAAGCTTCACATCATTGTGAGTGTGTGGCTAAGAGAGGGAGATAATTACAAGAGAAAAAGTGTGCTTGTGTAGCAAAGGTAGCTCTCTCTACTTTCTCTCATGCATGAATGTGTATTTACCTTGTCTTTGAATATTTGTATATGTGTTTTAAATCGTGAAAAGTGTTCTAGCATATGCATTTGTTCCATGGTACCATGATGCTATAATAGTTCTCAAATGATGTCTAGTATTATTGCTTGGATTTTCTTGAGTGTGGTGGAGCCAAGAACCCTTAGCCATGGTGAGGATAAGCTAAAAACCCTTAGAAATGGTTGTGACAAAGTAAAAAGTCTCCTAAGAGTGAGGTTGAGTCAAAACCTCTTAGAAAAATTAGGTGAGACAAGTTTAAAATCTATAAAAAAAAATAGGTGAGGCTAACCCACTTACTTGACAAGCCTATGTATGCTTTGTATGACTTGTTCAAATGCTAAAAATGCTTTTTGAATTATTACACATTCCGTTATGCCCCATGTATGCATTTCAAGACTTGTATTACATTCTTTATGTGCGATTGAAAAAGAGATGAGCTATTGGGATTCTTTGAATCTCATTCCTTTTTCTCCAATGTCTTAACATGTTAGGTGGAGCAAATGAACAAGGTAATGAAAGCCGCCAAGTTAGGAGATAAGAGATTGACATCAAAGTGTTTAGAATTGCTTAGAATTATTCCTTTTGTAGCCATACACATGGCATATGATGTAATGCTATGATGGAAATGTTGTATAATCATTTGAACATGCGCATTTACTCATATATTTTATATATGTATGAGGTTTGATGCCATATGAATGATAATGTAATTTTTGAACCTTGGATGCAATGTAAAGCATGTGTAATCTTGTGTATGGCATGGGGTGAGAGAGTGAGTTTTCAATTTTTAGGTTTAAGCACCTTTGAGACAAGTTTAGAAGGTCATTTTGGTGCATTCTCACGTACTCAAATGGGCAAGGTTTCCTTAGAAGCAATTTTGGACCATTTAGACCCCTTTGATGACACAAAATAGACCATTTTACAACCCAATGTCAAGGTCTAACCAACTGAACGAATTTGCCCATGAAATTTGGCACACATATAGATCTTATCTAGAGCTTTCTGGGAAGACAAAACCAAAGTAGAGCTCTATAGAATTTATTATAAATTTTCAAAATTGGTATTTTTCTGTTGAACTGATACAAACACTATTTATATGGTTAGAAATTTAGGTTATGCCATTTATGGGCCAATGATATCTAATGCTCATGAAATTTTACAGGCATGAACTAGACATAATATGCTTTCTATAGACACTAATATCACCCCAATTAGATATTTGAGCAAGGAGATATGAATTTTTGAAATTTGAGGATAGTACTAGTAATGATAGGCAACCTCTGGTACTATTCCATTACTTTTTGGTGACTAACAGCCTTTTTTGTGGTTGTATTTATTTTTAGCATAAATTAGACATCTATATCTTTCCAGAATGATAAAGTATGTATGATTTTGATTTTTCAAAATTTAGTTATAATTTTTCAAAATTTATGAGAATAAGTTGGAAATTCTAGCCAAGGCTACACCTAGTGTTTTTATGTATTCCATCTATTTGCACGAGTTCTAGGCATTTCTTGAGATGGTTTTAAGTTGTATTTGTGTAATTAAATATGAAAATGAGATGGATGAGTTCATATGACCCATGGGACACCGAAAGAAAATTTTAGGTGTGACATAATGCAATTTAATGAATATTTTTAATGATTTTCCTTGGCAAACTTGTATGATCCAAAGAAGGGAACTTAGAAATGAGGTAAGATGAGCTTAGTAAATATGGTGTTATAGCTTTGGGTTATAATGAGTTTATCCCTTTGCTTTAGTCATGCATTTCTTAATCAAGGGATGGGAAAATGCTCTATTTTATCAGGCCTTCATGTGGGAGAAATGATGTTGATCATATGGTGTTCTAGCTAGTGTGTTTTCTTTGTATAGTCTGTGTCCCCATGATGCATTTCTGTTATTAAAAATGAAACATAAATAGGGAAACATTAATCTATTGTATTGCATTTAAAATTAGGTTAAGATTTGCCCATGCAATGCCGGTCATTTCATTGATTCATGATACCAGTCGAGTAAGGTATATGGTGCTCATTGTTCCAGTAGTTATTTTTGTTTGTAAATTTGGACATCGTAGAACCTCACCTGCAATGATTTATGTCATATTCCATAGCTGCTATTCCTTCTTTTGCTCTTACTCCTTTTGCATATGAGCTCTACTTGGGAAAGAGTAAAAGGATCAAGAAGACTAGCTAGAAGAGTAGAGAATCAAGAGAAGATTAAAGAAAAGGCTTCATTGGAACAATGGGAGAATATGGCATGGTAAACATAGAAATGTGAGACAACGCTGATTTGACTGGGAAAAGGAGTAGGAATTGGAGAAAAGCAAAAAATGCAAACAACTGATGTCTTTCAAATTTCCATTCCTTTCATTTTTTGTAATTATTGTTTGAAATAATGCACTATTTGTTTGCCTGTACATAGAACATACACTATCACAAATTATCTTGTACTTGTACATATTTTTATTTTTACGTTTATTGTACTTTTATTTTTCTTAGAGTTGCCGTGTAGGATTTTATATCTCCCTAGGTGTATAAGGGTTAACTGGAGTACTGTGTGTGACAATAAAGTCTTCTTGATACTTATTATTATTTTTTATATTGGTAAATTTTAGGTTCCAATGATCCATATTAATTCGATTTTGGTTTCAAAGAAACATATTCAAAAATTAGAGAAAGAGAATTTTCAAAGAAAAAGGGTTTCAAAACAAAATAAATAGTTTTTGAAAAGTAAAGAACATTTCTCTTCGAAAAAAAAAACTCAAAAATTAATTAAGGAATATATGATTTTTGAAAAATAAATAAACCTCTTCCCTTCAAAATAAAAATAAAAGAAAAGAAATAAAAGAGAGTAAAAAATATATTTCAAAAGGAAGAAAAGGAAAAGAGATAGAAGTCAAAGATTACAAATTGAATGGATTTCGTTTTCAATGGGAGCATCTCTCTTGATTTTCTTGTGCAAGAAAAAGGTTTATTAAAAAATTAAGTTTTAACAAAAGGCTACATTTTCTAGGAATGTCAACCTTAAATTTTTCTCACAAGTATTTCTAAAAAATGAATGATAATAATAGTATTTTAACATCCAAAATTAAATTTTGCTTTCTCTTAAAGAGTTTAAAAAAACACAAGAGACAAAGCAAAGCAAAAAATGAACCAAATTGAAAAAGACAAAATATTTAAAAAAAATCCATGTACTTAAATATAAATGTCATTCCAAAAACTCAAAAACCAAATTAAAAAAGAAAAAAAGAGGAGTGAAGGGAAAGAAAAATCTTTTTCTAAATAACAATAAAAAATCAAAAAATCAAAAGAAGAAGAAGAAGAAGAAAAATAAAAATCAAGAGAAAAATAAATTATTGACCAAATTAAAACACAAAATCAAAACAAAAAAATTAAAAATCAAAATCAACAAAAATTGAATAATCAACCTTAAAAAAAGCAATCAAAAGGAAAAGAAAACAAAAAATGATGGAATGTCAAAACAAAAAGGGGAGAAAAGCTGAAAACATAAAGAAATAAAATTATTTTTACTTTAGCAAATCAAAACACATCAATCAATTCTAAATTTGTTTTATTTGCTAAAGGAAAAAGTAATTTTTATTTTCTTTATTTTTTCACCCAAAAAACAAAAAAATAACAAAAAAATAATAAATAAAAACAATAAATAAAAAAAGACATAGAAAGAGAAAAAATAAAAAACAAAAAATGATAAAAAAGAGAGAAAAAATTTGAAAATGCAAAAAAAGTAAAATTAAATTTACTTTTAGCAAATCGAAACACATCAACTAATTTCAAAACTCATTTTATTTGCTAAAGGAAAAAGTAATTTTTTATTTTCTTTATCTTTTCACCAAAAAAAAAGAGAAAAAAACAACACAAAAATAAAAAAAATCAAATATAAAAAATTTTAAGAAAAGAAAAAAAAACAAAAAAAACAAAGATAAAAACAAAACAAAACAAAACGCCAATACAGTTCCCTATTCAAATTACGTGGACTTTGATTCCTCTCGAATGATACGTAGACTCTAGACTTTTATTTTAGGTCAAGTCCGCCCTTATAAATAAATATTTTTTTTAATATTTATTTTCTTAATTTCTTTTTATCTTGTTTTACTCTTGATTTTATTTTCATAATTTCTATCCTTCTTATTTTGCATTTAATTTTATTTCCTTAAGTTTTTTCTTTCTTATCTTGCATGTGATTTGTTAAGGAGAATTAAAATAGAATGAAAGCCATAGTAATTTTACACAACTAACTTAGGATAGTCGTTCTAGAAACAGGTGTTGTAGGTGCTTAACACCTTATTCACTCATAATCGGCTTTTGAACCCATATCTGGTTCGTAGACCGTTTTTGTTTTTCTTTTTAAAAGGCTTTTCCAAAATTTTGTCTTTTAAAAAAATAAAATTTTGGTGGTGAATCTTGCACTTTTACTTTGATTTTGGTTTTCATTTTCTTTGAAAATCAAAATTTGTTTTGAAATTCTTTTTTAAGGCACCACATGATCGCATTTTTTTGGTGTGACATGAACCTTGTGTGAATCCATGATAAAGCTATGGTGCAGCTGCCACTCGTGCATCGTACTTTGATCGGGCATCGGGTTGTGATCACATCCTTGCATACACTGACCCTCGGTTGTGCTCATTGGAGAGTAGATGCCATGGACGGGCCTCTCATGGTGTTAATGGCCTTTAACATGTGAAATGTGATTGTTAGTATGGAATGATAGTTAATAATAGCCCAATTGTTTCATTTGTTGATATGACTATTATTTTTATGCTTATATGATTAATTGCATGTATGTTAATTAAATTAGTATATATGAATGGAATTTATCTTTAGTTGCTGAGATTTTTATCTCACCTCATTTCATGGGTTAACTATTTCAGGTGAAGGCTTTTCAGATAAGGATATGAGAAAGCAAGTGGATGAACATCTATGAGTTGAGGCCTTGTGTGGGAAAGCTACACTTGGATTGAGTTAATTTAGGATAGATGCTAATTTTGTTGTTCTCTTGTATAGTATCATCATGTAATCATATTGCTCAGTGTAGGAGCTTTATGTTTTCATAGCCTATGATGTATCTATTAGGGAGTTAGGCCTTCTACAAATCTAGTATCTGATGTATGCACTTATTTATATCTGATATGGAACCTTATTAGTATGAACATATGACTTGACTCTTGAAAGTATGCTTTATAGTACCATGAATGATTATACCAGTGGCTTATGAATCTTGTAGCTAATATAAATACATGATTTTACTAATGTATAGTGGTTAGATGTAACAACCAGGAAAAAGAAAGAAGAAGAAAAGAAAAGAAAGAAAAAAAAAGGAGAAGAGAAAAGCTGAAAATTTTCGAAGGGCTGAAAATTTTCTAAGTCTGCTAGCTACAGCCCAACTATAGTGAATGTACCTATTTGCTATAGCGAGAAATAGTCTAGCTATAGCGAGAATACCTTCTCGCTATAGCGAAAATGCTTCTAGCTATAGCGAGTTCGGGCACCCCATACAAAAACCAGGGCGTTACTCGTCGTAGTGCGCGCTGTAGCAAAGGCAGAGGTCTGGGACTGATACGAGCTCATCGTAGCGAGGGTCATGGCTCACTATAGCGAGGATTAGTCCGGAAAAGCGTGAAGAAAGAGGATTTGACTTATTAAACCATCCAAATCCCTCCTTTCTTCTTCTAATCGACTTAAGCTCCCTCTAAGATAGAGAAAAGGGCGGAGGAGAGAGAGAGAAGCCTAGAGAAGGAAGGAAGAGTAAGAGAAAGGTAAGATTTACATGGTTTCTCTCCTTAGAATATTGTTCTTCTCTCCTTGCCAACTCTTCCTATGGTTTTTATTATGGAACTAGTGAGGTTTTGAGCTTGGTTCAGAAGAGGGAGAGTGGAAAACCACTCTTGAGGGAGGTTAGAAGTCATGTAGCCTCTCTTTCTTGATTACCTTTCTTGAGAGCTTGAGAGAGGAAGGATAGTTGATGAATTTCTAGTGAGAGAAAGAACCCCTAGCTTTATATGCTTAGTAGGGTTGCTAGAAAGAAATCCCTAGCTTTATGAATTAAGTGTTAAGAGAGTAATTCCATGTTTCTTGTGTGGTTAGGCTCAAGAGAAATACTCCCATCTAAAGGTGATTGTGAAACCCACAAGGGAGGAGACAAATTGAAAGGGAAAGTTGTGAATAACCAATAAGGCAGCTCTCTCCACCTTCTTTCATGCATAAGATGTGTGCTTACATTGTCTTGCTTGTGTGTATGTATGTTTTGAACCATGAAAAGTATGCTAGCATAATGATGCCTCATGTATTTCAATGATGTTTTATGTGGTTTTTTGAGTTTGCTTGAGTATGGAAAGCCAATAACCCTCTAGCCATGATGAGGATGAGCAAAAAAACCTTCAAGTTAGTTGAGACAAAGTAAAGAGTCTCCCAAAAGTGAGGTTGACTCCTAAAGAGTAAGGGTTGAGTCTAAGAACCTCTTAGAGAATGGGTGAGGCAAGTCCAAAATCCACAAGTGAGTGGGTGAGGCTAATCTATTTACTTGGCAAGCTTTTATATGTTACGTATGGCCTACTCACATGTTGAAAATACTTTTCTTATGATTTCACATGCTAATATGCTCATGCATACATTGTGAGACTTGTTTGCATGCTTTATGTATGTTTGAATGAGAAATGAGTTATTGAGATTCTTTGAATCTCACTCCTCCTCTCCACCATCCCAACATGCTAGGTGGACCAAGTGACGGCAAGAGATGGGAGCCACCAAAGCTTGAAGCTAGGGAGTTTAATGATGAAATTGTAAAAGAGCCCTTTTTGTCTTTATTTTGTGAACTAAGTCAATAGATGTAATCTAATGATATGATGTACATGATGTAGCACATATGAATATTTGTAAATAGATGGGCTCAATGTATTTATCATGTATATGTATGAGAATGGAGCTTATAGTGAATGAGGTAGTAAGTTTTGCAATGAATGGTAAGATCTAGCATTCTCCACATGGATGTATGTGTTGGTGTGGGAGAGTGAGTTTTGCAAATCTAGGTTGTTAGACACTTGAGCCATGTTTGATAACCTACATTGATGCTTTCTCACGTGCTCATAGAGCCTTAAAAGTAGAAGAGGCCAAGTTGAACCCTTGAGCCCTCTTTAGCAAGAAGAAAATGGTCACTTTGCCTCATGATATCCAATTCTGACCAAACGACCTCTTATTGCTTTGAAATTTGACATGTGACTAGATCTTGTCTAGATCTTTTTGGGAAGCTAAAGATCAAGTCATTTGGAGGTCTGTATAATTTATATGATTTTTCAAAGTTGGTATCAGAATTTTAGATTTTCAGAAACACTGTTCATTTGGTCAGTTATGGAATCATGTCATCCGAGGGGAAAACGTGATCCAATGACTACGAAATTTTATAGGCAGAAAACTAGATAGTCACAGTGACTTGTAGCAACTGAAAGCACCTCATTTGGAGGTCTAGAGAGGAAGATGTGCATTTTCGAAGTTCCTGCCCAGCATCAGTCATCCTACTAGACCCAAGGTACTGTTCCATCGGTTTCCGGGAGTTTGGCTTGATGAACTGATCTAGAGACATTTTTCTCTCTAGTTAACATCAACATCTTTCCATAGTGGTATCATTTGCATGCATTGGAATTTTTTTGGAATTAGTTAGACATTTTTTAAAGTTCATATCAATAAACTGTGACAGTAGCAGAGCCCACTCCGACCTCCAGATGATTTCGCATGTCAAACATCCTGTGTGTGGGATGTTATGACCTGCACATATTTTTAGTATGAAGTAGAACACCTAAGCTTTCCAGAATGACCAAGATCACATGTTTCAATTTTTCTGGATTTAGTTATGAATTTCCAAACTTTGCCCAGAGATGAGGCCAAGTATGGCCGAAATTGAATATTCATGTCTCACATCCCTTTTTGCTTTCCACGAGTTTCAAGCATTTTTTTGGGATTGAAATGAGTTGTAATGGTGTAATTAAACATGAGGATGAATAGAATGAGCTCACTCGGTCCATGTGACACTAAAATGCATTTTAACCATGCCGCAATGTAAAGAAAGTGTAAGCATCTAAGGAAGGGAGATCTCACTTTAGTCTTCCTAGATATATATGAGCATGTAAGGCATGATGGATATGAGCTAGAAATGATGGTGTTACATTAGATGGTATTTAAAATTATTGCATGAACCTCCAATTGGCTATGATAGAAATGTTGAGTAATTGAGGTAGTTGGATGCTATTAGAACCTTACAAATTAAGGTAAAATAACCTTAGGATGCCATTAGAGGGAGTGTTAGAGTGTTTTGGATTCAGAGAGTTCAACTGCAGTAGGGGAATGAGCTACAGCCAAAATAAATTAAGTTGTGGCCTAAGGGAGTTTGTAACGTTCGATTTTTTGTAAAATATCGAAATTAAGTCTGTATAAAAGCAAGCCTTTTAAAATGAGCTAGATAATGTCCCTAAAAAAATTGAGTAAAGTCCTAGACTCCTAAAAATGAGAATTTGAGGCTTAGATGGCGTTAAAAAATGGAGCTGAGATAGTGAAACAAAAATGAAACAAAATTGGGAGATAGCATAATGGCTTTCTCATAAATTCGGGCGATTTTTGGAAAACTTATAGAAGGGCTTTTTAAATAGAAATTTGAGTTTTTTGGAGTTCTCAAAAACCCTAAAAATCATGGGAAACCCCAGAACAGTTAAAACCCCTTCGGTGTCTGTTTTTAAACATCGGTTGACCTAAATTTTGACCATCTAGTTTGGGAAGGTTTTAACTCCAAATTAAGTGATTCCAAAACTATTTTATAAATTAGAGAACCATAATTTTATGATGGAAAAGATGGTTCTTGAAAAGGAGCTAAAATGAGCCTAAAATGGAAATGCCATGGGCAAGGGACAAAATCCTCATTTTTTTAGAACAATTCTTTCTTAATTTCCCTTTATATGTGGTGTCCCATACTTGGCTCTCCTTACCTGACTTGCTTCAGCATCCAAACCAGAGAAGAGAGCTAAAGAGTAGAACGCACAAGAGGAACCAAGAAAGAGGAAGGAAAAGGCTAAAGAAAGGTGAGAAAGTTTAAGATTTTTATACTTTTTCCTCTTGAAACCTCATTCTCCTCTTCTTGCTTTATCTTTCCATAGTTTTAATGAAGTTTTTGGTGCTAGTTAGGCTCAGACCAGAATAGATAATTTTGAAATTCAAGGAGAAGGAAGAAGGAAGAGGAAGAACTATTGAAGAAGACTTCATTTAAGGTAAATTATTGCCTTTCCATCAACCTCTCCTTCTTGTTCCCTTAGTATGTGTGTTTGGTCAGACGAGAGCCATGAGAGGGGAGGAGATTTTGTTCTTAAATAAGAGAGAATTGAGGATTTTAGACTATGGGGAGTTAGGAAATACCAAGAAATTTCATGGAAAATTAGTGAAATGCAAGTTAGGAAAGTGTAGGGTTCTTGAACATAATATGAAATCTAGGTTGATTCAGGAATTCCTAGCATATGTGAGTGTTTGTTTGAGTTTCTAAGACTCCTAGGGAGCCTCCCAAGTGTAACAACCAGAAAAAAGAAAAAAAAAAAGAAAAGAAAAGGGAAAGAAAAGAAAAGTTGAAAATTTTCTAAGTCTGCTAGCTATAGCCTAGCTATAGCGAATGTACCTGTTCGCTATAGCCTAGCTATAGCGAGAGAGCCTTCTCGCTATAGCGAAAATGCTTCTAGCTATAGCGAGTGTGGGCATTCCATACAAAAACCAGAGAGTTGCTCGCTGTAGCGTACACTATAGCGAAGGCAAAGGTCTGGGACTGACACGAGCTCGCCGTAACGACTGTTATGGCTCGTTATAGCGAGGGTTAGTCTGAAAAAGCGTAAAAAGAGAGATTTTGACTTTTTAAAGCTTCCAAACTCTTCCTTTCTCTATAAACTGATCTAAGCTTCGACTAAGAGAGAGAAAAGGGCTATGGAGAGAGAGAGAGACCTAGAGAAGGAAGGAGAACAAGCAAAGAGGTAAGTAATCTTGAGATTTCCTTAGCTTTTCTCCCTAGCATGTTATTCCTCTCTCTTTGCCCTTTCTTTCTATGGTTTTAGTAGTTGATTTGGGTTTGGTTCAGAAGAGAGAAGGTTGGAAACCACTCTTGAGGAAGGGTAGAGCTCATGTAGCTTCATTTCTTCTTCTTTGCTTTCCTTTTTGAGAGCTTGAGAGAGGAAGGAGAGTGAGTGGAATTCTAGAGAGAGAATCCCTAGTTTCTTACATGAGTAGTAGGGATTTGTCTCGATGTAGAGCCCCTTTAGCTTTGTGAGTACTTATTTGAGTTATGAGAGAATAATCCCATGCTCTTTGTTGTGCTGAGGCTCAAAGGAAGTAACTCCATCTAGTTGTGAGTGTGAAATCAAGACGGGAGAAGAGAAATTGAAAGGGAAGATTTGTGTTAGCCGATAAGGTAGCTCTATACTCTTTTTTGTTGCATTCTTGGATGTGTAATAGTCATTGTATGCTTGTGTATGTGCTTGTATGATGAGATATGCCATTAATGTTGCCTTGATGCATCGGTACTAACATGCTTATGATATGAATTGTGAAAATTGCTCGGGTGAGGTGGTGCCGAAAGTCCCTTGAGACGGGTGAGGTGGAGCCAAAAGTCCCTGAACTAAGGGTGAGGTCAATCCAAAAGTCCCAAAGCTCGGGTGAGGCTAGACCGAAAGTCCCTGGAGCTTGTTCTTATCATTGATATATTATTCATGGCATGAAACATATATGTTGTGTCATTATGACTTATTTGCATGCTTTGACTGGTTTATATATCTTGATTGCTTCTTGAATGAGTATGAGCTATTGAGATTCCCTGAATCTCACCCCCTTCCCTCTCCCATCTTAACATCTTAGATGGAGCTCAAGGAGAATCAAGTGCACACGAAGGAGTTTAGTTGAGAATGTGTAGAAAATTATATAGTTCTTTTAGTTCTTTTGTTGTAAAGAGGTGCCATAATGAAGACGCACCTATTATTTTTGAGATGTATATATTTGAGCAAATGTAAACATATGTATAAGTGATGTATGACTTGTGTAAAGAGCCAAAGTAATGAGAATGTAGAACTTAGAACTTGGCCCTTTTGTGGCTTATATGAAATGATGCATTTTGTCCTGTAGCATAGTGAGTTTGAGTTGTGTATGGATTTGGACCACTTAAAGAATTCATATATGCTATGTTTGTACTATCAAACTTGCCCAAGAGAGGCTAGAACATGTAGGAAGCCATTTGGACCCATTTTGAACCATGTTGGGTGCCAAAATTGCTAATTTGGTGAGCTCCGTCAAAGTATGACTAGATGAGCTCTTCTTGATATGAAATTTGGTATGCCTCTAGGGTCTATTGAGAGCTTCTTGAAAAGCTAAAGTGGGTAGTATTTGGAGGTCTAGGGAATATTTGGTGAATTGTTGAAGTTGGAAAATTTTAATGGTTTAGTCATGGTACTGTGCAATAAGTCCGAAAATGAATCAATGTCATTCATAGACCAAATGGTATTCAATAGTCATAAAATTTTGTGAGCATAAACGGAATATCCACAGTGATCTATACCAACTAGAAGAACCTAAATTGGAGGTCTGTAGAGAGAGAAATGACTTGCTGAAGTTCTATATCAGTATCAGGGAAGTTTCTGACCTTCGTTACTGTTTCATCGGTTTCCGAGGTCCAAGAACTCCTGAACTGTTCTGAAATTATTTTTCTCCTCTAGCTAACATCTGTAGATTTCCAAATTGGTATAGTTTGCAAGATTGGATTTTTGTGGAATTAATTACGAATTTCAAATTTCATGACAGTAAACTGCACCAGTATCAGGGACAGCCGGACATCTGTGTTTTTTTCGATGTCAATGATAGTCCAAACGCTGAGATTGTGATTGAGATTTATTTTTAGTGTGAAGTTAACATCCCAATATTTCTAGAGAGCTATGATTTGCTTGATTTCCATTTTTCTAGAATTAGTTATGATTTTCCGAAGTTAGAGCCAAAAATCTGACTTTTGGGCTCATTTGAGAAATTGCATTTTCTTGGTTTTTGGCTTTATACCCGTGGTTTATGAGTTGTTCGAGGCTATGTACAAGTTGTATAAATGGTGTTTGAGTAGAGAATGTGAATGATAGGTTCACGAGACCCACGGGGCAAAATATAACCGGTTAAACCCTGACTTAAAGTAGTGCAATACCACGGTTTTAGTCATTTTCCTAGGAAAATTATATGGAATCAAGCCTAGAGGGAGATGAGTTGGAGTTAAGTCACTATTGGTGTTACACCAAGTGCCCCATCCATTAAGGAAAAATTGCAAACTCTATGGGTCCTTAATGAAGGCATATTTAGACAAAAACCCGTAGAAATAGCTAAGGGATGTTTTAAATTGTTCCAAGTTTGATTTGGGACTTTATATGATAAAAGAAGGTAGGAGAAACTTTTAGGAAAAATTTAGAAGCCTTAAATTGAGAGATGAGATAATGACTTCCAAAATGTAGCCTTGTGAAGCAATATATATCTAGGCTTGGAAGAATGGGTGTATGATGGCTCCAAGGACTTTAAATGAAGTCAAGAAGCCAAGACAAGGGAAGAAATTGGAGCCAAGAACTTGAATTATGATAGTTACTTCATTAGGCCATAATGGAACCATTATGTGACCATTAGGCAAAGTGTGTACCTCAAGTGTGAGTTTGATGTTTTATCTTTCTTCAAGGAAGTAATTGAATGTCATTTATGGGGTTTAGGCCAAGGAAGTCAAGCTCCATCTCATTGTGAGTGTGTAGCCAAGAAAGGGAAGGTGTAGCCAAGTAAAGCTTGAAAATTCCCTAAGGTAGCTACACCTTTTCTTGTTGCTTTTCTTATTGCATATGTGTCATTGTGTACTTGTGTGTATATTTATATTTTTGAGACATGCCACTTGATGCTATGTTGTTATTTTGGTACCAATATGTCTTCTTGAATGTCTTTGAATTATGGAAATGGTTCATAAAGATGAGGTAGTGCCAAAAGTCCCTTAATGTGGCTGAGGAAATACCAAAAGTCTCATGACAAGAGTGAAACAAGGCCAAAAGTCCCTTAGATGGGTGAGGCTAAGTTAAAAGTCTCTAAACCAAGAGAGAGGCAAATCTAAAAATCCTAAAAATAAGGTGAGGCCAAACCAAAAGTCTCTACAACTCATTCTTATGCTTGATATGAGTTTGTGGCATAAAAATGTGAAATTGAATGCTTTATAGATTGATTAGCTACATACTTGTAACACCATCATTTCTAGCTCTCTTTTAAGCACATATGAGTCATAGGAAGAGTGAAGTGAGATCTTCCTCATTGGGTTCATACACTTTCTCACATGTCATCATGCATGCTTAAAAATTCATTTTAATATCACATGGACCATGTGAGCTCATTCTATGCATCCTCATATTTAATTCCATCATTTCAACTCGTTTAACATGCTTTAAACCCATGGAAATCAAAAAGGGATATGAGACATGCATGTTCAGTTTCGGCCATACTTGGCCTCATTTCTGGGCAAAGTTTGGAAAATCACAATTAAATCCAGAAAAATAGAAAACATGTGATCTTAGTCGTTCTAGAAATCTTAGGATGTCTACTTCACATAAAAATATATGAAAGTCTTAAAATCCCACACACAAAACATTTGACATCTGAAATCATCTGAAGGTTAGACTGACCCTGATACTATCACAATTTACTGATATGGACTTCAAAAATGTCCAACTAATTTCAAAAAAATCCAATGCATGTAAATGATACCACTATAGAAATATGTGGATGTTAACTAGAGAGAAAAAATATCTCTAGATCAGTTCATCAAGCCAAGCTCTCAGAAATCGATGGAACAGTACCTCAGGTCAGGCAAGATGATTGATACTGGGCAAAAATTTCGAAAATGCCTATCTTCCTCTCTAGACCTCCAAATGAGGTGCTTCTAGTTGATACAAGTCACTGTGACTGTCTAGTTTCTGCCTATAAACTTTCGTAGCCATTGGATCATGTTTGCCCCTCAGATGACACAATTTCACAACTGACCAAATGAACAGTGTTTATGGAAATCCGAAATTCTGATACCAAATTTGAAAAATCATAGAAAATTCCACAGACCTCTAAATGACCTGATCTTTAGTTTCCCAAAAAGATCTAGACAAGATCTAGTCACATGCCAAATTTTAAGGCAAGAAGAGGTCATTTGGTCAGAATTGGACATCATGAGACAAAGTGACCATTTTCTCTTGCTAAAGAGGGCTAATGGGGTCCAACTTTGCTTCTCCTACCTCCAAGGCTCTATGAGCACGTGGGAAAGCATCAACATAGGCCATTAAACATGGCTTAAATGTTTAACAATCCAGATTTGAAAAACTCACTCTCCCACACCAACACATACACCCATGTGGGCAATACTAAGATCTTGCCATTCATTCCAAAACTTGCTACATCATGCACTATAAGTTCAATTCTCATATATATACATTAAGTACATCCATTTACAAGTGCTATATCATTTACATCATTAAATTACATCCCTTAACATAACTACAAAATGGTGACAACATGACTCTTTACAATTTCTTCACCGAATCCCTTAGCTTCAAGCTTGGTGGCTCCCATCTCTCACCTCACTTGGTCCACCTAGCATGTTAGGATGGTGGAGAGGGGGAGTGAGATTCAAAGAATCTCAATAGCTCATCTCTCATTCAAACATACATAAAGCATGCAAACAAGTCTCATAATGTATGCATGGGCATATTAGCATGTGAAAACATAAGAAATGCATTTTCAACATTTGAGTAGGCCATATATAACATACAAAAGCTTACCAAGTAAATGGATTAGCCTCACCCATTCACTTGTGGATTTTGGACTTATCTCACCCATTCTTTAAGAGGTTCTTAGACTCAACCCTTACTCTTGGAAGTCAACCTCACTTTTGGGAGACTCTTCACTTTGTCTCAACTAACTTTAGGGTTCTTGGCTCATCCTCACCATGGCTAGAGGGTTGTTGGCCTTTCCACACTTAAGCAAAGCAAAGCAATCACATAAAATATCATTGAAATACATAAGGCATCATCATGCTAGCATACTTTTTATAGGTTAAAAACATACATACATACATACAAGACAACATAAGCACACATCTATGCATGAGAGAAAGTGGAGAGAGCTACCTTATTGGCTATTCATAAACTTTCCCTTTCAATTTGTCTCCTCCCTTGTTGGTTTCACAATCACCTCTAGATGGGAGTGCTTCTCTTAAGCCTAACCACACAAGAAGCATGGAGTTATTCTCTTAACACTTTATTCATGAAGAGAAACTAGGGTTTCTCTCTCTAGAATTATATTAACTCTCCTTCCTCTCTCAAGCTCTCAAAAAGGAAGGCAGAGAGGAAGAAGTAAGGATATGTGAGTTTTGGTCTTCTTCAAGAGGGATTTTCTCACTCTCCCTCTTCTGGACCAAGCTCAAAACCCAATTACTTCCACTAACCAAACCATAGGAAGAGAGGGCAAGGAAAGAAGATCAATATTCTAAGAGAAAAGCCATGCAAAACCTTACCTTTTCTTGTTCTTCCTTTCTCCTCTAGGTTTCTCTCTCTCTCCTCCGCCCTTTTCTCTGTCTTAGAGGGAGCTTAAGTCGGTTGGAAGAAGAAAGGAAGGGTTGGGAGGCTTTAAAGAGTCAAATTCTCTTTTTTCACGCTTTTCCAAACTAACCGTCGCTATAGCGAGCCACAACCCTCGCTACGGCGAGTTCGTGTCAGTCCCAGACCCCTGCCTTCGCTACAGCGCGCGTTACGGCGAGCAACGCCCTAGTTTTTGTATGGGGTGCCCGCACTCGCTATAGCTAGACGGCACTCTTGCTATAGCTAGACCATTTCTCGCTATAGCGAACAGGTACATTCGCTATAGCTAGGCTATAGCTAGCAGACTTAGAAAATTTTCAACCCTTCAAAAATTTTCAGCTTTTCTTTTCTTTTTTTTTCTTTTTCTTCTTCTTTTTTTTTTCTGGTTGTTACAATACTTGTACTCTTGATATGTTGTATGCCTTGAAAATGTGTTTGAATATGTGTATGAGTTATTGAGATTCAATAAATCTCACCCCCTTCTTTTTCTTGCTTAGGTAAAGTTCAAGATCCAAAAGATGGAAGCCAAGGAACTTAGATATCCATCTTTTAGCAATCTTGCTATTTTTGATGTACTAGAATGTCAAAGTATGTATGTATATGTTATTTTTGAGCACAAAACCTTAAACAAGTGTAAAACTATGTAATGATAGTGTATGTATCAAGAATGGAGCTAAATGAATGAAAATATGCAATTTGACCACTTGAGAGCCCATTTGTGCATGTGTGCATTAGTGTATTATTGGGTGTGAGATAGTCAAAATAAAATGCATGAGGTTTGGAACCATTTGGGTAGTGTCTACAAGTCATATACATGCTTTCAAACTTGCCCAAGAGGTGCCAGACACTAAAGAAAATCATTTGGACAGATTTGGCACCTCAATTGGATTATAATTGACCAAATTGGGAGGCTATACCACTTTTTGTCCAAATAGGCTCTTCTTGGTCTAAAATTTGGCATGCATCTAGAGTTTTTTGAGAGCTTTTTAGGAAGCTAAAGTGGATAATTTTTGGAGGTCTATAAAATATTTGATGAATTTTTTGATGTTGGAAAATATTTTTGATATGGTCACTTTTACTGTTCCAATAGTCCAAAAATGAAGCTATGTCAAACATAGGACAAACGATGTCCAACTATCATAAAATTTTATAGGCAAAAACTAAACCTTCCCAGTGACTTTTTTCAACTAGAATCACCCTATTTGGATGTCTAGAGAGGGAGATATAAATTTTTAAATTTACTGTCTAGTATCAGGTGCCCTGTCAGACTTGGTCACTATTTGATCAGTTTTCGTGGTCTAAACCAACCTAGAGTGGTCCAGAATGATTTTTCCCCTCTAGCTAACATCCATATCCTTGCTAATTGCTATCATTTACATGGATTTTATTTTTTTGAAATTAATTGGACATTTTTGAACTTCATATTAGAAACTTGTATCAGTACCAATAGCTAGTCGGACCTCTGTGCATTTTTTGATGTCAAACATGGTCCAGATACTATGTTCATGACTTGAAATTTTTTTTATGTAAATTTAACACTTAGAGCTTTCCAAAAAGCTATGGCATGGTAGATTTCTATTTTTCTAGAATTAATTACGAATTTTCAAATTTGATACACAGAATCTGCAAGTTGAACCCAAGGCAGAACCATTAATTATTATGTATGCTTGATGTAAGCTCAGGATTTTGGCAATGCTTTGAGATGGTTTTGATTGTATTGGTGTAACTAAATTTGAGAATGATATGAGAGAGTCCCCAAGGCCCAAGGAGCCAAAACAAAGAAATTATGGATGACGTAACGCAATTAAATTGTATTATTTCCTTTGTTTTCTTGGGAAAATCCATGTATGAGACTTGTGTATATAAGGAGGCTAGCTAAGATAGCTCTGGTATTACATTTTATGGTATCAGAGCAAGGGTTCAGGCACTTTTTCTTGGTATTTGGCTCTTGAATTGCATTATTGGTTGCATTAAGGTGTGAATTGCCATGGAAATAATGGAATGTATAGGTATAAGTGCTTGGAATGCAATTTTTATACTAATGAAGGTGGTTCTTTATAGATAAGATGGTGGATACTAGATGGGGCAAGGGAAGAGGCAGGCTACCTACAGCCTAGTGAATTGAGTTTGAGGACCCTCTACATGCCACCATGGAGAGATTGGATAGACAACAAGCCATGATGGAGCAACAGCAGAAAATGCTTGAGCAATAGAGACAGGTTGCTTAGCATCAGCATGATATGATCATGCAATTGTAGAATGCTTTAGCCAGACAAGAAGAGATGATGAGAGAAGCGCCTACACCTCAGCCATCCACCTCTAGTATTCCACCTCTATCTCCCTAAGAGCTAGCCCACCCTCTACCAACCATACAAAAACTATTAAGTCAATTTAGAAAGAATAATCCACCTGCATTTGACGGAGCCTTAGATGTAGATAAAGTGGAGGCTTGGGTTATGGAAATAGAGAAGAAAGCTCAGCTTGCCACCTTTATGTTATAGAAAGAGGCAGATAGGTGGTGTTGTAGCACAAAGCCTCCAATGCAAACAAAGAATATACTAATCACCTAGGAGAACTTCTTGGTAGAATTTTATGAAAAATGCTTTCCCAACTCAGTGAGAAAACAGAAAGAGATGGAGTTTATGAGTTTAAAGCAAACCAATGATATGATGGTGGATCAGTACGTGGCCAAATTCATTGAGTTGTCTTGGTATTTCTCTTATGTCCAGAGATATGATAATGAACCCTGGAGATGTGAGAAGTTTGAGACTGGATTGAGGCCCCTAATTAGCAATAGAGTTACTCCACAGCGGATTAAAAACTTTAACAACCTTGTGGAGGTCAGCAGGGTGATTGAGAATAACCTATGAGGTATCATGCCTACTGTAGCATCAGCTAGTCAGAAGAGGGCTCCAAAATTAAAGAAACTGAGACTCGAGGAGGGTTCCAGTGTGACACCTAGCAGTAAGAGAAGAGGCAAGGTGCCATGGAATAGGAAGCCACAGAAGGGCAAGAGAGTACAGCCTCCTCGAGGCTAGTCATCCACTTAACAATTTCTAGTGACATGTTTCAGATGTGGGAAGCCGGAACACATGGCTAGAAACTACCCCTAGGTGGATACAATGCCTCTAACTAGACCACAGACCTAAGTAGAGTGTTCACCCTCACTCAGCAGGAGGCCAGTGCGTCACCCAGTTTGATATGGTGTATGCTTGTAGTGAATGGTTCTCCTATTATTGCCATGTTTGATTCAACTGCTAGTCACTCGTTCATATCTTATGATTGTGTGAGATGTTTGGGTTTAGCTATTAGTACTCTACCATTTGACTTATCTGTCACCACATTTATTGAAGGCCACGTTATTACTTTCCATGCTTACTTGAATGTCATCGTCCAGTTTTATCATTGTCATACTACCATTGATTTGATTTGTATGTCATTCATGACATTGATTTGATTGTTAGTATGAACTGGATGACTGCGAACAATGCTGTACTTGATTGTGAGCACTGAACTATATCTATACCTTCTTATGGGACCATACCTAGGGCAGGAGCCGAGTTATCCTTTATGACTACTGCCTAAATTGAGAGATACTTAGAACATGGATGTCAAGGGTTTCTAGTCTTTTTCTTTATTTAGGTTGAGATAGAGGAGGGGATAAAGGAGATCCTAGTAGTTTGGGAATTCCTAGAGGTTTTCTCTAGAGATTTTGATTTCAGTGGTCTACCCCCTGAGAGAAAGCTAGAGTTCCCTATAGATATAGGGCTTGGGGCTGGACCGATGTCCAAGGCTCCTTACAGGATGGCTCCCACCGAGCTTGCTGAGTTAAAAAAGTAGATAGAGGAGTTGTTAGAGAAAGGGTTTATCTACCTTAGTGTTTCACCCTGGAGAGCTCTAGTACTATTTGTGAAAAAAAAAGATGGTAGCTTGAGATTATAGAGAATTAAATAAAGTTACCATCAAGAATAAATTTCCTCTCCCTAGGATTGATGACCTATTAGATTAGTTAACTAGGGCATTTGTCTTCTCTAAGATAGATCTTAGATCTAGGTACCACTAGTTGAGAGTGAGAATGGGAGACGTCCCAAAGACAGCCTTCAAAATTAGATATGGGCACTATGAGTTCCTTGTGATACCATTTAGGATGACAAATGTGCCTGCGGTGTTCATAGATTACATGAACAGGGTATTCAGACCATATTTAGATCGATTTGGAGTGGTCTTTATCGATGACATCTTAGTGTACTCCAAATCTTTTGAGGAGTATGAGAGGCATACAAGATTAGTCCTAAAGACCCTAAGAGAAAAAAGGTTGTATGTAAGCTTAGTAAATGTGAGTTTTGGTGAGGTGAAGTTCTTAGGTCACGTGATATCTATAACACCATACTTCTAAGACTTAATTCATACACTTCTCATGCCTTAGCAATGTAATAGCATAGGAAGTCATGAGTCAAGATGTAATTCCCTATAGGTAAAATTTTTCATTTGACATCCCGTGGGGCATATGGACTCATGTATCACATTCTCAAATTTAATTACACTAATACAACTTATTTGCATCATCAAAATTGGCCTAGAGGTTGTGCAAGGCAAGAGATCACATGAAATTCATCATTGTAGCCTTGGCCAGAATTTTTCCTTTTCTATTACAAATTTTGAAAAATTATAACTAATTCTAGAAAAATTGAAATATGACATTCTTTACCATTCCAGAAAACTTCACATGTCTAATTTATGATAAAAATATGACCAGGCCATGAGACATCACACAAAAGGTGTTTGATATTCGAAAAGGTATAGAGGTTTGGATGGCTACTGGTACTGTCACAACTTTCTGCTATAAACTTCAAAAATTTCTAATTAATTTTATAAAACTCCAATCTATGGAAATGATACCAATCTAGAAAGCTATGGATGTTCGCTAGAGGAGAAAAATAACTTTAGACTAGTTTAGTACACCCAAACTTCAAAATCCAATCAAACAGTAACCTGGGTCAGTATGGATGCTTGATACTTGGCAAAAAATTTAAAAATTCTTATCTCCCTCTCTAGACATCTAAATGGGGTGCTTCTAGTGGGCACAAGTCACTGGGAGTATCTAATTTCTTCCTAAAAAATTTTGTGGCAATTGGACATCATTCTCCTCTTAAGGTATAGAATTCATTTTCGAACTTGAGTGAATAGTACCCTTGACCAAAACTAGAAAATTTCTCAACTTTGAAAATTCATCAAATATTCTTTAGACCTCCAAAAATTCTGTTCTTTAGGTTCCCAAAAATCTCTCAACGAACTCTAAATGTACGCCAAATCTTAGATCAAGAAGAGTTCATTTGGACAAAAATTGGTATAGGTTTCCAATATGGTAAATTTTTGCTCCATATAGGATATCAAATTGTCCAAATGACTTCCCTTGGTGTTTGGCACCTCTTGGGCAAGTTTAAAAGTAAGAATATGACTTGTATGAATGCCAAAATGGTTCCAAATCTCATGCATCTCATTTTGGTCACTCCACTTCTATTTATGCATACATTTCTATAATTCAACCTTGCCATTACATGTCCAAAATGAGCATTTCCATACATACAACCTTAGCTCTCATTCATACATGGTACATTAACATAATTGCACATGTTCAAGAGGTCATAGCTCATATGCAATAATAGGTTACAACAATTATCACTTAATTGGCCTTAAAGAAGCACATTCCATGCACTTTGGTGGCATACTCTCATCTTTCAAGAGATTGGCTTCCATTCCCTTGCTCTCTTTGTCCACCTAGCATGTTAAGACATTAGGGAGGAGGGGATGAGATTCAAAGAATCCCAATAGCTCATCTCCCATTCAATTACACATAAAGCATGCAATACAAGTCTCATAAATACATGCATGGACATATTAACATGTGCAATCATTTAAGAAGCACTCTTGCCATTTGAAAAAGTCATACATAACATACATAAGCTTGCCAAGTAAATGAATTAGCCTCATCCATTTACTTGTGGATCTTGGACTACCTCACCTATTTCTTTAAGGGATTTTTGGATTCAACCTTATTTTTGGGAGTCAACCTTACTTTTAGGAGACTTTTTACTTTGTCTTAACCACTTCTAAGGGTTTTTGACTCATCCTCACTACGGCTAAGGGTTCTTGACTTTAGCCTACTCAAGCAAACCAAAGCAAGCATCATAAATATAATTTGAAAACATGATACATCATCATAGTACCATGGCAAATAAAATCATGTTAGAATAATTTTCATGGCTTAAAACATACATACACATATTTAAGACAATGTAAGCATACATCTATGCATGAGAGAAAGTGGAGAGAGTTACATTACTTATATTTGCACACTTTTTCCTTGAGTTTTGAATCCTCTTCCTTGACCTCACACACCCAAGAAGGTGGAGATCATTCCTCTTGGCCTAGACACATCATATGGAAGCTAATTATACTCTTAAATCAATTTCTAAGGCCACACAATCACTAGAAGAGCTAGGTGACTCATAAGGCTCTTTTATGGTTCCATAATGCACTTAATGAAGCATCCTTTGGGAAACATCATCTTGGCTCTCTTCTCTCCATCCATTTATGATTCTTGACTCTATTTAAACCTCTTGGAGTCATCACATAATCAATTTTAGAAGCCTAACTATGTGTTGCTTCTTTAAGCCATATTATGAAACATATAAGGCTATCTCACTATCTATAATTTCTAAAATTTTTTCAAGGCTTCCTCTCATATTTTCCCATCACACATGATGCAAAACTAAGCTTAGAAGGAATTAAAACACTCCCTAGGTGCATGAACTCTTCTTGGCCGAAATTATGCTTCCATATGACACCAATGGAGTTGTTTTAATTTCTTTGATGGGACAAGCATGTGGAAGGCTCTCTTGGTATCTTAAGAACTCATATACACTCTTAGACAACTTAAATTACTACTAGGAAGCTTCATCTTAGCCTAGGTACAACCAAATCTCTAAATTCCCTAACTTGCATTCTAAAGCTCCATTTTCAATTCTAGTTGTATATTCTTAATCTTCACACTCTATAACCTTTGGTTCCATCAAGAATACATAAAGAAAAACTCTCCTCCTCACTTTCTCTCTCTAGATCTAAGCTTAAATGGGTTGGAAACATAAGATTTTATAAGTGTTTCAAGTGAAGTCTTACCTTAAAATAGAACTCTCTTCGCGTAGATTATTTTCTATCGATTGATTTTTTGAAAAGAGTTCTTTTTTGGCTTGGGTTAGACCTAAATCATCAAGTTTTCAAGAAAAAAAAACACCATTAGAGATCTCTTAGAGAGAGGAATAACTTTCTTAACTAGCGTGGGATGAAAGGGGTTGTTTTATCTAAACGAAAGCTTAAATTTTTTCTCTCTCTCCCCTCTTGATGTTACGCCATTACTGCCCATTTTTCTACAAATGGAAGTTTAGAGAAGGTGATGAGGTGTAATCTTACTTAAGAAGCCTTTTTTATAATTTTTCAAAATGACTATTTTACCCCTACTCGCCTGTTTGCTTCGTTTAGGCTCATTTTAACTCCGTTTTTAGAGTAATCCTTTCCACCATAAAATGTCAGTCTTTTAATTCATAAAATGCCTTTGATTTCATCCAAATTAGATTTGAAACCTTCTCGAACAAATTGGTCAAAGTTTAGGTCAACCGATGTTAGAAAACGTCCATCGGAGGGGCTTTAGTTGTCCCAAAACTTCCCATGGTTTTCAAGGCCTCTGTGAACCCTGGAGAACTCAAAAATTTCATTTAAAACAGGCCTTCTATGAGAATTCCAAAATTTACTCGAAATGACAAAAATACCTTTACGTTTTGTCAATCTTTCATTACATTTTATTTCTTTATTCTAGCTTCATTTTTCTTTCCGTCTGAACCTAGGATTCTCATTTTTAGGAGTCTAGAATGCTTTCCAAATTTTTTAGGAACTTAACTAAGCCATTTTGGGGAGACTTTCTTTTTATTTGGTGAATTTTGTTTGTTTGTGGAAAAACTGCACGTTACGTTTCTCATGTTTTCCCTTGTTTCCAGAGAATCGAATATTACATTTCTCCCCCCTTAAATTTATTTCATCCTCAAAATTTAGGGTATGCTTTCCTCTTACTCTTTTCCTGTCTAGCTAATTGCTCTTTTCTTTTCCTTCTTCCTAGCTCTATACGCTTCCCGTAGCGATTACACTCTTCTGAGTTTCTCTTGGCCAAGGGATTTTCTTATTACTAGCTATTAACAAGAGCTTTATTATTGTAATGTACTGGCTAGTTCTTTTCATAAGGGAAAGGAATTTATAACTTTAGAGACCTATCTTGAGAGAGCTTACTAGTTATATCGGGTTAGTTTTAACCCGTTTCCAGGGGTTAACATTTCTTTCAGTGGACTCATTTACACATCTCGAGAGATAACTCATTTCGTATTAAGTCTCCCATATCCTCTCCCAATGGCTTCTCATGAAGTCTCATTTTCTTTTCTGATCATTATAGCCATCGGAGGTTACTATCTATCAGTTTACTTATTTACATGTACTGTCCACTATTTATCTCTACGTTCTTTCTTATTAGCTCATCCCATGATTACAATTCACATTTCTTTCTATCACAGGCCTCACATTTCAATTACTTACTGGGATTACAACTCCTTTAAAGAGTTCCTACTTTTAATGATTCCAGTTTTTCTATTTACTACTACATCTATCTCTATAGGCCAGGACTTTTTCTCACTTTCTTTTCTCACTTACAGTGGCATTTTATAGTCTCTCATTTCAACACTAATAAGCCTAATATATATGTCTCATACTAGCATCGAAGAGCTACTACCATTGACTACTGTTGAGCTCTGGTGGGATGCAAGCTATACTCACAGTTTCGATCATTAGAGACATGTTGTACCACTTATCTCATGTAAGAACTGCACCTGACCCCTTTCTAAATACATAAACTAGTATGTGAGGATCTCTTTATCCTTTGGTTAGGGCTAATATTTGTTGGGTAGTGGTTCATCTAGCTCTAACTTTGGAAAGCTAATTTCTTGCTTTCCTCACCCCATACACTATGCTCATCTCTCAAGAGATCTAGTAAGTGATCTAACTATCTGAGTAAAGCCTTCATATCTCTATGACAATAGTCTATCAGACTTAGGAGATCTCTAGTCTCTGAGACAAAAGCTAACTAAAAACTATACTAGTCTCTCAGACTAAATGATCTGTAAAAACTATCTCAAGCCATCATCTCACCAGAGAACAATCATGCTGTAACTGTGGACTCTCTATAACTTTGTGGGATCTATTGTGACCTCTTAGAGCCCTACTATGGTTTACTACAACCTGCTGTACTATGTTAGGATCTACTGCAATCCATCTCTGGGAGACGTCAAAGTTTAAGATTACTGTATCTGACAGTAAAATACATACTTACTAAGTTTGGTAACCATTGCTCATAATAACTGAGGCTAAACTTAGAAGTATATCATGTTCTTTGTGTGAAGTGAGTTTTGTATCATCTAATTCTCTAGAATCCCATCATATTGATACTCAAGAGCATTTTAATTTTTATTTATCACTCCCCGTGGGATCCTTAGATTCCCACTTCAACCCCTTGTTACTTGGGCTTTCTTTTCTTACTCTAATAGTACTCGGCTATCTTTTCCTTTCATGTCCTACAATTTTTGACTATGTTCATGTTATGCTTTTAAGTGCCTTAGCACTAGGGCATCTCACATACTGAGTGTGGTTAACATCTATGGTAGGAGAGAGGCTATAAATTGGTCCCTACTCATTTCGTTTACATGTACTATAAGGGACTCAGATTATACATATTGAACTTGTATTATCTAAATCTGAACATTCTTTACTAGGAATTCCTTTCTACATGCTTTTCTTTCTATTTTGATATTACTCGAATCCCTTTACCTCTCTTTTTTTACTTATCTCGTCATTTAACTAACTAGAATGCCTTTCGATTATCGGGATACTTTGATGATTGATGCCATTATTTGTTACACACCCACGTTACATTACTACTGAGTTGATCAGGCCCAATATCATGTAATTATTGTTACAAGCAAACTATAACATCAAACACTAATACACGAGTACCTCATGATTAAACTCAAAGCCATTATCGCCTGTATATTACAAGTTTCCCAATAATCTAAAGTATCCTTCTTATACTTTTTTCATCTGCCCTATTCTCGTAAGATACTCTGGGAAAATAGGATTTTTCCTTTACTTCATCTCGAGATCGCTTTACATTGCCTGACTATCTTTACTTCAGGTACTATCATGCTAGAGGACATCTATGCCAAGGATAAGTATGCTTTCTGGTGTACTCAAGCACATTAATTAGATATTTATTATGTCCTCGACTTGAACACTATCATATATTCTTTCTCATTCTACTTTTACTATCCTTTTACTTAGGTAAAAGGATGCTCTATTACTGGTTGTCTTTGTTGCCAGTTCGTATTTCTTTACGCTCAAGAGCACCTGCATTTTCTTGGTTTCCTCTACTTGTTTACTCTCTATAACATCGAAGGGGTCTAATTTCTCTTATACTCTTATTTTGCTCTTAACTAGACCATCCCTCGGTAAGAAGAGTTCTATTTCATATAATCCCAGGAATCTCATTCTGCGGTGCTCTTGGCTTACACTCTTTCTCTATATAGCACAAAGACTCACCTTTTGAGGCTGTCCCTAGCTCCCTCAAGCTTCCCTGAGGGTACTAACGCACTAGCTGTTTATCTTAGCTCATTTCTACATTCAGATCAGAGCTAGGCTTTCTCTATGTTTAATCTTTTTAGGCTCATCCCTAGGAGCACAGTATATGGATTTTAGGGTTCTACTAACCTAATCCAGGATGCATACTCTCAATGTCTGTATTTTACCTTACTAAAAACTTATGCTCTACTAGGTGCTCTAATCACTCATGTGCTTTAATCCCATATCATTATCATATTAAAGAGCTATCTAACTAACTATAAAACCCTTATTTGTTTGCTTTTCTGGGCTCAGTCTATGCATTTAGTCATTACTAAAGTGAGAGCATCTCTTCTGTGGCTAGTTTTCTTAACTTTTCCTCGCTTCCTTTATCACTGTACTCTACAATTCAGGGGGGTCTATCTAGGAGAATTTACTAACCATTACTGGGTGGTTTCCTCGACTCAGAATGTCTCATCTTTCCTTCTCGATCTAGGGAGAACTTTCACTAAGCTTTTTGTCAAATTAATTTCTCTTTTTACTC
Organism: Erythrophleum ivorense; assembly: GCA_026724425.1. Lineage (NCBI taxonomy): Eukaryota > Viridiplantae > Streptophyta > Magnoliopsida > Fabales > Fabaceae > Erythrophleum > Erythrophleum ivorense. The sequence goes on from JAIUCV010000031.1 coordinate 1,101,591, forward strand.
ATTTTACCTGGACGATACTACTAGTCATCTCCCCTAGGCTTTAGCTTATGCTCAGCCTAGGCTAGCTATCTCATCAGACCTATAGCTTACTATAAGCCCTATTAACTCATAAGCTCATGATAACTTAGTTCTTTCTAAACTATCCCCATTCTCTTATGAGCTTTTGTTATTGAGCTACTTATACTCATATCTAGGTGTTACCTATGAGGTATACCTTTCTAGGCCACTCACTATGTGCCTCACTATTGGTAGGCTTATCTTAAGTAAATTTTTAATGCTACATTAACATTTCATTATTCAGTGTTTCACAGGGTAGCACCCCAGGTTGGAGTCAATGCCTTAAAAGTGGTTCTCAACAACCTTATCATCCCCATGTCTAACTTTCTCTATGTTGAGCTCTTTCTCAGTCTCAACCGCTAGGCCCACTAATTTCTTACTAATCTTCTATGGCTATTCATTACTTTTTTTCTCTACTAATACTAAGGGTTCCTGCTCTCTATAGGCTGGCTAATCCTTTATCAATTTATTCCTTAAGTTGGCCTAAATATGACCAATAAGGCATTCATACTGTCATTCACCGTGGCTAGCACATCATTTGCTACGGCTAATTAACCTTAGGTTCACTCTAGTTTTCCTGTCTAAGTATTGGCTGTGGCGAGGAATTCTTTGGATTACCTTGCTACTTCTTGGAATAATTAACTGTGGCTAATGGCATTTGATTGCATTGCTTTTTCATGGATTGAAATTTCATTTTTAGCTACCAACCTGAGCCTTATTGCCTCTAAATCTAGCCCATCATCAAGTTAGAGGGTTCCACCTCTTGCTTCATTCATGCATAACTAGCTGTCACCTCAGGGCTATCAGGCTCTAAGGGGTATAGCTCGTAACTTAAACCTCTAGCTAAAAATTATCTAGACATTAGGTGTTGTGGCTAGAGGGTAATTCTTTTTCTCACTTTCCCTCTAAACAATTCTGTGCAGCCGCAGTCTCATCTCACACTACACTGTATCACTACTCATCTTTGCAATAAGTAGGACATCTCAAAATAGTCTAAGTATGACTATCAGGGAGAATTAGGTCTCATATACTCTCCTTAGCAAGCCCCTTCATATCGACGAGATCATTTCTCCTCATTGATACTTAGGGCTTGCTACTGATCTAGGCGAGCTATCACATTTCATGAAACTCTAGCCGTTAGATCACTTAGCTCTATTTAAACTTAGCTCTGTTCAAGCTATTCCAGAGGCAAATCTTTCCTGATATCCACTATATACTCTAAGACCATTCTACAACTTAGTCATCATAACATAGCCACAAACTATCTTTAACTATACAAGCCCTTTACATAGCCTTATTGTTACATTCTCAAGCCAAATCTAATCCGAGAGAGCCTAAAACTTTGCTCTTATACCAATAAATGCAACACCATACTTCTAAGACTCAATTTGTACACTTCTCATGCCTTATCTCATGCAAATTCTATATGAAGCAATGTAATAGCATAGGAAGTCATGAGTCAATATGTAATTCCCTATAGGAAATTTTTTTTCATTTAGCATCCCAGGGGCCATATAGACTAATGTATCACATTCTTACATTTAATTACATTAATACAACTTATTTGCATCATCAAAATGGGCCTAGAGGTCGTGCAAGGAAAGAAAACACATGAAATTTATCATTGTAGCCTCGGCCATAATTTTGCCTTTTTTGTTACAAAATTTGAAAAATCATAACTAATTTTAGAAAAATTGAAGTTAGGTATTCTTTACCATTCTAAAAAGTTTCACATGTCTAATTTATGATAAAAATATGACTAGGCCATAAGACATCACACATATGGTGTTTAACATTCGAAAACATATAGAGGTTTGGATGACTACTGGTACTATTACAACTTTTTGCTATAAATTTCAAAAATTTGTAATTAATTCCATAAAACTCCAATCCATGGAAATGATACCAATCTAGAAAGCTATGGATGTTCACTAGAGGAGAAAAATAACTTTAGACTAGTTTAGTATGCCCAGACCTCAAAATCCAATGAAACAGTAACCTGGGTCAGTATGGATGCCTGATATTGGGTAGAAACTTTAAAACTTTTTATCTCCTCCTCTAGACATCTAAATGTGGTGCTTCTAGTTGGCACAGGTCATTGGGAGTACCTAATTTCTTCTTAAAAAATTTTGTGGCAATTGGACATCATTTTCCTCTTAAGGCATAGATTTCATTTTCAAACCTGAGTGAACAATACCCTTGACCAAAACTAGAAAATTTTTGAAATTTAAAAATTCATCAAATATTTTTTAGACCTCCAAAAATTTTGTTCCTTAGGTTCCTAAAAATCTCTCAACAAACTTTAAATGCACACCAAATCTTAGATCAAGAAGAGTTCATTTGGATAAAAAGTGGTATAGGTTTCCAATATGGTAAATTTTTGCTCCATATAGGATACCAAAATGTCCAAATGACTTCCCTTGGTGTTTGGTACTTTTGAGGAAAGTTTAAAAGTAAGAATATGACTTGTATGAACTGCTCAAATGGTTCCAAATCTCACGCATCTCATTTTGGTCACTCTACTTCCATTTATGCATACATTTCCATAATGCAACCTTGCCATTACATGTCCAAAATGAGCTATTGGGATTCTTTGAATCTCATACACTTTGGTGGCATACTCTCATCTTTTAAGAGATTGGCTTCCATTCCCTTACTCTTTGTCCACCTAGCATGTTAAGTCAAGAGTATGCCACCAATGCCATTCACACATAAAGCATGCAATATAATTCTCACAAATGCATGCATGGGCATATTAACATGTGTAATCATTTAAGAAGCACTCTTGCCATTTGAAAAAGTCATACATAACATACATAGGCTTGCCAAGTAAGTGAATTAGCCTCACCCATTTACTTATGGATCTTAGACTGCCTCACCTATTTCTTTAAGAGGTTTTTGGACTCAACCTTACTCTTGGGAGTCAACCTCACTTTTGGGAGACTCTTTACTTTGTCTTAATCACTTCTAAGGGTTTTTGGCTCATCCTTACTATGGATAAAGGTTTTTGACTTCAGCATACTCAAGCAAATCAAAGCAAGCATTATAAACATCATTTAGAAACATAATGCATCATTATAGTACCATGGCAAATAAAATCATGTTAGAATAATTTTCATGGCTTAAAACATACACACACACATTCAAGACAATGTAAGCATACATCTATGCATGAGAGAAAGTGGAGAGAGCTACCTTACTTGTATTTACACACTTTTTCCTCGAGTTTTGAATCCTCTTCCTTGACCTCACACACCCAAGAAGGTGGAGATCATTCCTCTTGGCCTAGACACATCATATGGAAGCTAATTATACTCTTAAATCAATTTCTAAGGCCATATAATCATTAGCAGAACTAAGTGACTCATAAAGCTCTTTTATGGTTCTATAATTCACTTAATGAAGCATCCTTTGGGAAAAATCATCTTGGCTCCATTCTCTCCATCCATTTATGATTCTTGACTCTATTTAAACCTCTTGGAGTCATCACATAATCAATTTTAGAAGCCTAACTATGTGTTGCTTCTTTAAGCCATATTATGGAACATATAAGGCTATCTCACTATCTATGGTTTCTAAAAATTTTTCAAGGCTTCCTTTCATATTCTCCCATCACACATGATGCAAAACTAAGCTTAGAAGGAATTAAAACACTCCCTAGGTGCATGAACTCTTCTTGGATAAAGCTATGCTTCCATATGGCACCAATGGAGTTGTTTTAATTTCTTTGATGGGACAAGCATGTGGAAGGCTCTCTTGGTATCTTAAGAACTCATATAAAAGTTGTGTATTTTTAATCTTCACACTCTATAACCTTTGGTTCCATCAAGAATACATAAAGAAAAACTCTCCTCCTCACTTTCTCTCTCTAGACCTAAGCTTAAATGGGTTGGAAACACAAGATTTTGTAAGTGTTTCAAGTGAAGTCTTACCTTAAAATGGAACTCTTTTTGCATAGATTATTTTCCACTTATTGATTTCTTGAAAAAGAGTTCTTTTTTGGCTTGGGTTAGACCTGAATCTTCAAGCTTTCAAGAAAAGAAAACCACCATTAGAAAGCTCTTAGAGAGAGGAATAACTTTCCTAACTAGCGTGAGATGAAAGAGGTCGTTTTATCTAAACAGAAGCTTAAACTTCTTCTCCCTCTCCCCTCTTGATGTTACCCCATTTCTGCCCATTTTTCTACAAATGGAAGCTTGGAGAAGGTGATGAGGTGAAATCTTACTTAAGAAGCCTCTTTTACAATTTTTCAAAATGACCATTTTTCCCCTACTCCCCTGTTTACTCCGTTTAGGCTCATTTTAATTCCTTTTTTAGAATCATCTTTTTCATCAAAAAATTTAGGTCCTCTAATTCATAAAATGCCTTTGATTTCATCCAAATTGGATTTGAAACCTTCCCGAATGAATTGGTCAAAATTCAAGTCTACTGACGTTAGAAAACGTCCACCAGAAGGGCTTTAGTTGTTCTGGGGCTTCTCGTGATTTTCAAGGCCTTTGATAACCTTGGAGAACTTAAAACTTTCATTTAGAAGGCCCTCCTGTGAAAATTTCAAAATTTGCTCAAAATGACAAAAATGCCCTTACATTTCATCAACCTTTCGTTACATTTCGTTTCTTCATTCTAACTTCGTTTTTCTTTTCCGTTTGAACCTGGGATTCTCATTTTTAAGAGTCTAGAATGCTTCCCAAATTTTTTGGGACCTTGACTAAGCTATTTTGAGGGTCTTTCTTTTGTAATTGGTGAATTTTGTTTGTTTATAGAGAAACTGTACGTTACGTTTCTAACATTTTATCTTGTTTTTAGAGAATCAAATATTGTAATATCACATGAGGGGATTGCAATAGATCCTCATAAAGTAGAAGTTGTGTTACAGTGGGATAGACCTAGGAATATTACTGAGGTTAGGAGTTTTCTAGGTTTTGCAGGGTATTACAGACGGTTCATTTAGGGCTTTTCTCATACAGCCTTGCCACTTACAAGATTGACTAGGAAAGATATACCTTTCTTGTGGGATGATAGATGTGAGAGGAGTTTTCGAGAGTTGAAACTCCAATTGACCACTACCCCTGTATTGATTATCCCTGACCCTAGTGAACCCTTTGTGGTTTATAGTGACGCTTCGAGAAAAGGGTTAGGTTGTATGTTGATGCAGTAGGGGGGAGTAGTGGCATATGCCTCTAGGCAGTTAAGGCCTTATGAGGAGAATTATCCTACGCATGACCTGTAGTTAACCGCGGTAGTGTTTGCTCTTAAAATCTGGAAACACTATCTGTATGGTGCTACCTTAGAGATTTATAATGACCATAAAAGTCTAAAATACCTGTTTGACCAAAAGGAACTGAGCATAAGGTAGAGGAGATGGATGAAATTTCTGAAGGACTATGATTATACTTTGAAATATTATCCGGGCAAAGCCAATGTGGTGGCTAACGCCCTATGTAAAAAATCCATCCACACAACCCATATGATGATTAGGAAGCGAGAACTCCTAGGGAAATTTAGAAATTTGATCCTCTCTTGTTAGGTGGTATCAGATAAATTGTGTTTGAGTGAAACCTGAATCGAGAATGAATTGAGAACCTAGATCATAAATGCCTAGAGAGAGGATAAGTTAGGAATGAAATTTCCCAGTGTAGGACCTCAGATTTCAGGGTATCTGAGGATGGTGTGATAATGTACCAAGATAGAATTTGGATGTCTAGTAAAAAAGAATTGAGAGAAAGAATATTAGAAGAGGCACATAAGAGTAAGTATACTATCCACCCAGGTGCCACCAGATGTATCAGGATTTGAAAAGAATTTTTTGGTGGCCCGGAATAAAAAATGATGTAACTAATTAGTAGCTAGATGCTTAGTATGTTAGAGGGTAAAAATAGAACATTAGAGACCCACTGGGTTATTACAGCCCCTAGATATCCCTAAGTAGAAGTAGGATAGTATAGCTATAGATTTCATCATGGGTTACCCAGGACATTCATTAGACACGATGCTATCTGGGTAGTAATGGATAGATTGACAAAGTTTGCACACTTTTTAGCTATCAAGGCTACCCATACACTAGATATATTAGCCCAGTTGTACATCAGAGAGATTGTGCAACTTTACAAAGTACCTAGTAGCATAGTATTAGATAGAGGCCCCAGATTCACATCAAATTTTTAGAGGTCATTACAGTATGCCTCAAGGACTAGGTTGCTGTTTAGTACTGTGTATCACCCCCCGACAAATGGTCAGATTGAGAGGACCATTTAGACCCTAGAAGACATGTTGAGGGTATGCGTTTTAGAGACGAGGGGTAACTGGGATGTGTGTTTGCCACTTGCAGAGTTTGCGTACAATAATAGCTTCCATTCCGATATTCAAATGGCCTCTTATGAGGCTTTGTATGGGAGAAAATGCAAGTCTCCTCTATGTTACGTTGAGCTAGGTGAGAAGAGCTTGATAAGGCCTAAGATTATAGACCAGACCACCAGGTAGATAGAATTGATTAGAAAGAAACTCCTTATGGCCCAAAATAGACAGAAAAGTTATACATATAGGAGAAGGAGGCCATTAGAGTTTAAAATTGAAGACCACGTGTTTATTTAGGTATCTCCAGTGACTGGGGTAGGTCGGTCTATGAAGGTAAAGAAACTCAATCTTAAGTATATCGGTCCATTTGAAATCCTTCAAAAAATTGGACCTGTGGCCTATCAAATAGCCCTACCTCTAAACCTAGCCTAAGTTTATAATGTTTTTCATGTCTTCCAGTTGGAAAAGTATTTACTTGACCGCTCACATGTCATAAAATATGAGCATGTTCAATTGCAGGACAATCTTTCCTATGTAGTGAAACCGGAAAGAATTGTGGATGCTAAGCTAAAACATCTGAGAAATAAGAACATTCTTATAGTGAAAGTGGTTTGGAGAGGTCTGACATCTAAAGAGGCAACCTGAGAACTGGAAAAAGAGATAAGAAATAAATATCCAGAATTATTCCCCTGAGGTATATATTTTAAATTTCGAGGTAAAATTTATTTAAGGGGGTGGAAATGTAATGTTTGGTTTTCAGTAAAACATTGGAATTAAATTTGTATAAAAGCAAGTCCTCTTAAATGAGCTAGATAATGTCCTGTAAAAAATTGAGTTAAGTCTTAGACTCCTAAAAATTAGAATTTGAGGCTCATATGATGTTAAAAACCATGGAAAATTCCAAAACAGTTAAAACTCCTCCGGTATTCGTTTTTGAACGTCAGTTGACTTAAATTTTGACCTTTTCATTTAGGAAGGTTTCAGCTCTAAATTGAGTAGTTCCAAAGCTATTTTATAAATTAAAGAACTTTGATTTTATGATGGAAAAGACGGTTCTCAAAAAGGAGCAAAAAAGTGCTAAAACGAGCCTAAAATGGAAATGCCACGTGCAAGGGATGAAATCATCATTTTTTTGAAACAATTCTCTTTTAATTTCCCTTTATATGTGGCGTCTCATACTTAGCTCTCCTTAACCGACTTGCTATAGCATCCAAACTAAAGAAGAGAGCTAAAGAGGAGAATGCACAAGAGGAACTAAGAAAAAGGAAGGAAAAGGCTAAAGAAAGGTGAGAAAGTTTAGGATTTTTATACTTCTTCCTTTTGAAACTTCATTCTCCTCTTTTTGCTTTATCTTTCCATGGTTTTAATGAAGTTTTTGGTGTTAGTTTAGGGTCAGACCAGAAGAGATAATTTCAAAATTCAAGGAGGAGGAAGAAGGAAGAGGAAGAACTCTTGAAGTAGGCTTGATTTAAGGTAAATTCTTTCCTTTCCATCACTTCTCCATCTTGTTCCCTTAGTGTGTGTGTTTGGTCAAACCAAATCCATTAGAGAGGAGGTGATTTTGTTTTGAAATAAGAGAGAATTGAGGGTTTTAGACCATGGGGAGTTGGGAAATACCAAAAAATTGCATGAAAAATTAGTGAAATGTAAGTTAGGAAAGTGTAGGGTTCTTGAATATAATCTAAAATATGAGTTGATTCAAGAATTTTCTAGCATATATGAGTGTTTGTTTGAGTTTCTAAGACTCCTAGGGAGCCTCCCAAGTGCCTTATCCATTAAGGAAAAATTACAAACTCTATGGGTCCCTAATGAAGGCATATTTTGGCCAAGACCTATAAAAATAACCAGGGGATGTTTTAAAATATTCCAAGCTTGATTTGGGACTTTATATGATAAAAGAAGGTAGGAGAAATCTTTGGAAAAAATTTAGAAGCCTTAGAATGAAAGATGAGACAATGGCTTCCATAATGTAGCCTTGTGAAACAACATATGTCTAGGCTTGGAAGAGTGAGTGTATGATGGCTCCAAGGACTTTAAATGAAGTCAAGAAGCCAAGATAAGGGAAGAAATTAGAGCCAAAAACTTGAATTATGGTAGTTGCTTTATTAGGCCATAATGGAACCATTATGTGACCATTAGGCAAAGTGTGAGTTTGATGTTTTAACTTGATTCAAGGAAGTAATTGAATGTTTTTTATGGTGTTTAGGCCAAGGAAGTCAAGCTCCATCTCATTGTGAGTGTGTAGCCAAGAAAGGGAAGGTGTAGCCAAGTGAAGCTTGAAAATTAAGGTAGCTCTCTACCTTTTCTTGTTGTATTTCTTGTTACATATGTGTCATTGTGTACTTATGTGTATATTTATATTTTTTAGACATGCCACTTGATGCTATGTTGTTATTTTGGTACCAATATATCTTTTTGAATGTCTTTGAATTGTGGAAATGGTTTATAAGGGTGAGGTAGTACCAAAAATCTCTTAATGTGGGTGAGGAGATGCTAAAAGTCTCATGGCATGGATGAGACAAGGCCAAAAGTCTCTTGGATGGGTGAGGCTAAGTCAAAAGTCCCTAAACTAAGATTTAAGCAAATCCAAAAGTCCTAGAAATGGGGTGAGGCTAAACCAAAAGTCTTTAAAGGTCATTCTTATGCTTGATATGAGTTTGTGACATAAAAATGTGAAATTGAATGTTTCATAGATTGATTAGTTGCATACTTATACCCTTGACATGTTATGCCTTGAAAATGTGCTTGAATAGGTGTATGAGCTATTGAGATTCAACGAATCTCATCTCCTCCTTTCTCTTATCTTATATGGCCTAGGTGGAGTTCAAGATCCAAAGGATGGAAGCCAAGGAGCTTAGATATCAATCTCTTAGCAATCTTACTATTTTTGATGTACTAGAATGTCAAAGTATATATGTATATATATTTTTTTGAGTCATGAAACCTTAAACAAGTGTAAAACTATGTAAGGATAGTGTATGTATCAAGAATGGAGCTAAATGAATGGAAATGTGCAATTTGAACACTTGAGAGCCCACTTGTACATGTATGTATTAGTGTATTATTGGGTGTGAGATGGTCAACATGAAATGCATGGGGTTTGGGACCATTTGGGAAGTGTTTACAAGTCATATTCATGCTTTCAAACTTGCCCAAGAGGTGCCAGACACTAAAGAAAATCATTTGGAGAGATTTGGTACCTCAATTGGATTAAAATTGACTAAATTAGGAGGTTATACCACTTTTTATCCAAATGAGCTCTTCTTAGTCTAAAATTAGGCATGAATCTAGAGATTGTTAAAAGCTTATTGGGAAGCTAAAGTGAATAATTTTTGGAGGTCTATAGAATATTTGATAAATTTTTGAAGTGGAGAAATTTTTCTGATATGGTTTATTGCTACTATTCCAATAATCCAAAAATGAAGCTATGTCGAACATAGGGCAAACGATGTCCAATTGCCATGAAATTTTATAGATAGAAACTAGACCTTCCTAGTGACTTGTGCCAACTAAAATCACTCCATTTGGATGTCTAAAGAGGGAAATATAAATTTTTAAAGTTACTTTCCAATACCAGGTGTCTAGTCAAACCTGTATCACTATTTGATCCATTTTCGTGGCCTAAACCAACCTGGAATGGTACAAAATGATTTTTCCCCTCTAGCTAACATCCATATCATTGTCAATTGGTATCATTTGTATGGATTGGAATTTTTTAGAATTAATTAGACATTTTTGAACTTCATATCAGAAACTTGTATCAGTACTAGTAACCAGTTAGACCTCTATGCATTTTTTGATGTCAAACATGGTTTAGATGCTATGTTCATGACTTGAAATTATTTTTAGTGTAAATTTAACACTTAGAGATTTCTTGAAAGCTATGTCATGGCAGATTTCTATTTTACTAGAGTTAATTACGAATTTTCAAAGTTGATGCATAGAATCTGTAGACTGAACCCAAGGTATAACCATTAATAATTATGTATGCTTGATGTAAGCTCTGGTTTTTGGCAATGTTTTGAGATGATTTTAGGTTGTATTGGTGTAATAAAATTTGAGAATGATATGATAGAGTCCCCAAGGCCCAAGGAGCCAAAACGAAGAAATTATGGATGACATAACACAATTAAATTGTATTATTTCCTTTGTTTTCTTGGGAAATCCATGTATGAGACTTGTGTATGTAAGGAGGCTAGCTAAGATAGCTATGGTATTACAAAGTTCTAGAGGCTAGGTGCGCTACAGTGCAAGATGTCACGCCATGGTGCAACATGAGAGCTTTGCCCAAGGAAAGTAATAGAGAATAAACTCACCGCAGCACAAAGGAAGCTCGCCGTGGCGAGCATTGAGAAGCAAGCTTGGAAAGCTCTAAGAGGGTCTCATTGTAGTGAGAATTGGGAAAGTGTGAAAAGGAATTCCCAAGAGCACTTTTATTGCAATGTGAAAATCCTGAGCCATGGCGCAAAGTGCAAAATTTTAGTTTTGAGTTCCAGTAGCCACTTACGCAGTGGCACAAATACACCAAGTCGCGACGAGAGTCTTCGAACTTAGTTTTTAGGTTCCATTAACCAACTTAGCTATAGCAGGGAAAGTCCAAGTTGCAGTAAAGGCTTCCAAACTCCTATTTTTGACTTAGAAACCTTAAGATTTATTATGATATTGTTATGTAATGGCTTGGGAGTATTTATAAGAGGTTTTTATGAGTTGAAATCAATGGTAAGATAAATCAAAGGTCTTAATTGATAATTATGATCGTTTGTGGATTCTAATCATTTTGGTTGTTTAGCTAATGACCTTAATAATATCAAGGTTTAAATTTTCTTACTTTTTCTTAATGTTATTAATTGTAAATACATTTAGGCTTTAATTTATAATCATTGATTACTTAATTAAGCCTAATAACTGTAATTAGGAATTAGGGTCATTAATAAATAAGGCCCACTATTCTTGAAGAATCTAATAGGGATGGTTTAAAATATTTTCTTCCCTGTTTCTTTCAGCTTTATATTATTGATTAAACAAATTGCACTGATTATTCTTCCAATGCTTGCCAATTGGTCCTAATATCCATTTCTTTCCAATTGCATCTTCAAAATAAAATTTTCCCTTCACAATATAACAAGAACCCTAATAATTTTTCACTAAAATAGATGAATCATTAATGCAATATTGATTATTTTTATAATCTCAAATAATAGTTTCTTTGTCAACTTCTAGAATTTGTTTCCAATTTTAATAGCTAAAAAGGAATATTTTGGTATTTGATGCCATTTCTCCTAGAAAGGTTCATATTAGGCCACCTACCTTACCTATTGGTTGGCAAGACCAATTAAACTGCAAAATGATCCGTTGGCATCTGTCAAATGCCATTCAAACTAAGCTTGGCTTTCATGACACCACCATCATCTAAAAAATATATATAATAGGAAATTTGAACATAGTTAATGATTACAAAATAGAAAATTTTAAGTTAATCAATGATTTCACAATAGAACTAACATTCTAAATGTCCCTATACAAGTAGGTGAAAAAAGAGACATATTGCATTTCTTAAACATAACAAACATTCTGTGTTTTAGAAGTTCTACTTCTCAAAGCTCAACCCTTACTTATTATATCCATAGTCCAATATCTACTAGATTGGCATTGATATGTTGAATGACATGGTGTTGTATGTGGTTGTGGTTAAAGTCGAGCAACACATGTGAGCTAGTGATGGATCAACATTAAGGGTGAAAGTTGATTGTGCACTGGGTGTTAGAACTAAATTTGTGGCAATGGACGATGTTTATATTGCATTTGGTGCAGTTGTTGACAAATTGGGCTTAACAAAAGCGAAAATTATAATGAAGGACCTATATAATCAAATATTTATAATGAAGGATTTTAAAAATTAAAATTACTATTAAGGACCATCATTACCATTAGACTTTAAAGGATTTTACTACTAGTTTTAGGGGATTTACTATTGGGTATAGGAAAGTTGTTGAACTTTTCTATACCTAGTAGTAAATCCCCTAAAACTGATAGTAAAATCCCTTAAAACTTGATGGTAACGATGGTCCTTAAAAATAATTTTAATTTTTAAGATCCTTCATTGTAAATATTTAATGATATGAGTCCTTCATTATAATTTTCCCTTAACAAAATCCTTATACCTTTCAACAATTGGAATAGTTGAAATGAATTCATTGGTAAGGTGACACAGAAAAGCTATATATGACAATAGAAAAATAAGTGTACAATAACATTTGGGATTTTGATAGATAAGTTAGTTGTCTTAAGGAAGAAACTACTAATGCTTTCAATACACATTTGATTATAAATTAATCTAAAACCATAAAAATTATCAATCAAAATGTATTAAAAGATACATAGTAGAAAAGCTTCTAATAGATAATCCACTTATCATTTCATCTTTTGCTTCCTCGTGGTTTCCATTAAGAGGTTGAATATATGAAGAGATTGAATCAACATTGGTTTGTATTTATGAAGAGTTTATTCCATCTTATTGTTGTATCAAAAATTACATAGCAGATAACCTTCAAAAAAATAATTCTACATCCATTCATGTGCTAAAATGTTAAAAAAAAGGTAAACTTAGTGGTAGTTTATTCCAAATTATCTCTTATTTATATTATTCTCATTGAAAAAAACTTTCAAGATCCTATTGCAAGGAATAACATGCAAAATACAAGAAGCCTTGGTCAATTAGTGCTTCAAGAAAATTAAAATTAGTATTCACTTGACCCTTTTTTTTTGAAAAATATATTTGTTAGAAACCATTATAGATAATATCATTGAAAAATACAAAACCTATATAGAAACCAATACAAATAATATTCTAATATTGGTTTTCATAGCTTTAAAAAATTACTTCAATCAAATTTAGCATTAATCAAAGATATTGGCATAGTTAATAATGTAAAAGATGATAATGATATTCCCAACCTGGATGTAATGTTTGATTAATTTCAATAATTAATCAACCATCCTTTAAAAAACAAAAATTATAGTACCAAGTTGTACAAAGGACCAAATATTTCACCATAAATTCAATAAATTATTAAAATTCTTGTATTCCTTCATCTAGTCACAAATTTGTGTAGCAAATCTAGACATTCAATGATGAAGTAACAAATGAAGAATACTGTGTAGACCTTTTAGAGTATGGTTCAAGCCTAGAAGTTTAGAACATTCAAAAAATGAATTAGATATGATAGTTCTAGCTAAATGGAAACATGATAAAGTTAAAACGATAATCAAATTTGATATCCATAATAATGGTCTAGACCAAGGAGCCTTTAACAAAGAGAGTCCTTGATATGTATGATATTAGAAATAGAATAGAAAGGTGCCTTCAAGCTAGGCCTTGGCTTATTTTTGTTCATCTTCTTAACTACCATAACTAAACAAAACATATGTGTATCAAGCTTTTCACTCAACATTTAATTTGTACTTTCAATTAATCAAAAGTAATGATTTATCAATTTTTTCATCTTTGGTTCCTGTAACATTCGGTCCCTCCGTAAACATGAGAAATGCGATATTCGGTTTCTCCATAAACGTTAGAAATAGGCCAGATATAAAAGGAAGTCCACAAAATAGAAGGAATTGGGGCCAACTAAAATTATGAAAAAACTCTAAATAATAGAAAATGAGGATTTAAGCCTTGAGTTGCCCAGAAATCAGGGTCAGAGTGATCAAAAAAATTGTCGAAAGGCTAGTGGTATTTTCGTAAATAAGTAGACTTCTTGGAAAACATACAGGAGGGCTTTTTAAATGAAAGTTTTGAGTTCTCTGGGGTTTTTAGAGGCCTTGAAAATTATGGGAAGTCCTGGGACAGTTAAAACTCTTGCGATATACGTTTTCTAATGGCGATGAGCCTAAACTTTGATCGGATCATTCAGGAAGGTTTTAGGCCCAAATTGAGTGATTCCAAAGGCATTTTATAAGATTGAGGACCTAAATTTTATAATAGTAAAGATGATTCTAAAAAAAGAGCTGAAATGAAACTGAAACAAAAATGCGAATTTCAAGGGACATAAATGGAATTTTTTAAAACAAATTCTCCCCCATTTTCCCTTTATAAGTGGCATCCTTTCCTCTCTCCCTTATTACTGACTTATTTCTTCATTCAAACTAGGGAGAGAGCTGCCAAGAGAGATGCACAAGAAGGGTAAGGAAGAAGGGAGAAAAACCAAGGAGAAAAGGTATGGAAATCAAGACTTTTTCTAGTTCTCTCTTTAGAAACTCTCTTCTCCTCCTTCCCATCTTCCTTTCTATAGTTTTGTTTGATGAAGTGGGGCTATTTTTGGGTCTGGTTCAGAGGGAGAAGAGTAGGAATTCAAGGAGGAGTTTACACCAAGTGAAAGAGGCTTTGAAGGAAACAAGAAACCAAGGTATTCCTTCTTATTTTGTTGCTTTTCCTTGCTTGCTTTCTCCATGGAATTTTCGTTCACCTTAGGGCCCATTCCATAGGAGATAAATTCTGACCATATTAAGGTAGAATTAAGGGTTCTATAATGTGAGGATTAGGAAGATACAAGTGGAATTAATGAAGAAGCAAAAGAGAACCAAGAATGGGAATTTAGGGATTCAAAGACATAGGTAAAAATATGATTTTATCTAAGAGTTCCCAAGCCTATGTGAATATTTGTATGAGTTCCTAAGACCCCTAAAGAGCTCCCCACTTGCACCTCCTATCCAAGAAAGCAAAGAAATTGCAAGAAAAACTAATGAACTCTAAGTTGAACAAGTGTAGTGCATTTGAAGGGATTGTAAAAACTGATTTGATTCATGCATTCCCTAACATATGTGAGTGTTTTTTTTTTAGTTTTTAAGACTCCTAAGAAGCCTCCCAAGTGGCTCTCCCATCAAGGAAAAATTAAAAACCCCTTGAACCCTAAATGCTTCCATAATGTTGGCCTAGGATAGATGGAGGGTTAGAGAGTGTTTTAATTTATTTTAACCTTGGTTTGGGACTTCATATGATAGCAGAAGGTGGGAGGAACCCTTGGGAAATATTTAGAAGCTATGGATTAGGACATAAGGCAATGGCTTCCATAATGTGACCTTATGAAGCAACTTATATCTAGGCTTTTGTAAATGAATATGTAATGGCTCCAAGGACCTTAAATGAGGTCAAGAGGCCTAGGAATGAGAAGAGAATGGAGCGAATAACTTGAATCATGATGGTTACTTCAATAGGCCATTTATGGAACCATTATGTGACTTATGGAGCTAAGTATGTTCTTAAATATAAGTTTAATGTCCTAGCTTGTTTCAAGAGTATAATTAGCTTCCATATGATGTGTCTAGGCCAAGAGAAATGATCTCCACCTTCTTAGGTGTGTGAGGTCAAGGGAGAGGAGTCAAGGCTTAAGCAAAAAGTGTGTAAATGCAAGCAAGGTAGCTGTCTTCACCTTCTTTCATGCATGGATGTGTGTTAGCTTATCTTAGAATGTGTGTATGTATATTTTCAATATGCTAGCATGACTTCATATGCCATAGTTTTATGATGACATATTATGCTTCATATGATGTGTTGATGTGTGCTTGGGTTTGCTTGAGAATGGTGAGGCCAAGAACCCTTAGCTATGGTGAGAATGAGCAAAGAACACTTAAGATTGGTTAAGACAAAGCAAAGAGTCTCCCAAAAGCAAAGTGGACTCCCAAGAGTATGGTTGAGTCCAAAAATGCATTAAAGAATGGGTGAGGCAAGTCCAACATCCACAAGAAATTGGGTGAGGTTAATCCACTTGCTCGGCAAGCCTTTGTATGCTATGTATGACCTTCTTAAATGATGAAAATGCTTCTTGAATGTTTGAACATTTCCATATGATCATACATGCATTTATGAGACTTGTTTGCATCATTATGTATGATTGAATGGGAGATGAGTTATTGAGATTCTTTGAATCTCATCCTCTCCTCTCAAATGATCTAATATGCTAGGTGGACCAAGTAATTATGGTGAAGGGAGCCAACAACCATGAAGAGCAAAAATTGACAAGCTTATGTCTTGTTTTGTCTATTTTGGAACCATAATGATGGTTCTTAATGTATATGATGTTGTATATGTATTGTGAACCTTGAGACATGTATAAAGATGCTACTATGTGATGTACCTATATTTTTCCACCGTGGTGGGCATTTCGTGACATTGCCTGCCGCCCTGCTTCTATTTGTCTAGATGTGATCCAAGTGGGCTCAAGTGCCTGAAGAGCTATAGCTATGGATATGATGTATGAGTTATAAAATACAATTTGAATATCTAATGCCCAAATATGCCATGTGGAAGTATGAAGTAAATGTGCATAAGTGTGGGTTGAATAGCCAAAATGAGATGCATGAGGTTTGAGACCATTTGGACAGCTCATACAAGTCCCAAATGTGTTTTTAGACTTGCCCAAAAGGTGCCATAACCAAGGGAAGGCCATTTGGCAAGTTTGGTGCCTCATATGGAGCCAAATTTGACTATAATGGAACCCTATGTCACTTTTTGGCCAAATGAATTATTCTTGATCTGAGATACGACATGAAATTAGGTCTCATTAAGAGCTTTTTACAAAGCTAAAGATCATAATTTTTGGAGGTTTACAAAATATTTGATAATTTTTCAAAGTTGGCAATTTTCATGGTTTCTGGTATGTGCACTGTTCACACTGGCATATTTGAATTCTGTGTCATCTGATGGGCAAATGGTGTCCAATGATTATGAATTTTAGTATAAACTAAAGGTCATAAGCTTTTTGTGGCCACTAAGATCACCTCATTTTGAGGTCTGAGCAAAGAGTTATGCATTTTTAAAGTTAGCTATCAGTAGTAGAGGCACCCCAGGAGTCCAGTCATTGTTCTATAGATTTCCAATAGCTAAACGTATTTGTTTCATTCTGGAATTATTTTTAACTTAAATTTAACATTTTTAGATTTCCATAATGACCAAATTTGTGTGATTTCAATTTTTATAGAATTAGTTATGAATTTTAGAAATTTGTATTAGTAATCTGAAACAACAGCCCAGGCAGCAGTGACCTCTGGACCTTTTTGGATGTCAAATGTCCTCTGTGATGAATGTTATGCTCTGGACATATTGTTATGTAAAGTAGACATCCATAGCTTCCCAAAATGACCAAGAACACATGATTTCAATTTTTCAAGATTTAGTTATAATTTTTCAAAGTTTGCCTAGAAATGAGGCCAATTCTGGCCGAGTATGAGTCTTCCTGTTCTATGCCTCATTTCAGTTTCTATGAGTTGTGGGCATGATTTTGAGATGAAAATGAGTTGTATTGATGTATTTGAATATGAGAATGTATAACATGAGCTCACACAGTCCACATGACACCGAATGGTATTTTTAGGTATAGCGCAATGCAAGATCATTCCCATTTTCTTTGCTTTTTCTGTGGGAATCCTATATATTTCATAATATTATGTCATTTAAAAAGTATAAGATGAGTTAGAATTTACGGTGTTACAGTTCCCTTCTCCACCATTTCGCCCCACTTGAGAAAACTCTAGAAGGAGATGATTTTTAGCCAGAACTAAGCATGAATCTAAAGAAAAAAAGGTGTCGAGATTAAGAATATGCAAAGGGAATTATCAAAAAACCATTAGATTTCAAGATGCAAATTCTAGAGTTTTGTGTGCACCTTCCAAAATCTAATTTCATATGATAATTCCTAGGCCTAATTAAGAGTTTAAATGAGCTCCTAAGATCCCTAAGATGCTCCCCACATGCTTCCTCCTTCAAGTAAACAAAGAGAATTCCAAAGAGGCCAAAAATGGGCATAGTCTTAACTAAGCATAGATAGAGTAGTTAGGGAGAGTTTTAAATTTTTCCAAGACCATTTTTGTGTCATATATGATGAATGAATATGAGAGGAGGCCTTGGAAAAAATTTAGAACTCATAGAAAGTGATTTGGTGCCTTAGGTTCCATATTATGACCTAAAAAAGTAACATGATGTTAGACTCTTTGTTTTAATTGTGTGATGACTCTAAGAGGCTTAAAAGGAGTCAAGAATCATATTTGAAAGGAAATAATGGAGCCTAGAAATTGTTTGGGGAGTGTTGCTTCATTAGGTGCATTTATGGACCATAATGGAGCCTATAGAGCAATCTAGTATCTAAGCAAGTTGTATGACCTTAGAGTTTGTCTCATGAACCTAATTGGCTCCCATAAATTATATCTAGGCCAAGAGAAATCATCTCCACTAATATGTAGATGTGTGGCTGAAAGAGGAGGTTTGAATCCAAAGGGAAAAGTGTGTGATTGTGTGCAAGGTAGCTCTCTCCACCTTCTTTTATGCATGGATGTGTGTTTAGCTTGTCTTAGAATATGTGTATGTGTATTTTCAAACCATGAAAAGTATTCTAGCATGATTTTATATACTATGATTTCATGATGTCATGTTATGTTTTCAAATGAATGTATGATGTTTGATGAGTTTGCTTGAGTGTAGAGAGGCCAAGAACTCTTGACCATAGTGAGGATGAGCCAAAAACCCTTGAGATTGGTTGAGACAAAGCAAAGAGTCTCCTAAAAAGCAAAGTGGGTTCCCAAGAGTATGGTTGAGTCCAAAGCTCTTAAAGAATGGGTGAGGCAAGTCTAAAATTCATGAGAAAAAGTATAAGGCCAATCCGAACACTTGGTGAGCTCTTGAATGTCTTGTATAACTTATTCACATGCTAAGCTTGCTTCTTGAATGTTCATGATTTGTATTATGTCCATGCATGTATTTTTAAGACTTGCTTTGCATATATTATATATGATTGAATGGGAGATAAGCTATTGGGATTCTTTGAATTTCATTCCCTCCTCTCCAATAATCTCACATACTAGGTGGACCAAGTGGATATGTTAATAGGAGCCAACAACATTGAAGGAAGAAGATTGTCATCCATATGTCTAGCATTTTCCTTTTAAAGCCATAATGAACCATAATGTTGTATATGAATGTTGCAAATGGTTTATGGCCCTTGAGACATATGTAATTATGCTATTATATGAAGTAGAAATGAAAGTAAGTGTTATATGAATGATGGAATATGAATTGAGTATATATGGCAAAGATGGCTTCATGAATGAGTTTATGGAAATGTGCATATGTGTGCATGCAAAGGCCAAAATGAGATGCATGGCATTTGGGACCATTTGGGCAGCTCACATAAGTTTTAAATGTGCTTTTAGACTTGCCTAAAAGGTGCCACAATCAAAGAAAGCCATTTGGCAATTTTGGTACCTCATATGGAGCCAAAATTGACTATTATGGAACCCTATGTCACTTTTTGGCCAAATTAATTAGTCGTAATCTGAGATTTGACATGAAATTAGGTCTCATTGAGAGCTTTTTGGGAAGCTAAAGATTATAATTTTCGAAGGCCTACAGAATATGTGATGATTTTTCAAAGTTGGCAATTTTTCTGGTTTTGGTTTACTGCACTATTCATTTGGTCCGAAATTGAATTCTGTCCTACGAGGCTCAAATGATGTCCAATTGCCACAAAATGTTATATAGAGAAACTAGATATTTACAGTGACTCATGCCAACTAGAAGCACCTCATTTGGAGGTCTAGAGAGGAGATATGAATTTTTGAACATTTTGTCTAGTATCAGGAATTTTGCTCGACCAGAGGTATTGTTCCATTGAATTTCTAGGTTTGGGCTTGATGAACTGGTCTGGAGATATTTTTTCTCTCTAGCTAACATCCATAGATTTCCATATAGGTTTCATTTACATGGATTGGATTTTTTTTAGAATTAATTGGACATTTTCAAAGTTTTCTGCAGAATTTTATATCAGTTCCAGGATGCAGTCCGACCTTTGGGCTATTTTGGATGTCAAACATCCTTTGTGATAGAAGTTATGATTTGGGCATATTTTTAGTGTGAATTAGACATCCATAGCTTTCCAAAATTGCAAAGATTGAATGATTTCAAGTTTTCTAGATTTAGTTATGATTTTCCAAAGTTTGGTTAGAACAAGGAGTAAATCTGGCTGAAATTAAACAAGCTCATTTCATGCTTCATTTCGGTTTCCATCAGTTGTGGGCATGATTTTATGATGAAAATGAGTTGTAATGACGTATTAAATATGAGAATGCATAGCATGAGCCCACACGGTCCACATGACACAGATTGTAATTTTTAAGTATGACGCAACGCAAATAAATCCATTATTTTTGGTCCCTTTTTCATGTGCTCTCATGGAAATGATGATATGAAGCTTATGAATGTTATGAAATGAGTTAGAATTTATGGTGTTACAGAACAAAACAAACTTGTATATGTGGCCTTAAGTGAAAGGGAAAACAATTTCAAATTTTGATCCTTATAGTTCCACTTAAAATGTAAAATGGGCTAAAATTGCTGCTAAAAGTTTAGCAATGATCATATTTTTGGTTGCTATTGAAATTAAATGGTGTGAATATGCCTATATGAAGCTAGTTATAACACTTGTTGGTATTAGAATAGAGGTTCAAGCAATTTACCTTTGGTTAGGGCTTGAGGACGAGGGATATAGGTGTTTAAGTGTTGGTTTTAGTGGAAGTTTGAGTGTGTAAATTGTGACATAAAGGTAAGTTATATGGTTTATAGTTAGCCTAAATAGCATGATGAATATTAGAATGGGAGACCAGTTAGATCAGGGCATGTAAACCTTAAGCTATTAGCTCTATAGGGTATAATATTATGCTTGGTAAAATAACAAGCAATGATGCAACGCATCAAGAAGTAAGACTATAGCTATAAGAGAATTAGTTCAAAGGGTAATTGAGAGAGTTACTCCCTTCAGCCGCAACATCTAATTACCCAGATATACTAGGGAGCCCAGAAAACTATTCTTTCAAGCTAGAACTTATAGGCATCACTTCATGTAGCCTTGTCCAACCTTGATTTACGATCTTCCTAATGAACGATTAATACAAAGTATAGAGTCCCCTAGCCTTAATGATGGGTTGATTATAGAGAAAGATGAGGCTTGGATTATATAGCTAGAGAGGACACTCAAGGTAATGGAGTGTAACTCAAAACATGAGGCTTTGTTGGCCATATTTAAGCTAACAAAAACAAATAGATTGCTATGGTGAAGTGGAGAAAAAAAAGTCAAGGACCCTTAGTCGAAAATAAAAGAATGATAGTTTAGCAAGCTGATAGTGAATAGATAAGTGATAAAAGAGTATTGGACCTAATATATGAGTCTAAGAAAGAGACTAGGATGTTTTATAATTGAGCCAAGAGTATTTAAGAAATAGTAATAGTTTAGAATGAGAATGATAGTGTATAGGAGTAGTAGAGATTGTATAGATGGCCCAGAAGCATTGACTCTAACCGAGAATGCTACCTTTTATGATAGTAATGGACAAGCCAACAGTATTGGCCTAAGACATATAGAAATGCCTTGAGTATATATATAAAAGAATGAGATAAGACTAGAAAATGTTAAGAGTACAAAGGAAGAAGGTACCTTAAAAGTGTTATACCTTAGAAAAAATTGTGATTACTTTAATGTTAGATATTTAAGGAACCCAAATAACTGTTAAGATACTGAAGTTACTAAGGTCTACTATTAAATTTAAAAAAGAGAATAAAAAATGAAAGAAAAGCCTAAGAAAGTCTAGTGGAAGTTTACAATAAACCTATGTGAGCTAGTTGAATTCATGGTAAGCTACTACCTGAGAAATTATAAAAAACCTTTAGCAAAAAAAAGTATCTTAGGTTGAGTTATAAGTTAACACTTAAGAAGAGCAATAAGTAGAGATTCATATGCAAGGTGAGATGAGTAGAAAAGAGAACCTTAGTTTAAAGAGAAAGTAGTTTAGAAAGGCAACCAAAGGAAGGTTCTCTCTAGTTTAATGAGAAGAAAGCAAAATGTAATAAGATAAAGGACTACCCAGTTATTGGCCAGTATCTCTCCAAGAGATAAGGCCTTGAATTTGTAATTACATGAACATAGAGAAAAACAAGGAAGAGTTAAGAAATCAGTACATAGAAAGAAAAACCCTTACTTTAGTAGTGACTAAAGTTAATAGATTAAGTATACTAAACACAGATATAGAATAAAAGTTAGCACTTAGTAGATTTAAAAGATAGGAATTCACTACTAAGTGAAATGAGTTTCCCTTGTATGAAATAAGTGCAATATAAAAGCACATGAGTGGTAAAGTTAGTATGTGGATTATAGAAATTGCTAAAAATGTATATTCAAGATAATAGAACATATGTGACCAAAATAAAGAAAGGATTTGAGACAAGTAGTTGGTGCCTCAGTGCTCCTAAGGAAGCTATAAGAAGGTAAAAGCTACCTCAGTCGGTGAATTCTAAGACACAAAAGAATATTTTATAAGCTCAAGAGCCTTAAGACAAATAAGCTTCGAGGATTGTATAGAATAAACTTTCTTCCAAGAAATACAATCCAGTTAAAGATTAGAGGATGAGATTGAGATGAATCTAACCCCCTTAACCTTTATAGATAGTAAGTGAGCTATAGTGAACCTAGAAAAGGTAAAAAAAGCTCTAGATTATTGATAAGTAAAGAACTAATGAGGATTAAATAGGTAAAAAGGGATAGCCCCTTGATATGGGTAAATTAATAGTAAAAGTCATAAAGAAAGAATGTGGCAACTTTAGGACCAAGGATCTAATACATATTTCATCTAATATTGAGTCAGGTTTGGCTCATTGCCTAAAATTAAACTATTTAGATAGGCAACTCTTGCTAATTGCATCAAGTACAACTTTTGGATAGTTAGATGAACAATATTTGTTCTGGCTCATCTTGTGAACTAAAGCCTAGCTCTATGCCTCTAAGTCCCTAATGTTGGCATTTGGATATCACTATTATCCTATCACGTCTCACCAAGATAAATAAGGTTCTTTGCTTTGGCAAACCTACCCTATGTTAATCAAGGCCTTGACGAGTGCCAATCAATGAAAGGCATCACTTGTTATTGTTAACTTAATATTTTCATTGAAGGATTTATAGTTAATTTAGATCTCACAATTATTGACCTATTATTCAGGCTTCTAATTTATCTCATACATCATATGTTATTCATGCATCATATCTAACATATATCATATATTATAATAATGCATAAAATTAAACGTGATATAGTATGGCCCCAACTACCTAAATCCTCCCAAGCCAATGAAATAATTAACTACACAATACAAGCTACATAGCTACTTTTTAAAGTACCTTCTTTGGTTGTCATCATGTGGTTTCCAAAACATTCTCCTTTTGTCATTCTTTATCATATATATTATATTATAATTCATAAGGAAACCTTGAGTTACATTTAAGGGGAGTAAGATGAGAAGAGAATGTATAGACCAAATAATAAGAGAAAGACATGACACATAGGTAGTATTTTAAAATTACAACTAAAGCAATCAATCTCATTGATATAGTGGGCCATACAATGCCCTATAATAAAGTCAAGCAAAATCATAAGATATATAAAATTAAATCTTTGATTTTAAGACTTAATTCAAATTCTTGTTATGAATTACAAGCACTACAACAACAAGCATAGCCAGTAGAGGTCGAAGGGGTAAAGCCCCTTACGGTAGTCTTATTAGTTGGTCAATAAGTGCGTGTAATATCCAATTTTTGTCAAATGATGGAAACAAATGCATTTTCAAAACAAATCCTCTGAAATGAATTAGTTAAAGTCTCCCCAAAAAATTTAAGTAGCATTCTGGACTTATAAAAATGAGAATTCCAAGCTTAGATGGAAAGAAAAACAGAGTTAGAATGAATAAATTAATTTGAACGAAAGGTTGACAAAACATAATGGCATTTTCATAATTTTGAGCAAATTTTAGAATTCTCACAGAAGGGCTTTTTAAATGAAAATTTTGAGTACTCCAGGGTTCTTAGAGGCCTTGAAAACTATAGGAAGCCCCGGGACAATTAAAACCCCACTGGTAGATGTTTTCCAATGTCGATTGACCCAAACTTGGACAGATTCGTTTGGGAAGATTTTAGCTTTGATTTGAGTGATTCCAAAGGCATTTTATTAAATTGGGAACCTAAATTGTATAATAAAAAAGACAGTTCTCAAAATGGAACTAAAACAAACTAAAAAATAAAAATGGCAAGGCGAAGAGACGAAATTGGATTTTTTGAAAAGTTCTTAGTAGCCTACCTATATATATATGAGGTGCCCCACCTCTTTATTCATTTAGCTCACTTTTTTTTTGCCCTAAATCAACGAAAGAACACTAAGGGTGAGGTGCATAAAAATGAGAAGAAAGGAAGGAGAAAAACAAAGAAGAGGTATGGATTTTCTTGATGTTTTTCTTGCTTTCTCTTTAGTAAACTTCTCTTCCATTTCCTTTTCTTTCTTATGGTTTTATTGAAGTTCTTGGATCTATTTTGAGGGCAGAATAGAGGAAAAATTTCGGATTTGAAGTGAAGAAGCCAAGGAAAGTGAAAGACAAGTAAGAAGAATCAAGGAAACAAGGTAAATCTTCATTCCTATGGTAGCTACTTCTTTTCCCCTTCTCTCCTTGGCTCGTCCAACATAGGGAGCTTCAAGAAGTCATGGATTTTGGGCAGAACCAAGGATGAATCTTAGGAATTTAAGGGAGGAGAATAAGAATATGTAAAGAAAATAACAAAAGAACCATTAGATTACAAGATAGAAAACCTAGGGTTTTAAGTGTCCCTTGTAAAATCTAATTTGATATGATAATTCCTAGGCCTAAATGAGTGTTTGAATAAACTTATAAGATACTTAAAAGGCTCCCCATATGCATCTTCCACAAAGAAAACAAAGCAAACTCTATAGATGTCAATAAAGGAGCATGCCTTGCCCTAAAGGGTTCAAGGCACTTAGGGATAGTTTTAAAATTTTCCAATCCCATTTTTGAGTCATATATGATGAATGAAGATAAGGGAAAACCTTGGGAAAAATTTAGGAGGCTTAAGGAATGAATTGGCATCATAAGTTCCATAATATGACCTAAAGAAGCAACACCTAGTTAGGCTTCTCGTTTTAATTGTATGATGACTCCAAGAGGCTTAAATGGAGTCAAGAATTATAAATGAAAAGAAATAATAGAGCCTAGAATTCAATTGATAGATGTTGCTTCCTTAGGTGCATTTAGAACCATAAATGAACCATAAGACAAAGTTAGAGTTCCAAGTAGATAGATAGCTTTGTGAATAGTTCCAAGAGCATGATTGGTTCCTATTTTATGTGTTTAGGCCAAGAGAAACAAGTCTCCCATCATTGTGAGTGTGTGGCCAAGGAAGGGAATATAATTCCAAGAGAAAAAGTGTGCTTATGTGGCAAAGGTGGCTCTTTCCACTTTCTCTCATACATGAATGTGTGCTTACCTTGTCTTTGAATGTATGTATGTGTATTTTAAGCCATGAAAAGTGTTTTAACATGTGCCTTTATTCCATGGTACCATGATGTTGTATTATATTTTCAAATGATGCCTAGCATGTTTTATTAGGTTTGCTTGAATGTGGTGAAGCCAAGAACCCTTAGCCATAGTGAGGATGAGCCAAGAACCCTTAAAAATGGTTGAGACAAAGTAAAGAGTCTCCCAAGAATGAGGTTGAGTCAAAACTTCTTAGAGAAAGTGGGTGAGGCAAATCCAAAATCCCTAAGAGAATGGGTGAGGCTAATCCACTTACTTGGCAAGCCTATATATGCTTTGTATGACTTGTTCAAATGCCAAGAATGCTTCTTGAATGATTATATATTTCATTAGGCTCATGCATGTATTTTTAAGACTTGTATTGCATTCTTTATGTGGGATTGAAAGGGAGATGAGCTGTTGGAATTCTTTAAATCTCATTCCCTCCTCTCCAATGTCTTAATATGCTAGGTGGACCAAGTAAGCAAGGTAATGGAAGCCACCAAGTAGGGAGATGAAAGATTGACATTAAAGTATCTAGTTTTGTTTATTTTGTAGCCATATAAATGGTATATGATATAATACTATGATGGAAATGTTGTATAATCATTTGAATATGTGTAATTACTCATATACTTGATGTATGTATGAGGTTTGATGCTAAATGAATGATAATGTACTTTTTGAACCTTGGATGGCATTGTAAGGCATGTGTAATCTTGTGTATGGCATGGGATGAGAGAGTGAGTTTTCAATTTCTGGGTTTATGCACCTTTGAGACAAGTTTAAAAGGTCATTTTAGTGCATTCCCACATGCTGAAGTGGTCATGGCTGCCTTCAAACTTAAAATGGACCATTTGGACCCCTTATGTAACACAAAATGAGCCATTTTGCGACCCAATATCAAGATCTAAACAAATGAAAGAATTTGCCCATGAAATTTGGCACACATATAGATCTTATCTAGAGCTTTTTGGGCAGCTAAAGACTAGATTATTTGGAACTCTATGGAATTAATTATGATTTTTCAAACTTGGTAATTTTCTATTAAACTGATGCAGATACTATTCATATGGTCAAAAACTTGGGTTGTGTCATTTGAGGACTAAATGACATCTGATACTCATGAAATTTTACAAACATAAACTAAACATGATACACTTTCCATGGCTACTAGGATCACCCTGATTGGACCTCTAAGCAGGGAGATATAAAATTTTGAAGTTGGAGGATAGTACTAGGAATGATAGTCAACCTTTGGTACTATTCCATCAATTTCTAGTGGCCAGTAGCTCTTATCATGGTCTGGATATATTTTTATCATCAATTATACATCTATAGCTTTCTATAATGGTAAGGAATATATTATTTCTATTTTTTTAGAATTAGTTATGATTTTTCAAAGTTTATGACAATAACTTGGAAATCCTACCCGAGGTTGCATCATTGAATTTCATGTGTTCACTTCATTTTCATGAGTTCTAGGCCACTTCTTGGGATGGTTATAAGTTTTACTTGTGTGATTAAATATGAGAATAAGATGAATGAGTTCATATGGTCCACAGGACATCAAATGAAAAATTTATCTGCTATGCAATGCAAGATAATTGAATATTTTAATGTTTTTTTTTCTTGAGAATTCATGTGCTTTATGGAATTGAACCTACAAATGGTATGAGATGAATCATAGGATTATGGTGTTACAGTGGGGGTCTAGCTGACCATCCTAATTTTTTGAACAAATCTGAGAACTATTCTCAAATTCATTATCATTATCATATTCCCAAACCATTCTATAATTAATATAATCATCAATTATGATCTATTATATATATATATATCACATATACATAACAGTTAGTAACATCTAAAATCTATCCCATACTTAATGTTAGTATGTGTTATTATATAATTGATCAATCCCTATAGAAAATGTTACTATATAACTTAACCATATCATCACAGATTTTGAAACCACAATCAATGCCACATTTAACATTATTATATAACCCTTAACCTATGATCGTAGACTTCAGAACCTATAAATGATTCTTGAATCCATGTTATCTTATAACCTTATTGACAAATTCGACTATCACATAACCATTTTCTATCCTAATTGATTATCATATAACCATTTTAACAAGTTAATCCCATGTTATCACGTAATCATATTGATCCAATCAGAAAAACACACATTCTAATTTATGGTTTTGCGCAAGTGGCTCTAATACCATTGTTCAGTTTTGGCGACCAAGCACAGTGGAATAACTTAAAATTTTTCCCAAGAATCATAGATAGTGATACTAAAATATTCCATTTTGAAAAAAAAAAATATTTCATACCATTATTTTGTAACAACAATAGATTTGGTTTTTATATGTAGAAAAATAACTAAATGCCATACATGTGATATAAAAAATAAAATAAAATTGGGATTAAGTAACAAGCATAATAAACTAAGATAAAAAAATAAAATAAAGTGGAAAAAAGGAAATGAAATTGAGAGATAAATTCCAAATACATACATAATTAACATTTTCCTAATCTAAAACCCAAATATTAACTTAACTTTTTCTAATATATGAAACTAATTTTAAATCTACTACCATTTACAATAGTTAAATGTTTAAGAAAATTTTAGATCTATAATAAATCTAATTGAAAGACTAAACAAAATATAAAAATAAAGATATATTCATCATATTTAGATCAATAATATCAAAGAATGGAGAAAATAACCAATGCAAAAATAGGGTTCTAAACAAATATTAAACTAAAATGAGCTTTTAAGATCTCAAATCTAAATAAAAAAAACATCCAAAAAATGTTTCATATTTGCATAATAACAAAAATTAAAAAAATAAATATTCATAAATTGTAACGAACGTAATTTCTGTCATTTTCGTAAAATGACGAAATGAATCGTATAAAAGCAAGTCCCTTAAAATGACCTAGATAATACCCAAAAAATTTGGGTAGAATCCTAGGTTCCTAAAAATGATAATTCTAGGCTCAGACGGAAAGAAAAATAGAGTTAGGACAGAGAAACAAATTGTGACAGAAACTAACGAAACATAATGGCATTTTTGTAAATAAGTGCAACTTTTGGAATACACATAGAAGGGGTTTTTAAATGTAATTTTTGAGTTGTCCAAGCTTCTTAGATGCCCCAAAAACCATGGGAAGCCCCGGAACTGATAAAACCCCTCTGGTATACTTTTTCTAATGGCAGTGACCCTGAACTTTGACAAATTCGTTTGAAAAGGTTTTAGCTCCAAATTGAGTGATTTCAAAGGCATTTTATTAAATTGGGAATCTAAATTTTATAATGAAAAATACAATTCTCAAAGAGGAGTTAAAATGAAACTAAAACAAAATTGTCATTATGAAAGGATGAAATTGAAATTTTTGAAAAAATGTGTTTCTAGAAACTCTCACACACTTCTCCTTTCTTCTCACCTCATATAGCACGAATTTCCTCTGCCCAAAACACAAAAAATAATCTGATCTTTTAGGTGCACAAGAAGGGGAAGAGAAGGAGGGGAAAAATCAAGAAAAAGGTAAGGAATTTTGTAGGTTTTCATGCTCTATCTTCCTCCAATCTTGCTCCTCTCCTTTCCTCCTCTCTTTCAATGGTTTATTTGAGATGAATGGTTCTATTTTGGCCTAGAAATTAGAAGGAGCAATTCAAATTGCTAGGAGAAGAAAATCACGGAGAGAAAGTCTTGAAAACAAGGTTGAAACTAAGGCAAATGCTTGTTATTGTTGCTTCTTCTTGTTGCGCCATGGATGTGTATGATTTTGGCTAAGAACAGAACCATATAGGGGGAGGTTTTTCTACCCAAAAGCAAGATAGAAAAAAGGGTTTTTGCCCATGGGGAGATGGAATATGGTAAGAAATTCCAAGGAAAACTAATAGAAAACAAGATAGAAAAGTGTAGGCTTCCTTAGGGTTTTGTAAAATTTGATTTTGTGTAAGTAATTCCTTAACTATTTTAATGTTTCCTTAAGCTCCTAAGACCCTTAGAAACCTCCCCAAGTGGCTCTTCCATCAAGGAAAAATCAAGAAGCCCAAGAACCCCAATTATGATACTTGTCTCAGCCTAGGCTAGTTCAATGGGCTAGGGAGTGTTTTGATTTGTTGTAGCCTTGGTTTAGGACTTTATATGATGTTAGAAGATGGGAGAAACCATTGAAAAAAATTTAGGAGCCATGAAATGAGAGATGGAGCAATGGTGTCCATAATGGTGCTTTATAAAGCAACTTAGATTTCCAATTGTGCAAGTGAATGTGTGAGGGCTCCAAGGACCTTAAATGAGTCCAACAAGTCTAGAAATAACAAGAAAATGGAGCCTAGAACTTGAAATATAAGAGTTGCTTCATTGGGCCAATTATGGAATCATTATGCCACTTAGGAGACTAAGTATGCATTCAAACTTTAGTTTAGTGTCTTGGCTTGCTTCAAGTATGTAATTGTGTGTTGTTTACGGTGGCTAGGTCAAGAGAACCCTACTCCATCTAAGTGCACTTGTGGGACCAAAAAAAGGAAGGAAAATGATCAAGAAAAGCTTGCATAAGTCTAAGGTAGCTCTCCACCTCATTCTCCTTGCATTCTTGTGTGCATATGTATGTTATTGTATGCTTATGTGTGTTCTTGTGACTTGATGATATGCCACTTGATACCTTGACTTTACATTGATACCAATGTGTCTTCTTGAATGACTATGGTTGGGGAAATGGCTCATAAAGGTGAGGTGATGCCAAAAGTCCCTTAATGAAGGTGAAGAGATGCCAAAAGTCTCTTGGCATGGGTGAGACAAGGCCAAAAGTATAAAAGGAAGTTCAGTGAGACATCCGATCCCTTCATAAACGTGAAAAACGCGATATTCGGTTTCTCCGTAAACGTCTGAAATAGGCCAAATATAAAAGGAAGTTCTTGAAATAGAAAGAATTAAGGCCAACTAAAATTATGATAAAATTTTAAATATTAGAAAATGAGGATTTGAGGTTTAAGATGCCCAAAAACTAAAGCCAGAAGAGCTCAAAAAATTTGTTAAAGAAAGTAGGGGCATTTTTGTAATTTTTGAAAAATTTGGAAAACTCATAAGAGTGCTTTTTAAACAAAAAATTTGAGCTTGTTGGGGTTCTCAGAGGCCCTAAATACCATGAGAACCCCTAGAACAGTTGAAACCCCTCCGGCGAGCAATTTTGGCCGTTGGTTGACCAAAACTTTAATAGAACGGTTCAGAATAGTTTTAGATCTTTTTTGAGTGATTCCAAAAGCAATTCTTATGATTAAGAGCCTAAGGAATATGATGATGGAAAAGATGGATTTCAAAAAGGAGTTGAAATAAGCCCAAATGAATAAAACTACGAAGAGAGACTACATTACAAATTTTGAAAGTTGCTTAAATGAATCCCTAGGCTTATAGAAACGTCCCACTTCTAGTCAGATCTCCTCACCAACTCTCCCACACATTAAAACAAAATTAAGAAGGGTTGAGAGTGGTGCACAAGAGGGGAGGCCAAGGAAGGAAGAAGAAGCTTTGAAAAGTGTAAGTTTTAGCCACTTTTTCCTACTCCTTGCCTTGTTAAACTTCTTCCCCTCTTCTTCCCCTTCCTTCTTATGGTTTTAGGGTTTAGGGTATGACTTGTTCACATGCTAAGCTTGCTTCCTTAGCTAAGAGTTACTTCATTATGCTACATTATGGAACTTACACTTCCATCTCACTATCTATGGCTTCTAAAATTTTTCCAAGGCTTCCTCTCATCCTCTTCCATCCTACATGACTCAAAAATAAGCTTGAAACAAATTAAAACTTCCCCTTGGTACTCTTTCTAGCCTAGGTCGACATTATGGAAGCATTTAGGGTTTAAGGGGTTTCCAATTTTTTCTTGATGGGAGAGTCACTTAGGAGGCTTCCTAGAGGTCTTAGATGCTTAATTAAACACTTACATAGCCTGGGAAATTCATGAATCAAAACAAATTTTACAAACTCTTCAAGAATCCTACACTTTGCTAACTGGAAATTCAATGGCTTTTACTTGGTTTCCTTTGCATATTCTAAATTTCCACACCCTAATTCATGTGATTCATTCTTTTTTTGGCTAAAAATTTAATCCCTCACAGCTAGTCTTATATGGGGGGAATTGAAGAGAAGAGGAGCAAGGAGACCTAAGCTTAGGAAGTAGCAAAATACCTTGGATTCTTAGTTTTCTTGGCTTGTTCTTCACTTGGCTAGCCTCCCCTCACCAAATCTGAAAATCCCACTTCTGTTCTACCTTCAAAATAGCACCAAATTAAATGCCAAAACTATGAGAAGGAAGAGAAAGAAGAGGGGAAGAAGTTTAACAAGGTAAGGAGTAGGAAAAAGAGGCTAAAACTTATACTTTTCAAAGCTTCTTCTTCCTTCCTTGGCCTCCATTCTTGTGCACCACTCTTAGCCCTTCTTAATTCTATTTTAATATGTGGGAGAGTTGGTGAGGAGATCTGACCAGAGGTGGGATGTTTTCATAAGCCTAGGGATTCATTTAAGTAACTTTCAAAATTTGTAATTTAGTCCTTCTTCGTAGTTTTATTCGTTTGGGCTCATTTCAACTCCTTTTTTAAATCCATCCTTTTCATCATGTTCCTTAGGCTCTTAATCATAAGAATTTCTTTTGGAATCACTCAAAAAAGATCTAAAACCATTTCGAACCATTCAATTAAAGTTTTGGTCAACCAACAGCTAAAATCGCTCACCGGAGGGGTTTCAACTGTTCTAGGGGTTCCTATGGTATTTAGGGCCTCTGAGAACCCCCTCAAGCTCAAATTTTTTATTTGGAAAGCCCTCCTATGAGTTTTCCAAATTTTCCAAAAAGTACAAAAATGCCCCTACTTTCTTTGACAAATTTTTTGAGCTCTTCTGGCTCTAGTTTTTGGGCATCTTAAACTCAAATCCTCATTTTCTAATATTTAAAATTTTATCATAATTTTAGTTAGCCTTAATTCCTTCTATTTCGAGGACTTCCTTTTATATTTGGCCCATTTCTAACGTTTACGGAGAAACTGAACATCGCATTTCTCATGTTTACGGAAGGATTGGATGTTACATTCCTCCCTCCTTAAATAAATTTCATCCTCAAAATTTAGGAGTACACTTTCTCTTACTCTTTTATGTTCTGGCTAATTGTTCCTTTCTTTCCCTTCTTCTTAGCTCCATATACTTTTCTCTCTGGTTTTGCTTGTTTAAGTTTTCTCTCAGCCATTTCAAGGACTTCCTTTTATATTTGGCTCATTTCTAACGTTTACGGAGAAACCGAACATCGTGTTTCTCATGTTTATGGAGGGATCGGATGTTACATTCCTCCTTCCTTAAATAAATTTCATCCTCAAAATTTAGAGGTACATTTTCTTTTACTCTTTTATATTCTGGCTAACTATTCCTTTCTTTCCCTTCTTCCTGGCTCCATATGCTTTTCTTTCTGGTTTTGCTTATTTAAGTTTTCTCTTAGCCAGGGAATTTTCATTGCTAGCTCTTAATAAGGGCTCTACCATTATAGAGTATATGCTAGTCCCTCTCATAAGGGAAAGAAATTTCTGACTCTAGAGGCCTATCCTGGGAGAGCTTACTAATCACATCAGGTTAGTCTTAACCCGTCGTAAGAGTTATCATTCTTTTCAGTGGACTCACTTACATATCTTGGGAGGTAACTTATTTCATATCAAATCTCCAGTATCGTCTCCTAATGGCTTCCCATAAGGTCTCATCATCTTTTCTAATCATTACAACTATTGGGGATTTCTGTCTAACTACTTATTTATATATGATGTCCACTGTTTACTTCTGCATTCTTTCTTACTAGCTCATCCCATGATTACAATTCACATCCCTTTCTGTCACAGGCCTCATGTTGCAACTACTTACTGGGATTATAGCTCCTTTGAGGAGTTTCTACTTTTAATGATCCCAGGTTCTCTGTGTTACTAGTACATCTGTCTCTATACGGTAGGACTTTTTCTCACTTTCGTTACTCACTTATAGTGGCATTTTACTTAAATGCTCATGAATTGTATTATATCCATGCATGCATTTTTAAGGCTTGCTTTACATATATTATGTATGATTGAATGGTAAATGAGCTATTGAGATTCTTTGAATCTCATTCCCTCCTCTCCAATATCCTAACATGTTAGGTGAAGCCAATGAACAAGGAAATGGAAGCCACTAAGTGAGGAGATAAAGCCTTGATCATAAAGCTTTTAATTTTGTTTATGTTGTAACCAAAGGAGTGGCATATGATGTAATATTTTGTTAGAATTGATGCACAATGAATGGAACATGTGTAAACATCCTAATAGATGATATATGTATGAAATTTGTGGATAAATGGAATGTATTGCAATTTTTGGGTATGGAATGCCAAGACTAGCCTTATGGAAATGTGTGTATGGTATGGGGTGAGATTATGAGTTTCTGAATTATGGGTTTGTGCACCTTTAAGACAAGTTTAAAATATCATTTTGGTGCAATCTCACATGCTCAAATGGGCACACAAGCTTGGGAAGCAAATTTGGACCCTTTGACACCATTATGGAGCTAAAAAATGACCAAAATGGAACCCTAGAGTACAAACTGACCAAATGAAGGAATTTGCCCATGAAATTTTGTAGACAAGTAGGGCTCATCAAGAGCTTTTTGGAAAGATAAAGTCAGAAAAATCAGAGCTCTATAGAATTAATTATAAATTTTCAAAGTTCAGATTTTTCTGTTGTCATGAGGCATGTATTATTCATATGGTCAGATTTATATTCTGTGTCATCTAATAGGAAAATGGTGTCTAATGCTTGTGAAATTTTACAAGAATAAACTAGAGGTCATAAGCTTTCTGTGGCCACTGAGATCACCTCATTTGGAGGTCTGAGTAAAGAGTTATGCATTTTTGAAGTTTGCTATCAGTAGCAATGGTGCCCCAGAAGTTCAGTCACTATTCTATAGATTTCCAATGGCTAAATGTATCTATTTCATTTTGGAATTATTTTTATCATAAATATAACATTTTTATATTTTTAGAATGATGAATTTGTGTGATTTTGATTTTCATAGAATTAGTTATGAATTTTAGAAGTTTATATCAGTAATCTGAAATAGTAGCTTAGGCATCAGCAACCTCAGTAGCTTTTCAAATGTCAAACATCTTACCCTTAATGATTCTTGAACTAAAACTATTTTTACCATGGGGTAGACATCTAGAGCTTTCGGTCATGGTAAATTTTGTTGATTTTTGATTTTTGTGAAATTAATTGGACATTTTCAAATTTTTCGCAGAATTCTGTGATAGTTCCAGAATTCAATCTGACCTTTAGACCATTTTGGATGTCCAATGCCCTCTGCGATGAACTTCATGCTCTGGACATATTTTTAGTATAAAGTAGACATTTGGCTTTCCAGAATGACCAAGATTGCATGATTTTGATTTTTTTGGGTTTAGTTATAATTTTTCAAAGTTTGGACAAGAATAAGGGGCAAATCTGGCCTAAATTCACTAAGCCCATTTCACGCTTCATTTCGGTGTCCATGAATTGTAGGCATGATGTTGTGATGCAAATGAGTTGTAATGATGTAATTAAATATGAGAATACATAGTATGACCTCACACGGTCCACGTGACATTGATTGCAAATTTTTAGATACTACGTAACGGGAAAATAATCCCATTTTTCTTGCTTTTTCTATGGGAAACCTATATGGTTTATGATATTATTCCATTTAAAAACATGAGATGAGCTAGAATTTATGGTATTACAAAAATTCTTTTGAAAGAGTAAGGCCAAGTCAAAATTCCCTAGGCCAAGAGTGAGGCAAATCCAAAAGTCCTAGAAATAGGTTGAGGTAAAACTAAAAGTCCCTAGAGCATAGTCTTGGCTTGAATGTGAATAAGTGGCATGAGAATCATGACCTTGCATACTATATGATTGTCATACCTTCCATACATATGCTTTGATGTGTATATGCCTTGAAGGTGTGTGTGAATGAGTGTGTGAGCTATTGAGATTCAAGGAATCTCACCCCCTTCCCCCTTTCCTCTTGACATGACTAGATGGTGCTCAAGAAACAAAGAATGCAAGCCAAAGGAGCTGAAAAGCCAAGTCTTGATAGTTATGTAGCTTGATATGTAATTGAATGCCAAAGTTGTTTTGTACATATTATTTTTGTAATATAAGACCTTTAGCAAATGTAATATGATGTATGGATACTATCTATATTCTATGTAGCATGAAAACAATGGAAATGTGAACTTTGGACCATGGATGGCCTATGTGTGTTAGCGTATTATTGGATGTGAGATTGTCAAAATAAGATGCATGATGTTTGGAACCATTTGGGCAGTTTATACAAGTCATATTCATGCTTTTAAACTTGCTCAAGGGGTCCTAAACACTAAAGAAGGCCAATTAAACCAAGTTGGTGCCTTATATGGAGCAAAAGTGATCATTTTGTGAGGCTATATCACTTTTTACCCAAATGAGCTCTTCTTAGTCTGAAATTTGACATGAATATAGAGCTTGTTGAGAGCTTTTTGAAAAGCTAAAGTGAGTAATTTTTCAAGGTCTATGGAATATTTGGCAAAATGTTGAAGTTGGAAAATTTTTTGGTTTTGGTTATTGGTACTATTCATTTGGTCTGAAAATGAAATCTATCACATAGGGCTCAAATGATGTCCAATTGCCACAAAATTTTATATAGAGAAACTAAAGATTCCCAGTGACTTGTATCAACTAGAAGCACCTTATTTGGATATCTAAAGAGGGAGATATGAATTTTTGAATTTCTTACCCAATATCAAGTGCTCAAGTGGACCTTAGGTACTATGTGATTAAGTTTTGAGGTCTGGGCATGACTGAGCTGGTCT
Organism: Erythrophleum ivorense; assembly: GCA_026724425.1. Lineage (NCBI taxonomy): Eukaryota > Viridiplantae > Streptophyta > Magnoliopsida > Fabales > Fabaceae > Erythrophleum > Erythrophleum ivorense. Next base: position 1,138,225 of record JAIUCV010000031.1, read on the forward strand.
AAAGTTATTTTTTTCCTCTAGCTAACATCCATAAATTTCCAAATTGGTATAATTTGTATGGATTGGATTTTAGTGAAATTAATTAGACATTTTTGAAGTTTGCTGCAAAATTTTGTGACAGTACCATAGGATATCTCGACCTCTGGACTTTTTCGAATGTCAAACGTCTTCTGTGGTGGATGTTGTAACAACCAGAAAAAGAAAAGAAAAGGAAAGAGAAAAGAAAAGGGAAAGAAAAGAAAAGCTGAAAATTTTCGAAGGCTGAAAATTTTCTAAGTCTGCTAGCTACAGCCTAGCTATAGCGAATGTACCTGTTCGCTATGGCGAGAAATGGGCTAGCTATAGCGAGAGAGCCTTCTTGCTATAGCGAGTGCAGGCATTCCATACAAAATCCAGGGAGTAGCTCACCGTAGCAAGAGCTATAGCGAAGGCAGAGGTCTGGGACTTACACGAGCTCGCCGTAGCGAGGGTTATGGCTCGCTATAGCGAGGGTGAGTCCAGAAAAGCGTAAAAAGAGAGATTTTGACTTTTTAAAGAGTCTAAACTCTTCCTTTCTCTTAGAACCGACCTAAGCTTCGACCAAGGAGAGAGAAAAGAGCTATGGAGAGAGAGAGAGACCTAGAGAAGCAAGGAGATCAAGCAAAGAGGTGAGTAATCTTGAGATTTCCCTAGCTTTTCTCCTTAGCATGTTGTTCTCCTCCTTTTGCTTTCTCTTTCTATAGTTTTAGAAGTTAATATGGGTTAGGTTCAGAAGAGGGAAGTGGGGGAAAACTACTCTAGAAGAAGGATAGAACTCATATATCTTCATTTCTTCTTCCTTGCTTTCTTCTTTGAGAGTTTGAGAGAGGAAGGAGAGTGAGTAAAGTTCTAGAGAGGGAATCCCTAGATCTTGCAAGGGTAGTGGGGTTTTGTTTCAGTGAAGAGCCCCTTTAGCTTTGTGAGAGTTTATTTGAGTTATAAGAGAGTAATTTGATGCTCTTTGTTATGCCTAGGCTCAAAGGAAGCAACTCCATCTAGTTGTGAGTGTGAAATCAAGAAGGGAGAAGATAAATCGAAAGGGAAGACTTGTATTATTCGATAAGGTAGCTCTCTACTCTTTTCTTGTTGCATTCTTGGATGTGTAATAGTCATTGTATGTTGCGTGTGTGCTTGTATGATGAGATATGCCATTGATGTTGCCTTGATGCATTGGTACCAATATGCTTTTAATATGAATTGTGAAAATTGCTCGGGTGAGGTGGTGCCGAAAGTCCCTTGAGATGGGTGAGGTGGAGCCAAAAGTCCTTAAACCAAGGGTGAGGCCGATCCAAAAGTCCCAAAGCTCGGGTGAGGCTAGACCGAAAGTCCCTAGAGCCTATTCTTGGCATTGACATGATATTCATGACATGAAACACATATGTTGTGTTATTGTGACTTGTGTGCATGCTTGACTAGTTATATGCCTTGATTGCATCTTGAATGAGTATGAGCTACTGAGATTCCCCAAATCTCACCCCCTTCCCCTCCCATCTTAATATCCAGGTGGTGTTCAAGGAGAAGCAAGCATACCTCATGGAGCCTAGTAGAGCATATTTAAGAAATGTATAGTTTCTCTTGGTCATTTTGTTGTAAAAGGTGCCAAAATGAATATGCACCTCTTATTTTTGGGTTGTAAATATGTGAGCACATATAAATATATGTATAGATGATGTATGGATTATTTAAAGAGCCAAAGCAATGAGAATGTAGAAATTGGCCCTTTTGTGGCTTATATGAAATGATGTATTTTCTTCCATAACATAGTGATTGAGATGTGTGATGTTTTGGATCACTTAGACATTTCATATATGCTATGTTTGTACTTTCAAACTTGCCCAAAAGAGGCTAGAGCGTGTGGGAGGTCATCTAGACCCATTTTGAACCACATGGGATGCCAAAACTGCCCATTGGGTGAGCTCCGTCAAAGTATGACCAGATGAGCTCTTCTTGGTATGGAATTTGGCATGCCTCTAGAGTCTATTGAGAGCTTCTTGAGAAGCTAAAGTGGGTAATATTTGTAGGTCTAGAGAATATTTGCCGAATTGTTGAAGTTGGGAAATTTCAATGGTTTGGTCATGGTACTGTACATTAGGTCCGAAAATGAAACCATGTCATTCATAGATCAAATAGTGTCCATTTGTCATGAAATTATATAAACATAAACTAGATATCCACAGTGACCTATACCAACTGGAAGCACCTCAATTGGATGTCTGTAGAGAGAGAAACGACTTGCTGAAGTTCTGTATCAGTATCAGGGGAGTTTCTGACCTTCGTTACTGTTCCATCGGTTTTCGAGATCTTAGAGCTCCTGAACTGATCTGAACTTATTTTTCTCCTCTATTTAACATCTGTAGATTTCCAAATTGGTATAGGTTTTTCAAATTAGATTTTTGTGGAATTAATTACGAATTTCCGAAGTTCATGACAGTAAATTGCACCAGTATCAGGGACAGCCGGACATCTGTTCCTATTTCGATGTCAATGATGGTCTAAACGTTGAGATTGAGGTTGGGAGTTATTTTTAGTGTGAATTAAACATCTCAAGCTTTCCAGAGAGCTATGATTTGCTTGCTTTCCATTTTTATAGAATTAGTTATGATTTTCCCAAGTTAGAGCCAAAAATCTGACTTATGGGCCCGATTGAGAAATTGTATTTTCTGGGTTTTAGCCTCATATCCGTGGTTTGTGAGATGTTTGAGGCTATGTACAAGTTGTATAAATGGTGATTGAGTAGAGAATGTGAATGATGGGTTCACAGGACCCACGGGGCAAAATGTGACCGGTTAAACCCCGACTTCAAATAGTGAAATACCACGGTTTCGGTCATTTTTCTGTGACATCATATGGAATCAAGCCTAGAGGGAGATGAACTAGAGTGAGGTTAATATGGTGTTACAGATGTCATGGTCTGGACATATTTGTTTCGTAAAGTAGACATGTGTAGCTTTCCAGAATGGGCAATAATGCATGATTTTTATTTTTTAGAATTAGTTATGATTTTACAAAATTTATGACAGAAATGGCAAACTTCTGGCTGAAAAAAAAAATATATATTATGCTTCCCTTTGAGTTCAGTGGATTGTAGGCCACTTTTGGTGATAAAAATGAGTTGTATCCATGTAATTAAATATAAGGAAATGATACATAAGCTCATACGGTCCACGAGACCATGCATGAGAATTTTATACGCTACGCAATGCTAAAAAACCCATTATTTAATGCTATTTTTCTTGCCTCTTGTGGAAGTTGCATGGTTTAAGACATGATACTAGTATAAAATGAGTTAGAAATATATGGTGTTACATAAATCAACACCTAAGTCAAATAATCTAAAATCTCAACACAAATAAACCACTTCTAACCAATAAGAAAAATAAAAGAGGAAAAATCTTGAAAAAAATTACTGCAAATTAGTTGAAAATAGAAAAAAAAATAGCAAAGATGTGGCAAAAACTGTCGTAGCTTACAGCAGACTCTATAGTAGGTTGGACAAATGGCAATAAGTAGTAGCGCGATGATGATGTAATAGTGCGACGATGACGGTGACACAATAGCTAGAGCCTTGGAATGTCACTTTATAGTATAGCTTGAGGGTTTCAAATGTTTCTTCCCTAAATCAGAGATCTGTAATAAGATGGCTTTTCAATTAATGTAACTGCTACTAAATAAACCATTGCAAAAAATAACTTTTTAGTATTTTTTTGGGAAATTTTGTAACTTTGTAGTGATTTTTTTTATAACTATTGTAGAATTACATAGTTCCCCAAAAAGTAGTGAAACGTTGCCAGTGTTTAGGTAGTAGTAATTGCAATTTTAGCAACGGTTTTTGCAACCATTGATATATAACCATTGTAAAATTCCCATTTTTTTGGTAGCATACTTAAATCATATAATGGTTTCTATACACTTAAAAGCCTAAAGAATAAATATTGAATAAGCAAATCATACCCTTAATTGCAAGTAAAGAGAGTAATTTCAACTTACTATATGCTAGTATTCATCAAAATTCCAAATCAATAATCTTAGCTCAACATTACATGATAAATCAATGTCAAACACAGAGCATACATAAAATGGGTATAGAAATATAAGAAAAAATAACAGAAGAAGAGAAATTTAATTTAATCGGTGATTTTCTCCAAACCCAAGCTTTCTACTCGCCAAAATCAAGCTCCAACCTAGCCTTTTCATCCCTACATTAGCCAAAAGATGAAACATGTAATGACCCTAATTCCTAATTACAATAGTTAGCCTTAATTACATGATTAATAATTGTAAATCAAGGTCTAAAGTCATTACAATTAATTACATTAGGAAAAAGTAAAAAAATTTGAACCTTGATACTATTAAGGTCATTAGTTAAACAACCATAAGTATTTGAGTGCACAAGTGAATCTAATTATCAATAAGAAGCCTTTTTAACTATCAATTCCAACTCACAAATACCTTCCACAAGTGTTTGCAAGTCATCACTTACCATTAGCTTAAGTAAACCAAGGTTTCTATATTAAAAGTAAGAATTTAGGAACCTTTGCCGCGACTTGAACCTTCCCCATAATGGCTAAGTTGGTTATTGGAACTTAAAAACCAAGTTTCGCTCCTTGCACCGTGGCATAAGATTTTTGCGCCATGGCAAAGTTGCTCTTGGGTTCAACTTTTCACATTTTCATAACGCGGTGAGTTAGACCCTTGCCATACAGAGGCTATGTGGCACTACAATGAGAGAGAGCCTCTTGGAGTTACTATACAATTTTTTTTTATACGTGCCATGGTAGGCCATACTTGCGCCATAGTGAAACTAGCTACTGGAACCCAGGATTTTTCTCCTTTGATTCTTGCTGTGGTGAAGTTACTCTCTGTTACCCTTTTTGGGTAACTTTTTCGTCTTGTTTTGTGGCAAGACTCCTTAAGCTGTGGCACTCTTCATTTCTATCTGACTCCTAGTTACGACTCAACCCATTTTAGTCTGGTGTGGCCCTCTTCTGCACCACTTCTCCCTAAGTTTTGCCCTATACACTCCAACTCTCCCTTTAGTAACATTTTAGGACCATTTTACCTTATTTTGTAAGGTTCTAATGGCATCTAACAACCTAAATTACTCATCATTTCTATCATAGCCAATTGGAAGTTCAAGTAATAATTTTAAATATATCTAAGCATCATACATCAGCAAAATCATAAGTCAATGACAACAAGAAGGATTCATAACTACTAACATTATCATTCAAACATAAATTCCAATAGAGGTACCATGCACTAATAGTCTAAGTCAACATTTAGATTATCACATGATTACATTCTCAATTAGTAGACCATATCTTAGGATTACAAGGTTCCATATCAGATATTATAAGTGCATACACTAGATACTAATTTAACATGAGGTCTAACGTCTTAATAGATACATTTTAGGTTATCAAAATACAATCTCCTACACTTAGCAATATGATTACATGAAGATGCTATATAACAAAATAACAAAATTTAGCATCTACCCTAGATTAGATCCATCCAAGTACAGAATTTGCCACACATGGTCCTAGCTCATAAATGTTCATCTATTTACTTTCCTTTATCCTTACTTGAAAGACTTTCACCTGAAATAGTTATCCTATAAAATGGGGTGAGATGCAAATCTCAGTAACTAAAAGGAAATTCCATTTATATATTCCAATTTAATTAACATATGTGCATGAATTAAGGTAAGCATCAGAAAAATATTCCAATCATATCAGCAAATGAAACAATTAGGCTATTAGTGACTACTATCCCATGCTAACAATCACATTTTCACATGTTAAACGCCATTAACACTGGGAAAGGCTCGTCTGTGGTACTAACTGCCAAATGAGCACAAGCTAGGCTCAGTGTATACAAGGGTCTAATCATAAACTGGTGCCCGATTAAAGCATAATGCACGGGTGGCAGCCACACCATAGCTCCATTATGAACTCACAAGGTCCAAACACAATATAACATATAGCCAACCATTCATTATGTATTCAAAATTATAAATATGCTATAGATATAAAATTAAATTAGACATATGCATGGAATTTAACACCAACCCTGACTACCTCACTCTGTAGACAAATTGGAAAGCTACTAGCAGTATCAAAATCCCCCTATGACCATAACATTAGAAAATTATTGCTCTAAATTATCATTTATAGTAGCAGATACTTACCCAAAGAATTAAAATACTAATGGCTACCTAGAGAATATTTATCCAGCCACTACAAGTTTCTAATTTCAGATTTGATTATTCCCAAACTAGCAACTTTAGAATATCACTTTAAATTCTAGGTAAATTTATAAAAAATTAATATCCATCTATAAATCAACTATGAGGGTCTTAAACCAACAGAAATTACCTTAAATTGGGAAGGAAATACTTACCTTACAACACCTCTAGCCTTAACCTCTGAAAATCCTCCAAGAAAACATGAAACAACACATTTTAGATTTTAGGTGTGGTGAAAATACCCCAAATGAAAAACAACTTCGGTCAAATTGAAGAGAAAGAAAAGAGGGTCAAGTTATATAACACTCGCCTTGGTTGATTTTGACTCTAGAAGTGGAAAATGATGAATCTATGCCAAGAACCCTAGCATCCACCTTAAACCTCCGTAAATGCCTTATGCTTCTTGTGTTTCTGCAAAATGGTGGAAGGGGCTAAATGTGTATAGGGTTTAGATGGGTTTAGGTTGACCCAAAAGCCTAAAATGTAAGTGAATTCAAACTTATGCTTTGTTGGGCCTTGGATTCTAGGGTTACAAGAGTTAGATATGAGTTGGGCCAAGTTAAAAAGGGTTCAATAACACATTAGGTCTGCACAAATAAATATTGGGCTTCTAAAAAATAGAATTGAATCTTCTTAAGGCTAAGATTAGGCTTATACACTTAACCCAAAGCAATAACTAAATTAATTATGAGGCCCAATTTAATGTTCTCCTCTCTTAATTAATTTTCTTAATTAAACCCATATTAGTTCCTATTTAATCATAATCATCCTTAATTATTTTCAGAGTGTTATAAAACATCTGGCTCCATAAAAGGACTAAACTTAAAGAATTAATTAATAACATTAATATTTATCTCACATAAAGCTTGACTAAGGCACATGATCCTAAATATTCCTAATAAATTTAAATGTTTCAAGATCATGTCAACTATCCAATTTGTTTGTGTTGATTACAACCTAAGGTACTATACAGTTTGAACACCATAAGGTAAGGACTTTAAGCATGATAAAGGAGTCCAAGACAATTAAAAGCAAAATTTTATTTTTGCTAATTAACTTTTGTAACGTTTGGTTTCTCTGTAAACGTATGAAACTCATCAGATTTAAAAGGAATCCCTTTAAATAGAAAAGATTTGAGGTTAAATAAAACTAAAATAACAATCTAGGCCTTAAATAATGATGATCCAAAGCCAAAGGTGCATTGAAAATAAAGTTAGAATAATCAGATGAAATTTAACGAAAATGCAGAGGCATTTTTGTAATTTTGAATAATTTTTAGAAAATTTAAAGAAGGAATTTTTAAATGAAAAAAAAATAAGTTTTTCAAAATTCTCAAAGGCCCTAAAAATTATAGGAACCCCTAAAATAGTTAAAATCCTTCGATTTACATTTTAGAATGACGATTAACTCAAACTTTGATCTTTTTGTTTGTGAAGGTTTTTAATCCAATTTGAGTGATTCCAAAGGTATTTTATAAGTTAGAGAACCTAAATTTTATGATAAAAAAGATGGTTAAATTTTATGATAAAAAAGACAGTTCTTAAAAAGGAGTTAAAATGAGCCTAAAACGAAAAAACTAAGAAAAAGGGACATAGATGGAAATTTTAAGAATTTTAAGAAGCTTCTTGATTATATACATGTCCCTTTCCCTCTCCTCATGTAACTAACTTTGCTTTTTCCTAAAGCCAAAGGAGAGACCCGCAGATAAGCATGCACAAGAAGGGAGGAAGAAAAGGAAGAAAAGCCTAGGAAAAGATAAGGAAATTTATGAATTTTCATGCACCTTCCTTCACCAAACTTGTTCCTCTCCTTCTCCTCTTCCTTTCTATAGTTTTCATGACTCATACAGGGCTGGTTTATGGCTGGTCTAGAGGAAGGAACTTAGAATTTCAAGGAGAAGCTTGAAGCAATGGAAAGAGCTCTTGAAAAAGTCTGGAAACAAGGTAAATTTCTTAGCCTTTCATGCTTCTTTTCTTGCTCTTCCTCCATGTGATTCTTGGCTAGCCCATAGCCCATACAAGAGGAGATGAATTCTGACCCAACCAAGGAAGAAGAAACATAGGCTTTGGAGGGTGGGGAACAAGAATATGCAAAGAAATTTAAATAAGATGCATTAGAAATCAAGTTAGCAAAGTTAACGATTTTGTTGCATCTTGATGGGTAGGAGACTTTCTAATGATAATTTAGGTTGTCTAAGAGTATGAATGAGTTCTTAAGACACCTAGGAAGTCTCTCATGTGGCAATTCCTTTAAGAGAAGCAAGAAAACTCTATGGGTGCATAATCAAGGGGGTGTCTCGACCTAACCATGATGAAGCACCTAGGGGGAGTTTTAAATTTTTCTAAGGCTAGAAAAGACTAAATATGATAGAAGAATACCAAAGGAAGCCTTGGAATAAATTTAAAAACCATATCTTGTAAGATAAGGTTTACATTCCATTTTAAGATATTAGGAAGCAACATGTATCTAGGCTCTTTGAAATGAATTTGTGATGACTCCAAGAAGTCTAAATGGAGTTAAGAGACTTGAATTAAATGAGAAATGGGAGCCAATATCATGAATTCCAAGAGTTACTTCATTGTGTTTTGTATGGAACCATAATGAAGTTATGTGAGAAAGTAGCATAGCATTGGACTTGTGAGAAGCTATAGCTTGTTCAATGATTTAAATGTGTCTCATTTGATATGTCTAGGCCAAGAGAATCAAGTGCCCCCTAATTCTATAAACTTGGGCGAAAAGGGGAAGACAAATTCAAGAGAAAAGTGTGTGACATTTGCTTCAAGGTAGTTCTCTAACCTTTCTCACATGCATTACTTAGATGTTTACTTGTCTTTGAGTACTTGTATGTATGTTTGAGCTATGAGAAATGTTTCTAGCCAATGCTTACACGTTATGGTACCATTATATTTCTTGAAATATGTTTATGATAGCAAAATGGCTTGAATGGGTATGGTTGAGCTAAAGTCCCTTGACATGGGTAAGGATGAGCCAAAAATCATTAGGATTGGATGAGACAAAGTCAAAAATCCCAAGAAGAGTGAGGCTTAGTCAAAAGTCCCTTGAAAGTGGGTGAGACAAATCCAAAAGTCCCTTAAAAGTTGAGTGAGACTAGACCAATGCCCTTGAGAGCCTATGTTTGACATATATGAGTTTATGTGATGAAGAAAATGATTTATGTATGTTTATGACTAGCCTAAAGGATATGCATGTATTCTTTGACATATATATACATTATTATGTATGTTTGAAAGGGTAAAGAGTTATTGAGATTCTTTGAATCTCACTCTTCCCTTTTATATGCCTAATTATGCCTAGGTGAACAAAGTGCACCAAGAAATGGAGGTCAGACCACTTGAAGAGCAAGACTTTAACAATGGAGCAGAGAAATAGGCATTTTACTAGCATTTTGATGTCACGAATTTACCCATATGATGTATATGTAATGTAGACCATTGAGCATGTTCAAAAGTATGTAGACATGATGTATGTACCTATTTTGGAACTATATGAATGAATATATAAGTTTTTGCCACCCTTGAGTCTATATATGCATGTGTATAAATGTGAGTGGCATGGTGAGATTGAGCTCCATGATGATTTGGACTATTTGGCATGCTTCCCTAGGTTGTAATTGTGCTTTGGGACGTACACAAGTGGCCATGAAACTATAAGAAGGTCATTTGGTGTTTTATGAAAGTAGTTTGGACTTTAACATTGACCAATTCTTGAGCTGAACCAAAGTTTGAGCAAATGAATGCGTTTTTACATGAAATTTGGCGAGCAAGTAGGCCTTATCTAAAGATTTTTATGGAGTTAAAGAGAACCTAATTTGGAACTGTAGATAATTTATTATGATTTTTCAAAGTTGGCCAAATTATGCAGAAAGGTATGGTCATAATTTATATGGTCAGTTTATATTTCTATGTTGGTTAATAGTCAAATTAAGTCCAATGCTCATAAAATTTTACAAGAATAAACTAGATACCATAGGATTTCCATAACCACTACGATCACCTTATTTGAAGCTCTATAAAGGGAGAAATAAATTTTTGAAGTTTTAGGTCCTAGAGTTCACCAAGAAGTGACCAAAGTTACTATTCTATTATGTTTCTTAAACTACATGCAGTTGTATTGGTCTAAAATTATTTTTAATCACTAGTTGACATCTAAAGCTTTCCAAAAAGCTATCATATATATGATTTTAATTTTTTTAGAATTAGTTATTAATTTCCAAAGTTCACATAAGAAACTTGTGACAGCAACCTAAGAGCAATTTTGGTTTTTGGTGAAGTTTAATTCCAAATCCGAGATGTATAAGATGAAATGTGATGTTTTTGATTTGTATGGATATGTTATGGATGAAAAATGTTATTAATGAGATCATATGGTCCATGAAACATAAAATAAATAAATAAGGCCTTACATAATGTAATTTAATGCTATTAAATTTGTTATTTCCTTGTAAGTGTTTTGAAGATAAGCCTTGCAATGTAATAGAAAGGACAGAATGTTAAGGTATTACAACTTTCCTATCCCATAAATCTTATCTTAATTCTCTTACTAAGAAGGGTATTCCTCCATGAAACAATCCATCATCAAACCTCAAAGAACTAAAGCCACACTAGGTTAGATACTTTTATTAGTCTCTAACTAAGTCTAGTCAGAGTTATCTGCAACCCTATAATATCATTCATAAAATAACCAATAAACATTTATCATGTTCAAAGTGAACTCTAACTAGTTATTTGGGAACTAGATAGATCACTAACCAATTTAGGGTCTCTATATAGGTGCACAAGGTTAGGTGTGAAATCTCAATCTTAAAACCCAAGTTCCAATTACTTTAAGCTTACCTGAAGGAAGGTTAAAGAGAACTACAAACCTAGGGGATGTTTAATACCTTAAGTAATAACTATTGGGAAATAATAACCATGGGAAACTTTAAAATATCAAATTATGAATCATTAAACCTAATGTATTGCTAACTACCTTGCATTGTCTAAGGTTCTCGCTTCACACAATAGCAAAGTCACCTAAAATCATTCCCGGGGAAGCTAAGACAATTCATTAAGCTAGACTAACTTAGAAGCATGGTTAATAAAGAAAAAAAAGAAAAGAACCAATTAAAGCCTTTATATTTTATAATCAAATTTAGACTAAAACTTATTTATAAACCTCACATAAGCTTTTAGAGATAAACAAACTATCTTCCTTCCCCTTAGTGTCACTAAGGATCTTTAATACTCCCCTAAAAAGACTCTTGAAAACTTGAAATTTTACCTAGGAAGAAAATCTACTCCTATAGTGATTAGTCAATTGTCTTAGAGAAGCAATCGACTGGTCAACTGTTCTTAATTGACTACTTATTGGTTGGCAATTGATTAGTCACTTACAATGTTTGACAAGTCAATTTAACCTTTTTGATAATGGACTAGTCCTCCATACCTAATCGACAAGTGCCTTATAGAAAGTAGCTAGTATGTCTAAACACACAATCAGTTGATTGCTAGGCCTAACTAGTTGATTAGTTGCATTAGAACTTGCAATTGAATCTAAAAAGAGGTAAAACACCAAAATTTTCAAGATGGGTGCACTCCCTAACTATGCAAACATCCTAAAACTATACACAAGAATCTCTAAGCAATTTACTATCATGCCAATGCTCACCAAAACCAAGCCTAAAAAGATAGCCACCAAAATACACCTATTTCCATAAAAGCCCCAAAATGCCATAATGCAACTTCCAAGGGTTTCAAAGGTTTCCTTTTAGTTGGAGTAGATTCCAAATGGCTAACACTTCCCAAAATAAGGGTTACTAAGATAAAAAATAGAATGATGAGAATATGAGCTAGTGATTTCTTATAGCCCTTTGCTAACAACCACTAACTAATTCTTGTTAATACCCATGACTTACAAATTTTAGTCACACCTTTATGAACATACCATAACACGTTAGACAAGTCTCAAACATCAATTACACTAGTCTGAGCCATGAAGTACCACTCTTAGGTTGACATGTAACTTTGGACTATCTCAAATTCCCTTTTTGCACACCACCTCAAATCCAAAATATGGAGCTCAACTCCAATTCACCCTATACCTATCTAAGCACAATAATACTGTCATTTGAACAAACTTGCTTAATACTTAAAATTTCCAAAAGCACTAGAAATTGGCAAAGTAACTAGATAGAGCCTAAACTTCCCACTAAAGCTCCAAAATTACCATTTGCACCACTAGACACCTATGCTAATAGTTTAATCATTCCTATTACAATTGACCCTACACTAGACATTCTCAACTTAACTTGGCATTCACATCCATTCATGTTGAGACCAAAGATAGGTGTTGTTCAACCCTAATTACATTTTCCTATAGCCTATCAAATACCTAAGGAATGCAATATGTTACCATAACACAACATAACATAGAATAAGATAGAGGAGGAATAGTTACTACCTTTTCTCATCTTGTCTTCCTCTTTCACTTTTCTATGAACTACTACATGAAATGTATAGTTTATAACTAGGGTGAGATATAAAATCTTAGTAACCAAATTACAATTATAATCATATAAAATAGAATAATTTATCATGATGTTTTATGTAACAAAATATCATAAAGAATAAAGCATGCTCTAAGTAAATGAGTAGTTTGACTATCAAATGATTACTATCCCATACTCATAACCACATATCAATATAACTAGCTATTGGCCAATAATTCAAGGAGTGACATAATCATTACAACTTCTCCTTCCAAAACGAGCATGATCATGGCTTGGTGCTTGATTAAGGCACATATACATATATTTATAGATGAGAGCATGATCATGACTCAATGCATGATCACAGCACTTATGCATACTCAAAAGTATGATCATAGCTTCATTTGCTAGGACACAATAATGGTCCACTATATCTCACAAGTAACAATAGTCAAAATCATCATTAGTGTCATATAATCATGTATACAAGCAATCATTTTATCTAACACTTATCAAAGCCAAAAGTCAAGTCTTCCTCCCCAAATCTTACTTTGAATGCTGCAACTGTAACACCATATTCATTAAACTCATCACATATTATTACTAGACTCATCTCCTTGAATTACACAAAGTTCCCAAGGAAAAGCCATTAAAATATTCAATTAAATTGTGTTACATCATGGATAAATTTTTTGTTTCATGTCCCATGGACCATATGAAGTCATCCATCTCATTCTCATATTTAATTACACAAATACATGATAGAACCATCTCCCAATTTTCATCACTCTTATGTAATGACCACACTTTGTAACACTCTCTTTTAACTTTAACTTTATTTTGCACGCTCGTATCCCACCACCAAGATTCTTTATCTTTAGATTCAAAACCTTTTGTTCATCTAATATTTCCTTTGCCATCTTCCTAATCCCTTTAGCTATTCCATTCCACATATCATTAGCACTTCCTTGTATTTCCTAAGGTCCTTCCTCCACAATCTGTCTCTGCAAATTCTTTTCTTTACCCCCTTTTAGTTACCACCAATTAGTTTTTAACATCTTGTTTTCGCCTTTGCTTTTTACTCTCCCTTTAGCTCGTACATCTATAACCAAAACTTTATGTTGAGTAGTTAAACTCTCTCCAAGTATAACTTTACAATCCATGCAAAGTTTTCTATCCAATTTCTTTATAAGAAAGAAATCAATTTGAGAATATACCCTTCCATTTTTGTACGTGATAATATGTTCCTTACACTTTTTAAAACAAGTGTTAGCTAATATAAGATCCAACGCTAATGAAAAGTCTAGAATAGTTTTACCCTCTGCATTTGCTTCCCCTATGCCATGTCCTCTATGAACATCCTCATAACCTAAAGATACACTTTCCACATGATCATTTAGATCCCTTCTTAAAAGAATCTTTTTTTTTAATGGTATTTCTTGAACTAAACATTTTAAATCCTCTCAAAACTTTACATTGCGATATTCTTCTAATCCTACTTGTGGTGCATAAGCACTAATAACATTAAAGATTTCCTTTTCTACTACAAACTTTAATGCAATGATTCTATCCCCTAACCTTTGTACATCCACTACAATTTTTTTTTTAAAACTTATCAACAATTATACCTACCCCATTTCTAGATTTAGCCTTACCAGTGTACCAAAGTTTAAAACCTAAAGTGTCTAATTCTTTCGCCTTTTCTCCTACCCATTTAGTTTCTTATAAACACATAAAATCAATCCTCCTCCTACTCATAGTGTCTACTATTTCTATTGACTTACCTGTAAGTGTACCTATATTCCAAGTTCCAAAACGAATCCTACTCTCGTGAACTAATTTCTTTGCCCATATTCATTCACGAAAATGTGGAAACCCTTGCTTATTTTTCACTACACCCAAGAGTCAATGCAATGGCTCTTACTCATTTGTCACTGTATTCGAGCTATACAGCGTGTTATGTGACAACCCTATCTTCTATACATGGTAATTATAGTTGAATACATGATTAATAATTAATGATCAAGGTTTGGAGTTGTTACATTGTATTACATTATGGAGATATAGGGAAATTTGAACCTTGATGTTAAGGTCATCACTAAACAACCATAAAAGTGAGAATTACATAAAAGAAATTATACTATTATAAGGGGTTTATGATTATCCAATCATCATTTTCAACACACAAAAACCTCCCACTAGTGTTCCTATATCATTCCTTAGCAATACCATTGAAGAAACTGGGGTTTCTTGGCTTAAGGTAGGAGTTTGGGGTCCTGAGCCGCAACTCTGACAATTCGTGTTGCGGCTGAGTTACTCTCGGGAACCACTGGGCAATCTACGAAAATTCACCACAGCGATAGCTACGGCGAGTTGGACCATCACCGCGATGGAAATTTCTCCTAGAGCTACTATTCTAAGTCCCATGATCCTAGCCTCGGTAGAATACACTTGCGCCATAGCGAGATTCGCTATTGGACACTCCTTACTTTATTTCCTCAACTAACATTGCAGCAGTACATGTTGCGTCGCGATGAGGTCTCATTCTGCCACCCTCCTAGGCAAATTTTTTTCTTACTGAGCCGCAGTGAGATTACTTAAGCCGTGGCGTTCCTCATTACTGTTACTCTCTAGGAAACTTTTATTTGCTTGCACCATGGCGAGATGCCTCATGCCATGGCTCCCTTCACCTTTGTCACTAATTTGGCCACGATGAAGCATTCTTAGCCACTACGTGACTCCCTTCTGTAACTATATTTCCTAAATTTCATCCCTTACACTCCAACTCCCATCTTAGGAATACCTTAGGATCACTTCCTTTCATTTTATATGACTCCAATGGTATTTATCCCCCTATTCACCCAGCTATTCTACCATTACCAACTTAAAACTTAAATGTAAATTTTCACTCCTCTGACTTTCTTATACTAGCAAATCCATAAAGTAATAACAACAAGAATTCGTGCACTATTGGCAATTAACATTCAATATACATTCCATTAGAGGTTTCATACATCAATGGTTCATATTAATATCTAATACATCACATAATTATATTTCCAACAGTATACCATACTATAAATTCAGTAAAACTCATATATCTGGTGTTATGGGTTCATACATCCAATATCAAGCTAAGATAAGGTCTAACTCCTCAATAAATACATCATAAGTAATCAAAATATAAGAGCCTACACTTGGCAACATGGTTACATGATGATGCTATACAAAAGGAATACAAAATTTAGCATCTATACTAAATAAATCAGCCTAAGTGTAGTCTTCTTCCCACATGGTTGGAGCTCATAGATTTTCATCCACTTGCTTCCCCTTATCTTTATCTGAAGAACCTTCACCTGAAATATTAATCCCATGAAATAGGGTGAAATGCGAATCTTAGTAACCAAGGTAAATTCCATCATATATTTCAGCTTAATTCATATATATCCATGATTTCACATAAGTATCAGAAAACATTCCAGTCATATCAGTAAATGAAACAATTAGGCTATCATGATTACTATCCCATACTAGCAATCATATTTCCATATGTTATAGGCCAATAAGCATAATTAGGGCTTAGTGTATCTGGGGTTTGATCATAACCCAGTGCCCGATTGAAGCATATGCACGGGTGGCAGCCGCACCACAGCTCCACCATGGACTCACAAGGTCTAATCACAATATAATAGATAGCCAACCAATTCATTCAATATTTCAAATCATTCATATATAACAAATATGAAATTAAAACAGATATATGCATGGAATTAATATAGTCCCAGTTACCTTACTTGTAGACAATTTGCAACGGCCACCAATAGTACAAAAATCTCCCTATAACCATAGCATCAGAGAATTACTACTTTAATTCATCATTTACAATAGCAATAAGTACCCAAAGAATTTAAAATGCTAATGACTACCTAGAGAACACTTGTTCAGCCACTACAAGTCCCCAAATTCGAATTGAAATGTCCTATACTAGAAACTTCAATATTTCACCCAAAATCCTAAGTAAATTCATACAAAATTAATACCCATATTATACATCAGCTATAGGGGTCTCAAACTAGCAAAGAAAGCATCAAAATGGAAAGTTTATACTTACCTAATGTCAGCCCTAGCCTCAACTTACGAATTTCACCAAGAAAATCCCAAACAACCAAATTTCAGATTTTGGGTATGGTGAAAATACTCCAAATGAAAAACTAATTAGGCCAAAATGAAGAGAAAGAGGAGAGAATTAAGTTATATAACTATTACCTTGGCTGAATCTTACTCTAGAAGTGAGAAATGGTAGATTTCTTGCCCCAAACCCTAACTTCCCTTCAAAGCTCCGAATTTGTCGTTGTGGTTTTTGTGTTCTACAGAATGGGGGGTGGCTAGGTTAGTTTTTAGGGTGTTAGCTGGGTTAAGTTGGGTCAAATATGGGTCATGGGCTGCTCCGAAGATCCAACTCCTAATGGGCTTCAGATTTTAGCTTTGTTGGGCGAGCTCTTATGCATTGGGCTGCTAAATTTTAATTAAGTTTGGGCTAAGTTTGAAGAACTTAATTGTTTTGGGTCAGCAGAAAGATTGTTGGGCCAATTATAAGAGCCTATACAAGGTGGATCTTGGGCCTCTATCACATTGAATCAAATTAGGTTTGCACATAGTTTATTGGGCCTCCATTAGCCTCTTATCATGATATCCTATATTAATTTGGGCCTAGATGAAGTTTCTATCCCAATTAATTCTCAACTTATATTATTAATTTATCTCTCAAAATTTTCATTCACTTAACTTACCCGATTATTCCATATTCATTATTCTTAATTAAACCAAATCCATGATCAGCACCTTAATTAATTTTGAGGTGTTACATGTTACTTTCGGGCAATGACTTAGCATTACGTTTAATATATCGATTGTCCATGTCATAAAGATTCGACAAAGTTTTACGTTGGCTGTCGATTGCCTAACACAACCCTCCTTTTTTTTTCTGGGCTTGGGACCGACTATGAAAAATAATTTACATCAAAGCTCGTCATAGGTAGAGTTAAAAAAGGAAACTTTAAAAAATCATAATTAATTCCATTGGGCTCCAAAAACTCTGGTCTTTAGCTTCCCAAAATGCTCTAGATATGATTTATATGCATGCCAAATTTCATGGCCAAATTCATTCATTTGGTTAGATCTTGATGTTGGGTTCTAAAATGGTCATTTTTGTGTCATCAATGGGCCTGAAATGGTCCAAAACAACTTCTAAGACACTCATGGCCATTTGAGCACATGGAAAAACACCAAAATGGTCTACTAAACATGTCTTAAAAATGCATAAACCTAAATTTCACAAACTCACTCTTTCACCCTAAGGTATACACAAGAATCCATAGGCTTATCCTTGGCATTTAATGTCAAAATCATGTAATATCATTCATATAGTCCTAATTCTCATACATATATAATATATCCATGTATTTACAAGTGTTCACAAGCTCATACATCATATACAACATTTAATTACATCATATGCCATTAATGGCTACAAAATGGACAAATCACACACTTTGTTGTCAATCTTCTTCCTTTATGCTTGGTGGCTTCCATTCCTTCACTCATTTGGGTTACCTTGACATGTTAGACAATGGGGGATGAAAGAATGAGATTCTAGAAATCCCAATAGCTCTTCTCCCTTTTAACCATACATAAAAAATGCAAATCCAAGTCTATAAATGCATGCATGGGTATCATTGATCATGTAATCATTCATGGAGCATTTATAGCATTCAAGAATTCATATAAAACATACATAGGCTTGCTAAGCAAGTGGTTTAGTCTCAACCACTTCTCTTAGGGGATTTTGGACTTGGTTCACCAATTTTCTTAAAGGGCTTTTAACTAAGCCTCACTCTTGGGAGACTTTTGGCTTTGTCTTAACCATTCTTGGGAACTTTTGACTCATCCTCACCTTAGCTAAGGGACTTTTGGCTTCACCATACTCAAGCAAAGCAAAACATGTTCATAAAACATCATTTAAATGCATAACATAGCATCATGGTACCATGGCATATAGACACATACTAAAACATTTTTCATGGCTTAAAACATACATATACACATTCAAAGACAAGATAAACATCCACTCATGCATGAAGGAAAGAAGAGAGAGCACTTTGAAGTAAGAAACACATCTTTTAATTATTCTTCCCCTTTTTCAGCTAAGCCTTACAATTAGGTAGCCCTTGGTTCTCTTAGCCTAGACACATTAAAAGAGATATAAATCACTCATGAAACAAGTCTTGGTGTTATACACACTCTATATGAAGCTACTTCATTCTATGTCTCTATTATACTTTCATATAAGACCTTATGAAGCAACTAGGAGAATTCATGGTCTTGGCTCCCATTTCTCATTCATTCTAGGTCTCTTAACTCCCTTTAGACTCCTTAAGGTCATCACACATTCATTTTAAGGAGCCTAGCTATAAGTTGCTTTATAATGTCACATTATGGAGCCTACACCTCCATCTCACATTCCATGATTTCTAAATTTTTTCCAAGGCTTCCACTAATGATCTTCTATCATATTTAGTCTCATTACAGGTTCAGAATAAATTAAAACACTCATTAGGTACATGAAGTGGGTTAGGCCGATACATGAAGAGCATTATGCATCCATTGAGTTTGCTTTCTTTCTTTTAGGGAATTGGCACTTGTGAAGCTTCTTAGATATCTTGAGAACTCATATGTACTCTCAGACAACTTAAATTACTACTAGGAAACTTCATCTTAGCCTAGGTGCAACCAAATCCTTAAATTCTATGACTTGTATTCTAAAGCTCCCTTTTCAATTCTAGTTATATATTTTTAATCTTCACACATAACCCTTGGTTCCATTAAGAACGTATAATGAAAAACTCTCCTCCTCACTTTCTCTCTCTAGACCGAAGCTTAAATGACTTGGAAGCATAAGATTTTACAAGTGTTTCAGTTAAAGTCTTACTTTAAAATGGAGCTCTCTTCGCGTAGATTATTTTTCATTAATTTTTTTTTAAAAAGAGTTACTTTTTGGCTTGAGTCAAACCTAAATCTTTAAGTTTTCAAGAAAAGAAAACCACCATTAGAGAGCTCTTAGAGAGAGGAATAACTTTCCTAACTGGCGTAGGATGAAACAGGGTCGTTTACTTAACTAAACGGAAGCTTAAATTTCTCTCCCTCCCCCTTAATGTCATGCCATGGTGGCTAAAATTTCTGAAAATGGAAGCTTGGAGAATTTGATGAGGTGTAATCTTACTTAAAAAGCCTCTTTTGTAATTTTTCAAAATGACCATTTTACCCCCTATGCACCTGTTTACTCTGTTTAGGCTCATTTTAACTCCTTTTTTATAACCGTCTTTTCCATCATAAAATTTAGGTCCTCAAATTCATAAAATTCCTTTGGTTTCATCCAAATTGAATTAAAAACCTCCTCGAACAAACCGATCAAAGTTTAGTCAACTAACGCTCTAAAACATAAATTAGAGGGATTTAAACCATTTTAAGGGTTTCTATGGTTTTTAGGGCCTCTGAGAACCCCGAGAAACTCATTTTTTTATTTAAAAATTTCTCCTTTGAGTTTTCTAAAAAGTACCTCAAATTACAAAAATGTCATTACATCTTCGTTGAATTCTGTCTTATTACTCTGGCTCTGTTTTCAGGCACCTCTGACCTTGGATCTTCATTTTTTGAGGTCTAGATTATTACTCTAATTTTATTAGACCTCAAATCATTCTATTTAGGGGAATTCCTTTTGTATACAGTGAATTATGTATGTTTACGGAGAAATCAAGCATTATGTTTCTCATGTTTACTGAGGTACTGGATGTTACAACAACTCAACCCTTTCTTCTACTTCTGTGATTTCATTATTCTCACTATGTCATGCATGCATTTTGCTAGAGTAAAGAAGAAAGAATGTTTTAACTAGATGTAAGTTGGGTTTGGGTCATAGGTTATTAGTTTAGGCCCGAAGGTAACTAGGTCATATGGGTCTTTGCTCATCTCTTAAGATTTGTGCTTTAAGAGTTAGGTTTCTACTTTTAAAACAAAGGAAATATAAGATCTTATGTTAAAATTATTTCCAACTTCATTTAATCAAATCTCAAGGTATATAATGTCTAAGTAATTTTATAAGGGCAAATGTTTTTTTTTTCTAAATTTCACAAATTAAGTAATTAAGCCTTTAAAAATTAAATTATTTCTTTAGTGATTTCCTAAACCCTTATTTCTTTATATATTATCATAATTCCTCAAATAATTAATTAAGTCCCTAGTTAAATTAATTTTCTTCAAAATCTCAATTTAATAATTTATCAAATGTTACAAAAGATGCCCTTTTGCATAATAGAGATACAAGCTCTAAAACCTAGTAAAAAGTAAGGCAAAAAAGTTGATATTTTATGATGTTGTGGCTAGTGCCATTACTTTGGCTTTTGATGTTATGACACTATGCCATTCTATGTCTTCAAATATAAGTTGGTAGGATTTGGATGCCACAGCTGTGGGATTCTTTAGCAATGATTTTCACTTTTAACAACAATTTCTTACCCTTTTTAGCAACCATTCTCAACTTTTGTTGCTATAATCTCTAAACCTTCTAAACTTTGTTTCTTTATATTTCTAGCCCTAAAAAAGCAAAAAACTAATCTAATTACTATTTGCAATTTATTAACAAAGATTAAACAATTTAACAACCTAAAAATCTAAATGAAACACCTAAACATAACTTATACTCAACTAAAATAAAAATTAACACAAAACTAAAGAAATGGAAATCAAAATTTATTAAATATTAACTTAAGTAAAATTTTTTACATTTATATAGTAAAAAAAAATAAACTCAATATTCATGTGATAAGTCCTTTAAAATGATAGTGAAAGTATGATATATTAGGGATTTATCAACTACCCTTGTGGCTCTGTCGTCATCAAAAGCATTGTGGGTGATGAAATATGTAACACCATCATTTCTAGCTCATCTCATGCCTTTAGATATCTCATGTTCAAAAATCATACTAGCTTTCAAGGAAAAGGCAATAAAAATAATGAATATTTTCATATTACGTAGTGTATGAAAATTTCATTCAGTATCACGAGGACTGTGTGAACCCACACAACACATTCCTATATTTAATTATATGGATACAACTCAATTGAGTCATCAAAAGTGACCTACACCTCAAGAAACTCGAAGGATTGCATGAAATAAACACATATTTTTGGCCAGCTTTTGCCTCTTTTCTGTCCAAACTTTGAAAATTCATAACTAATTTTAGAAAATTTGAAATCATGAATTCTTGGCCATTCTAGAAAGATACATATGTTTAATTCATACTACAAATATACCCAGAGCATAACATCCAACATAGAAGACGTTTGACATTCGAAATGGTCCAAAGGTCAGATTGTCCACTGGTGCTGTCACAAAATTCTATAGCAAATTTCAAAAATGTCTAGTTAATTAAAAAAAATCCAATCCATGAAAATGATACCAATTTGGAAAGCTATGGATGTTAGATAGAGGGTAAAAATAACTCCAAACTAGATTAGGCATGCCCAGAGCTTGAAATCCAATCAAATAGTAACTGAGGTCGGGTGGAGTTCCTGATACCAGACAAATTCTTTGAAAATTCATATCTTCCTCTCTAGACATCCAAATGAGGTGCTTCTAGTAGGCACATGTCACTGGGAATATCTAGTTTCTTTGTATACAATTTCATGGCAATTGGACATCATTATTTATAGACCTGAGTGAAGAGTGACATGACCAAAACCAAAAAATTTGCTAACTTTGAAAGTTCATTAAATATTTTGTGGACTTCCAAAAATTATGTTCTTTAGCTTTTCAAAAAGCTCTCAACAAGCACTAAGAGCTCATTTAGCCAAAAAGTGACATAGGGTTGCATTATGGTCAATTTTGGCTCCATATAGGATACCAAAATATCTAAATGGCTTCCCTTGGGTTTTAGCACCTTTTGGGCAAGTCTAAAAGCATAATTGAGACTTGTGTGAGCTACCCAAATGGTCTCAAACCCCATGCCTCTCATTTTGGCTATGGCACATGCAATTATACACACACACCTCAAACTTTCAAGAAGCATATATTGGCATTACATATCCAAATTACATTCTAGGGTTCATACATCACATCCATTCATTTATATATCACATATTATCGTAATTACACACGTTCAAGAGGTCATAGACCATATGCATCAATAGATCACATCATTTGACATCAATATGGTCTTAAAGTAGCAAAACTCAAGCACTTTGTTGTCAAACTCTTCTCCTCAAGGTGGTTGGCTTCCATTACTTTGTCTACTTGGTCCACCTAGCATATGAGTGATAAGTATGATTTTTATACATTTTAATCCTTTTAACTTAAACATTTTAGTACTCAAAATTGGCTTTAAGGGTCTAATTAGATGAAATTTGATTTTAGTAGCCATTTTCTATATTTGAGGAATTAAGTTACAAATTATTGGATTTTAATGCATAAATTTATCTTAAATAATTTTGTGAAAATTCCTACTTGATTTTTCCCACTCTTTTGTGCAGAACTTTTATGGACAATTGGTATTTGAATAGGAGATTAGTTTGGAGAAGAAATGGAGGTTTGCCAAGTCCAAGGAAGCCATGCATTCCATCCTCTCATCCTCACATCTCTCACCCACTTGGTTTGCACATACATATCACGTATGGGTCTCTCTCTATGGAACATGAACATGTTGCAGCTGCTAAAACAAGAAGCATGGAGAGCATGCAGAAGCTATGAATAAATGAAGCTTGCATGAGCTAGAAGAAGAGCTAACATGCATAATTGACATGGAGAGGAAGAGCATGTGGCTGGAACATACATTGAGTAAGATGAGAGACAGAGCTATGGGTACTCTATGAAGGAAACAGCCTTTGTTTTAGGGAGCAAAATGCGAGAGCTGCATGGAGAAAAGCACATGAGAAACTCGAGTTAAATGTGTTGTGAACAAAAGTTGGAATCTTGCTATAGCTCTCATTGCATGAAGCACTTACGGGTTGACGTGAAATTTATGTAAGAAGGTGCAGTTTCAATGTGAAGAAGCTGAGATGGGTATACATGCATGAAGCCACAGAATGAGGACGTAGCTCACAGGGCATCTCACGAATTGAACGAGTTGGGAGCTGGATAACACGTGAATATTAACGCAAAGAAGAGCTGCATGGATAACGTGAAGAAGCACGATGAAGCACCAGCTGAGCTCACACTC
The DNA here is from genome assembly GCA_026724425.1 of Erythrophleum ivorense. Taxonomy (NCBI): domain Eukaryota; kingdom Viridiplantae; phylum Streptophyta; class Magnoliopsida; order Fabales; family Fabaceae; genus Erythrophleum; species Erythrophleum ivorense. The sequence continues at coordinate 1,162,247 of JAIUCV010000031.1, forward strand.
ACGCAGAAACAGCTGAAAACAAGTTGAGGAAGACGATGGGAGACGCTGGAAATGGAGGAAACAGATGAAGCTTGGTTGCACGAGCTAAACTTGCATGAGATGGGAGAAGAACGAGCTGAACTGGGCAGAAAGTGGTTAATGCGAGATGAAGAAGAGCTGCAGAAACAGTAGAAGAACATGTAAAATATAATAAAATAAACAGCGGGACCCACACCTATACACACATGCAGAAACACTTGAGCATATCACGTGGAAAATAAAATGCTGAATTGCAGTTTTAACGTGAAGAGGCTGGAAGTAATAGGTTGCAAGGCAGAAACACGAAAAGAAGCTCGAGTGTGGGTCTAACGTGGAAAAACTGGGAAGCACAGCAGCTAAACGAAGAAAGAATGAAGAAGCCTGAGCTTTGAGATTAGAAAACAACGTGGGCAGCTTGAGTAAAAGAAGAATGAGCTGAGCACGTGGGGTTTAAAGGAAGCAAGAGTTCAGATCCAAGCATAATACGCAAGAAAGAGGCTGCATGTGAGCACGTGGAATCATTAAAACAAAACGTGAGGGTAAGCAAGCATCCAGCATATTCACGCATCCTCCATTCACGTCTTTGATTTATTCACGTCTCTCCAGCACACTCACGCCTCCTTCATTCATTGAATCCATTCCATTCACGCAACTCCATTCCATCATCTATATATTCATTCATTCGGCCACCAGGAAGACACCATTCATCTACCATCCATCTCACCATTCATTCAACACCATTCATAATCCACTCCATCCTCTTCTCATCCCCATTCCATCAATCCATCTCCAATGATATTCTAATCCATCTTGAGGCTAGCAAGGAGGAAGCTCTTGGAGAAGCTTGAATCCATGGAGAAGACATAGAATATTTTGGCTAAGAATTTCCTTATTTTTCCTACACTTTTTCTCTTTCAATTATTTTCTTGGTTAAGATGTATTTGATAAGGAATTTGTGTAATTATAATTAGTGGCTGGTTAGACACTAATTATGAAGTATTTTTGTTGATTAATTGATCTGATTAATTTCAATATTATTTGAATTCCCATGTATGCTTCGAAGGTGTTCGATAAAATACATGAGTGAGATTATTTGTTTGAATTAAAGATTCCTTAATGTTTAGTTGGTTAATTAAATATTTAGGATGATTCAGAGGCTAATCAATAAATTTGGATGTTCATTGATCTTAAAAACAAAAATTGACAATTTAATTTGGATGTGAGGTTTCAATTCAACATTAGATCGTTGATTTCTTGAATCTTGCGTGGTTACTCAAGATAAATTGTTATGAACACAATTAGGGACTCTTAGGCCAGAATCAATTACAATTAGAACAGGATAAGGATAGTGGATACCAAGGGATGAATCCAAAGCTAGTCACAAGACCATAATTCACCAAATTAGATAGCAATTAAGAATTTTAATTTAATTTAGTTTTTGCTTAGTTTAATTAAATCAAAACCCCCTTAGTTTAGGAATTTTTAGAGTCTTTTAATATTTGAAAAACTCAATTAGACATTGAATGCCAATTCCAAGGGAGATAACCTAGGTTGTGCCATTTTGCTACATATTTTATCAGCCTAGTATTATTTTGAGAGTTGTACGACGAGCCACTCAAAATTTGGCGCGGTTGCCGCGGAATTGGATTCTCAATTGTTTGAAGAAAGTTTTCTATGTGTTTTAGCTCTATTTTTGTTCTATTTTGGTTTAATTTTTGTTTTGTTTTGAGCTTGGAATTGGCTGATTTCGGTGTTACGCGTCAAGTATCCTGTTTGCTGAAATTTTTGTTTCAAACACCCAGAAAATTCTCAAACTTTGTTTTCCAAGGTTTTTCGGTGTTTTGAGAAAAAGTAATGGTATAGCTATTAGGTGCATCAATTTTTGGCCAAATTCCAACGTTTAAGGCACTTTTTCAAATTTTTTAGTATTTTCTCAAATTTTTTAGGAATTTTTCAAATTTTCTGAATTTAATTTCTTTAATTTTTGTGAGTTTATTTTACATCATTAACCTCTGTTTAGGAGTGTTTTTGATAGTTAGGTAAGTCTTAGCTTCATTTGAATTTTATTTTCTTGAATTAGAATTAAATTTAATTATAATTCGTTAGTGAATTGTTCTTGCATTGAACTAATTGAACTTCTCATTTTTCTTTGCTTTAAGTGGATCCATATTATTCTAATCAAGGTGTATATGATGTAGAGCATAGGATTTCTCAAAAGTTGGATGACGCCATGTCAATGCTTCAAATTCTTCTTGAACAACAGAGACAAGAGCAACAAAGCCAACAATACCAACAAGTCCAACAACCATGCTACCAACCATACCACAATTCATATGGAGTACCCCCCAATTACCACCATAATTATGGGCCATACCACACCTTCCATAGGCAAGAGCTAAAGTATAAAACTTACAATTATCATGAGGGCTATATGCAACAAGAGGTCCAAAAGGAACCAAGTTGGGAAGAGCAGCTAATAGAAGCCTGTATTATTCAAAACCAACAATTGGAGCAAATGATCCAACGGGTGCAACTCCTAGACCAGCAAATAGCAGATAACCTCATGACGGATTCAGGATTTCAAATGAATCAATCGACTTCAAGTGCTAATGAATCAATTGACGAGCAAATTAGAAGGGAATGTTTAGAGGAGGAAGAGTCCTACTCATCGGGTAATATCCTTCCATCTTCTAATACTTTGCAACTGGTTGAAACTGAATCTAGTTTGCATGATAGCACTGTCAATACTGATGCATATAATGTTGTTGATTCTGAATTGCATGATGAGGAAGTTAATGAGGAAATTGTTGTTGAATCTCTTGATTTGGTTAATTGTGGTAATTCATTGAACAAAATTGATACAATTATAGATGTTCATAAATCCTTGTGTACTGATGCACTTGAAATTTCTACTCCTAGCTGTGATTGTAGTTATGAATTCATGTCTGAATCTCTTAATGATGAATCTATTGAGTCTAAGGTAGTAGATAAGTGTGGGGGTGACCTAGAATGTAATGATCATTCTGTTCTTAGTATAGAATTGGTTGATAAGCCTATTGACGATGCATCTACTGAGTTTAGGGATAGCATACCATCTGGATCATGTGATATAAATGATTTAAATGATTTTCTTGATTGTGTGTGTGTTGAATTTGCTATATGTGATAGATGCTCTCAAATTAATACTTTCATTAAGACTAGTGAGTACCTCACATATTCTAATCAACATGATTCCTCACTAACCTATGATGGTATGACTAATGAAACAATGAATGTAGCATGTGATAAGAATATAGACATTGAAATTGTTGGATAGCTTATTAATAATTTAGACCCAACTCCTGAATGCCTATGTGATGATATGCATACATGTCCTGTGTGTGCTGAGATTAATGAATTTCTGGAGTCTGATATATCTGTTGAATCCATAGAGTCCTTTGCTTGCACTAAAACTGTCAATAAAATTGATTCTCTTGATCATGCTAGTATTGATGAGGGCATGCACAGTGATAATGCTGATGTTGAAAATCCTATTGATGCTTGTGCTATTATTGATACTAGTGAGACACTAAATTTTGTTATGGATCATTGTTTAGAATCTTGTGAGCCACTTAAAATTTGGCGCTGTTGTACTGATGTCTCTTTGGTCAGGGAAGATACTATTTCTCTTGTTGAGAGTCCTGAACAAATTCTCGAAGTTGGTGAGTTAATTCCCAACAAGCCACAAACTCTCTTGGTTGAGAAAAAGCAACTGACAGACACCTTAAACTCAAAGGACTGTGAGAAGTTACAATTAAATTTTTTTGTTGATGCAGTGACTCTTACTGATGGGAGTCCAGTAGATTTTATTGGCTTTAATAGATTTTTAGAAAGTTTTGATTTTAAATTTTCTTTCTTTGATTTTAAATGTCTTAAATTTGATTTTCCTTCTTTTCGTGCTCTTGAAATTGCTGAATCTGACTCTCCGAAACTACTGATGGTTGAGGAAGTCTATGACTCATCTCTGCATGATCAATCCAAATGCTTTAAAGTGGTCAGACTTAAAGTTATTTAGCTAAGAAGGAATAAAGTAGTTTTAACTTTAGTTTTTGATACTTATGATTAGTTAATATTAAATATAGTTCTATTTAGTTTAGGATGTAATTTTTTTTTTCTTTTTTGCATTACAGTTTGTCTTTATTTTGTAGGAAATAAAAGGGTGCTAACCAGCTACATAGGACTCTAAGCCAACTTTGAAATCTTTGATTCAAGCTCATCTGGTTGTACACTCTCTTTTCACTCTCTTTATATTGTGCTGTTTATCTATTTACTAGATTATGTGCTAGCATTGAGGACAATGCAATATTTAAGTGTGGGGGGGAGAGTTATTTCATTCCATTCTATCTTGTCTTGCCCTTGTTTTGAAAAAAAAAAATTTTGAAAAATTTTTTTAGAAAATTTTTGAACAAAATAGTATGATTTTTTTGAACAAAATAGCATGATTCCTCTCAGTTTTCCTGTGAAAATTACAAGTTGAGATGATTATGGCTTGGATTCACCTAGACATGATAAGTAATAATCTTGTGTCCTAATTCAAGTGAAGTGACAATGAATTTGATTTAAATGAATTGGTTGATAGCCATTAGCTGGTGAGAACTTGAGCCTGAATTGTTCTTTTCTAGTGTGTATTCACCTATCACTGTTTTCACTCTAGAACTTGTCTTGATTCTTTGTTGAGACTACATTTGTACTTGCATGCATGAAAATGATAAGGCATTCCTTTCTTTTTGTAGCTACATAGCCAAAAAGCCAACCTTACATGCATTTTATCCATTGTTTAGCCACTTTGAACCTTAATTTTCTTTTCTTGTTAGCCATAGCCATTAAAAATATTTCCCACCCTGTTTTAGGATGCCTTAGGGATTTTAAGGAGCATTACATCTAATTGGGATAAGAGAATACATGTCTTACATTAAGTTAGGCCATTGTTATTACAAGTTGAGGAAATTGTCTTGAAAAAAAAATGCAAAGAAAAGAAGAGATAAAAAAAAAGAAAAAAAATTATGATGAAAAAAAAAAGAGAAAGAAAGAAGAAAAGGAAGGAAAAGCATTTGAAAATCAAAAGAAAGAAGTCTTACAAATTGAGTTTATAGTTGCCTATACTTGTTGGAAAAGAAGGCCTTCAAAATGAACACTCTCCCTCATCCTAAGTCTCATTTTATTGCTCTTGAGATCTTTAAGGTATTCTATTTGTTAATTGTTTTCCCCTTGTTTTAGTCATCCATTTATTTCACTTCCTTAGCCCCATTACAATCCTGAATAAAGTCCTGTTGATTTGTGCTTTGCATTTAGCATGGGTGGTGGAGACTTAGAAGCTTGACAAGCTTATGGTAGTGAGCTTTGGTAGGTGGAATTTGAGTGATGCACAACCCTTAAACACTTGAGAGTTGAGGGTAAACACTAATCCATGTGAGAGGCTATGCATTTTGATTCATTCTTTTCAAATGAAATTACCATGGAACTTAATTCTTGATGCAATTGAAGTTAGTTTTGATTGTTGAAGTGTTGATGAGTTGTGATCATTCTCAATCTTGTAACTTTCTATACTTTCTTTTCCATTTTCATTTTTCCACTAGCCTATCTTTAGATCTTGAACTTTGCCCAGAAGTGCAAAGGTTTAAGTGTGGGGGAATTTGATAAGTATGATTTTTATACATTTTAATCCTTTTAACTTAAACATTTTAGTACTCGAAATTGGCTTTAAGGGTCTAATTAGATGAAGTTTGATTTTAGTAGCCATTTTCTATATTTGAGGAATTAAGTTACAAATTATTGGATTTTAATGCATAAATTTATCTTAAATAATTTTGTGAAAATTCCTACTTGATTTTTCCCACTCTTTTGTGTAGAACTTTTATGGACAATTGGTATTTGAATAGGAGATTAGTTTGGAGAAGAAATGGAGGTTTGCCAAGTCCAAGGAAGCCATGCATTCCATCCTCTCATCCTCACATCTCTCACCCACTTGGTTTGTACATACATATCACGTATGGGTCTCTCTCTATGGAACATGAACATGTTGCAGCTGCTGAAACAAGAAGCATGGAGAGCATGCAGAAGCTATGAATAAATGAAGCTTGCATGAGCTAGAAGAAGAGCTAACATGCACAATTGACATGGAGAGGAAGAGCATATGGCTGGAACATACATTGAGTAAGATGAGAGACAGAGCTATGGGCACTCTATGAAGGAAACAGCCTTTGTTTTGGGGAGCAAAGTGCAAGAGCTGCATGGAGAAAAGCACATGAGAAACTCGAGTTAAATGTGTTGTGAACAAAAGCTGGAATCTTGCTACAGCTCTCATTGCATGAAGCACTTACGGGTTGACGTGAAATTTATGTAAGAAGGTGCAGTTTCAACGTGAAGAAGCTGAGATGGGTATACATGCATGAAGCCACAGAATGAGGACGTAGCTCACAGGGCATCTCACGAATTGAACGAGTTGGGAGCTGGATAACACGTGAATATTAACGCAAAGAAGAGCTGCATGGATAACGTGAAGAAGCACGATGAAGCACCAGCTGAGCTCACACTCACGCAGAAACAGCTGAAAACAAGTTGAGGAAGACGATGGGAGACGCTGGAAATGGAGGAAACAGATGAAGCTTGGCTGCACGAGCTAAACTTGCATGAGATGGGAGAAGAACGAGCTGAACTGGGCAGAACGTGGTTAATGCGAGATGAAGAAGAGCTGCAGAAATAGTAGAAGAACATGTAAAATATAATAAAATAAATAGCGGGACCCACACCTATACACACATGCAGAAACACTTGAGCATATCACGTGGAAAATAAAATGCTGAACTGCAGTTTTAATGTGAAGAGGCTGGAAGTAATGGGTTGCAAGGCAGAAACACGAAAAGAAGCTCGCGTGTGGGTCTAACGTGGAAAAACTGGGAAGCACAGCAGCTAAACGAAGAAAGAATGAAGAAGCCTGAGCTTTGAGATTAGAAAGCAACGTGGGCAGCTTGAGTAAAAGAAGAATGAGCTGAGCACGTGGGGTTTAAAGGAAGCAAGAGTTCAGATCCAAGCATAATACGCAAGAAAGAGGCTGCATGTGAGCACGTGGAATCATTAAAACAAAACATGAGGGGAAGCAAGCATCCAGCATATTCATGCATCCTCCATTCATGCCTTTGATTTATTCACGTCTCTCCAGCACACTCACGCCTCCTTCATTCATTGAATCCATTCCATTCACGCAACTCCATTCCATCATCTATATATTCATTCATTCGGCCACCAGGAAGACACCATTCATCTACCATCCATCACACCATTCATTCAACACCATTCATCATCCACTCCATCCTCTTCTCATCCCCATTCCATCAATCCATCTCCAATGATATTCTAATCCATCTTGAGGCTAGCAAGGAGGAAGCTCTTGGAGAAGCTTGAATCCATGGAGAAGACATAGAATATTTTGGCTAAGAATTTCCTTATTTTTCCTACACTTTTTCTCTTTCAATTATTTTCTTGGTTAAGATGTATTTGATAAGGAATTTGTGTAATTATAATTAGTGGCTGGATAGACACTAATTAGGAAGTATTTTTGTTGATTAATTGATCTGATTAATTTCAATATTATTTAAATTCCCATGTATGTTTCGAAGGTGTTCGATAAAATACATGAGTGAGATTATTTGTTTGAATTGAAGATTCTTTAATGTTTAGTTGGTTAATTAAATATTTAGGATGATTCAGAGGCTAATCAAATTAGTTAATCAATAAATTTGGATGTTCATTGATCTTAAAAACAAAAATTGACAATTTAATTTGGATGTGAGGTTTCAATTCAACATTAGATCGTTGATTTCTTGAATCTTGCGTGGTTACTCAAGATAAATTGTTATGAACACAATTAGGGACTCTTAGGCTAGAATCAATTACAATTAGAATAGGATAAGGATAGTGGATACCAAGGGACGAATCCAAAGCTAGTCACAAGACCATAATTCACCAAATTAGATAGCAATTAGGAATTTTAATTCAATTTAGTTTTTGCTTAGTTTAATTAAATCAAAACCCCCTTAGTTTAGGAATTTTTAGAGTCTTTTAATTTTTGGAAAACTCAATTAGACATTGAACGCCAATTCTAAGAGAGATGACCTAGGTTGTGTCATTCGCTACATATTTTATCAGCCTAGTATTATTTTGAGGGTTGTACGACGAGCCACTCAATGAGATCAATAGAAAAGAGGGGATGAGATTCAAAGAATCCTAATAGCTCATCTCCCATTCAATCATACATAATAGATGCAAAGTAAGTCTTAAAAATGCATGCATGGATATAATTGATGTCATGAGCATTCAAAAAGAAAGATTGGCATGTGAATAAGTCATATAAGACATCTAAGAGCTTGCCAAGTGGATGGATTGGCCTCACCCTTTTCCTCATGGATTTTGGATTTGCCTCACCCATTCTTTAAAAGATTCTTGGATTCAACCATACTCTTGGGAGCCCACTTTGCTTTTAAGAGACTTTTTGCTTTCTCTTAACTAATCTTAAGGGTTCTTGGCTCATCCTTACCATGGGTAAGAGTTTTTGGCCTTTCCACACTCAAGCAAATTCAAACAAATATTATAACATCATTTAGAAATATAATATGTCATCATGAAATCATGGCATATAACATCATGCTAGCATACTTCTCATAAGTTGAAAATACACATACACACATTTTAAGACAAGCTAAACACATATCCATGCATGAGAGAATGTAGAGAGAGCTACCTTGCATACAATCACACACATATCCACACACACGCAAAAATGTAGGCATTCTTTCTCTTATCCTAGACACAATTTATGGAAGCCAATTAGGTTCATAAACTCAATTCTAAGGTTATACAATTTGCTTAGACACTAGTTTGCTCTATAAACCCCATTATGGTTTCATAATTGCACCTAATGAAGTAACACCCTTCAAATAAATTTTAGGCTCCATTCTTTCCTTTCAAATATGATTTTTGACTCCTTTTAAGCCTCTTAGAGTCATCACACAATTAAAACAAAGAACCTAACTACATGTTACTTCCTTAGGTCATAATATGGGACCTAAAGCACCAACTCAGTTTCTATGAGTTCTAAATTTTTCCCAAGGCCTCCTCTCATTTTCATTCATCATATATGACTCAAGAATGGGTTTAGAAAAATTTAAAACTCTCCCTAGCTATCCCAACCTTCTTAGACCAAGACCATGAGGCTTATTGGTCTCCATGGATTTTGCTTGGTTTTCTTGGAGGAAGAAGTATGTGGGGAGTATCTTAAGGATCTTGGGACCTCATTTAAACTCTTATTTTGGCCTAGGAATCATCATACAAAATCAGATTTTACAAGGTGTACTTGAAACCTTAGAAATTATATCTTGAAATCTAATAGTTTTTTGTTAATTCCCTTTGCATATTCTTAATCTCCATATCCTTTTTTCTTAGATTCATCCTTGGTTTTGCCTAAAATTCAACTCCTCCTATGGTTCATAGGGTTAGGCGAAATGGGGAAGAAGGGAGGATCAAGATATCAACCATAGAAAGAGAAATTACCTAGTTTCCTTGCTTGTTCTTGCTTAAATCTTGCTTTCTCCAAGCTCCTCTCTTCAAATCCGAAAATTCCCTTGAGTTTCTTCCTTAAATCAGATTCATAAACTCTATTTTAATTAAAGGAAATAAAGGAGAAGGAAGGAAAGGAGGTGTGGATGGAAGAAAGCATGAAAAACTATCATGGAAATATACCTTTAAGCTTGAATTTCTCCTTCTTCTTCTTCCTCTCTTGTGCACCCAAAGCCCTAGCTCTCTCCTCTGAAATTAGGTAGAAAGTTCTGAATCCAAATGAGGGAGAAAGTGGGGCACCACCTATATATAGGGGGAGGAGGAAGCATTTTTCAAAAATTTCTATTTTGCCCTTCATTCTTTGCATTTTTGTTTCTCTTTTGTTTTAGCTTCTTTTTGAGAACCATCTTTTTCATTATAAAATTTAGGTTCTCAATTTAGTAAAATGCCTTTAGAATTACTTAAATCGGAGCTAAAACCTTCCCGAACAAACCTATCAAAGTTCGGGTACACCAAGGTTGAAAAACGTTCACCAGAGAAGATTCAACCATCCTGGGGCTTCCTATAGTTTTCAGGGCCTCTAAGAACCCCGAAGAACTCAAAACTTTCATTTGAAAAGCTCTCCTATGTGAATTCCAAATTTTGCTCAAAATTACAAAAATACCATTACGTTTCGTAAGATTTTTGTCAAAATTTATTTCTTCATTCTAGCTTCTTTTTTCCTTTTGTTTGAGGCTAGGATTCTCATTTTTTGGAGTCTAGAATGTTACTCAAATTTTTTGAAACCTTAAATAATTCATTTTAAGGGACTTGCTTTGAAAATGCACCCGTTTCTGTCGTTTAACGAAAACCAAATGTTATAAAATATATAGACATAACAAGAGAATACATCATTATTTGTAAATCATTTCAAGTGCAAATATATAAAGAATAAATAAAACCTTTGCATCTAATGCTTTGCCTTTCTTCCAATAGGTTAAAAGTGTGACTTCCTTCTTATGTCAAAGAGTTATCCAACCTAATTCAAAGTTCAAAATTGCTTTTAGTATGATAACACTTTCTAATTCAAGTCAATTTACAAACCATTATCTCCTTCAAATTCATAATTATGACAACTGCTAATTTCATCCTTTAATCCATGACTAAAAGCCTAATTAGGGAATTGAGAAATATGTATATCAATTACAATTTCAAGATGCTTACTTCTTCCTTTGGAAACTTTTCCAACTTTAAGTTCGCACACACTATAGATTAAGCCACCAAAAACCCAATTCCTTCCTTTCCTTGTCTTGACCAACGTAATAGAAAAGAAACCATCTTAGTTCAATGCACTTAAAAGTTCAAAATAAAGAAACCAAAATGAAAATGAAGGTTACCTTAAACTCTCTTTCTACTATCTCCTTCAAGCTTTGGTTAACAAGAACCTATGACTATCAACCCTTGCATTTGAAAGTAAAAATGGTGCCATTGGAAAGCCTATGACATCTTACACACTTTCCTTTCTAGAGCAAATTACGAAGAAGACCAAATGTACCTCAAGCAAGCTAATTTATTTCCTTCTATCTTCTCCTTCCATGGATGTTACTCTCTCCTCTCACTTCCAATATTTATTCTATAACACCCCAAACATAATTAATAATGATTATTTAAGGATTCTGAAATTATTAAGAGGGATTTAAAGAAAATTTATGAGGAGATAAGAGTCTTAAGAAAAATGGTAAATTTGAGTATTTTGACATAATAAATTGGATAATTTTGAGGAAAGTAAAATAATGATAATAGATTTAAGTATAATTTGGGTGCATGATTAATTTATGTATGCTAAGAATATTATTAGAAGCCTAATTTTATTCTTATAGAGGTCCAACTTCATTTCATAGAAGCCCAACCCACTTTTGAACCCAATTATACCCATATATCATAGCTTAACATGTTAAGCATCAACCCACTTAGAATAATGGTCGACTAACCCACTTAGAATAATCGCCCATTCGACCAGCCCACTTGCACTAAAACCCTAAAAGGAAGCTGCCACTAATTATTTTTGTGCTGAAACATAAGCTTGGCTACTGAAGACACAAGAAATTTCACACCTTTGAAGAGGGGCTTAGTTTTCCAGCATTTTGGCATAGATTTGTACTTTTAAAAGGAGATTTAGCTAAGGTAAGTTTTATAGAACTTGATCCTTTCTTTTTCCTCTCCATTTTGGTTCAATTAGTTTGTCATTTAGGGGATTTTCATCTCTTTCTCAATATGAAATATTGTCTTTAGATGATTTCTTGCAAGACTGCAGAGCTAGAAATTTGAGGGAGCAATTGGGTAAGCATTTCCTTCTCTTCTTATGTATTATTTTGCTAGAAAATAGTCCCAAGGGTTGATTTTCATAATGGATTCTGCTATAGTGTAAAAATACAAGGGGATGAAAGTGAAATACTATAATTTCTAACCTTGATGACTCAAATCCAAATTTTAGGAGTCATTAAAGGATTAGATAAGTGCCTTCAACCATTTTTATGAGTTGTATGTACTAAAATTTTATCATTTAAGTTGATTTTGGTGTATGCCTTGCACATGTGTGAAAATGGAGATATGGTGAGTAACCTATTGTGAGTTTTGATGTCTTGACCTTGAATTGGTGCAATACACTCTTTGGAAGTTTGGGTAAGTAATTCTTAATGGTTTCTTGATAAACTTGATCAATGGATAGAAAATTCCTTACTAATGAAAGTTAAATGATGATGGCTATGCTTGTTTTAGGCTTGGTGTACATTTAGGTTATAATGGTAGCTAGAGGAAGAGTAATTAGGCTTCATTGTGATAATCGAGGTTAATTTCCTAATTCAATAAATATGCTCATTTTAATTTGAAATCTGTTGCACATGTATGATTTTGAAATGCTAAATGATTGGTTGGCTACCTGAATTATTGTTATGATTAGACCTTATGAGTCCATGGTGAAGTTGTAGTGTGGCTACCACCCGTGTATCGTGCTTCCATCAGGCATCAGGTTGTGATTAGACCTTTGAATGCACTGAGTCCAAGTTGTAGTCATTAGGCAGTTGGTGTCATAGATAGACCTCTCTCAATGTTACTTGCCATTAACATGTTATATGTGATCGTTAGTATGATATAGTAGTCACTGGTAGTCTAATTAGTTCATTTACTAATGATATTAATGCCTTTAGTATGTTTTTCTATATAATTGCATTATGTTGATTAATCTATACATTTATATGAGATTTGCCTTTTGTTACTAAGATTGTAAATCTCACCTTGGTTGTGGGCTAACATTTCTAGAAACTAGATCTCTTAGTGGTAAGGAGAAATTAATGGAAGCTTATTATATAGTTTGGTAGCACATAGGTTTGTAAAACTTGTCAAATTAGGTTTATGTAATGAGAATACTAGTTTTTATGTATTTGCCATATTGCATCATGAATTTCCAAATATAAGGATTATCTATGTAATATAATTATCATGAGATTAAACATTGTGCTCATAATTGACTAATAATTAATAAATGACTTAATCTTTTATGACCATTAAGGATTAGCTGTGTGAACATTTGTGGTTGAAAAATTTTTACTGTCATGGAATGGGGGTTGACTGATATGAAATTAAGTTTTGATTACTCTAATTCAATCATTGATCCTTAGACAATAAGAATTAGTGAATTATGATATTTGGGAGTTGGGAAATCTAGAAAACCATAGATGTTAGCCATTAAGATCATGGAATTCATCTAAGACTGGTGGGAATTGATTGGGAAGTAGGAAGGTGAGAGTTTAGGTATATAATGGAGTTAAGTCACAACCAAAACTCCCTAAATCAAGGCCAAAGCCCTTCTGGAAGCTAGGAGTGCCACAACACAAGACCAAAATTTCACTCAGGAGGGTAATAGAGAGCAAACTCTTTGTAGCACAAGTGAAGCTCACTGGTGCGAGCGTCGAGAGGCAAGCTTTGAGAGTTTTAGGAGGCTCTCGTGTAACATCTAGTTTTCTGAAAACAAGAAAAAACATGAAAAACGTAACGTACAGTTTCTTTGTTAACGAACGAAACTCATCGGATACAAAAGGAAGTCCCCCCAGATGATATAGTTAAGGTCCTAAAAAATTTGGGAAGCATTCTAGACTCCTAAAAATGAGAATTTCAGGCTTAGACGGAAAGAAAGCTTACAAAACATAATGTCATTTTTGTAATTTTGAGCAAATTTTGGAATTCACATAGGAGGCCTTTTTAAATGAAAATTTTGAGTTCTCTAGGGTTCTCAGAGGCCCTGAAAACCATGGGAAGCTCTAGGACAGTTAAATCCCCTCCGGTGGATGTTTTCTAATGTTAGTTGACCCAAACTTTGACTGATTCATTCGAGAATGTTTTAGCTCCAATTTGAGTGATTCCAAAGGCATTTTACTAAATTGGGAACCTAAATTTTATAATGGAAAAGACAGTTCTCAAAAAGGAGCTAAAACGAAGGAGAAATGAAAATGCCAAGAACGAAGGGCAAAATTAGAATTTTTGAAAAGTGTAACTTCCTCCTACCTATATATATGATGAGCCCTTCTTTTCCCTTCATTATGCACGACCATGTTCTGCCCAAAACCAAAAGAAAACCCTAGGGGATGAGGCACACAAGAGGAGGAAGAAAAGGAGGAGAAATTCAAGGTAGAAAGGTATGAATTTTCATGGTTTTTCATGCTCTTTCTCTTCCAAACCTCTTCTCCTTCATTCTCCTTTGTTTCCTATGATTAAAATGAAGTTTATAAATCTGTTTTAAGGGAGATATTAAGGGGAAATTTTGGATTTGAAGAAAAGAGCTCAAAGAACAGAAGATTCAAGTGAGAAAAAGCAAGAAAACAAGGTAATTTCTCTTCCTATGGTTGTCATTTTTGGTGCCTTTCTCCATCATTTCGCCCCACTTGAGAAAACCCTAGGAGGAGATGATTTTTAAGCAGAACCAAGCATGAATCTAAGGAAAAAGGGTGTGGAGATTAAGAATATGCAAAGGGAATTATCAAAAAACTATTAGATTTCAAGATGCAAGTACTAGGGTTTCAATTGCACCTTGTAAAATCTGATTTTGTATGATGATTCCTAGGCCTAAATAAGAGTTTAACTGAGCTCCCAAGATCCCTAAGAGGCTCCCCATATGCTTCTTCCCTTGAGAAAACAAAGAAAGCTCCATGGAACCCAATATGCTTCATAGCCTCGCCCTAGATGGGTTCTCCTAGCTAGGGAGAGTTTTAAATTTTTCTAAGGCTATTCTTGAGTCATATTTGGTAAATGAAAATGAAGAGAGGCCTTGGAAAAAATTTAGAACTCATAGAAATTGATTTGGTGCCTTAGGTTCCATAATGTGACCTAAAGAAGCAACATGGTGCTAGGTCTTTTGTTTTAATGATGTGATGACCCCAAGAGGCTTAAAAGGAGTTAGAATCATATTTGAGAGGAAAGAATGAGGCCTAGAAATTGTTTGAGAGGTGTTGCTTCATTAGGTGCCAATATGGACCATAATGGAGCTTATAGAGTCATCTAGTGTTTCACTAAGTTATATAGTCTTAGAATATGTTTCATGAACCTAATTGGCTCCCATAAATTGTATCTAGGCCAAGAAAAACCATCTCCACCAATTTGTGGGTGTGTGGCTGAAAGAGGAGGCTTGAATCCAAAAGAAAAAGTGTGTGATTAATGTGCAAGGTAGCTCTCTCCACCTTCTCTCATGCATGGATGTGTGTTTAGCTTATTTTAGAATGTGTGTATATGTATTTTCAAGCTATGAAAAGTATACTAGCATGCCTTTACATTCCATGATTCTTGATGCCATGTTATGTTTCCAATGACCATATGATGTTTGTATGAGTTTACTTGAGTGTGGAAAGGCCAAGAACTCTTCCCTTGGGTGAGGATGAGCCAAGAAACCTCGAGCTTGGTTGAGATAAAGCAAAGAGTCTCCCAAAAACAAAGTGGGCTCCCAAGAGCATGGTTGAGTCCAAAGTGCTCAAGAATGGATGAGGCAAGTCCAAAATCCATAAGGAGAAGTGTGAGGCCAATCCAAACACTTGGTGAGCTCTTGAATGATTTGTATGAGTTGTTCACATGCCAAGTTTGCTTTTAAAATGTCCATGGCTTTTATTTTCTCCATGTATGTATTTGTAAAGCTTGCTTTGCATATATTATGTGTCTTTGAATGGGAGATGAGCTATTGGGATTCTTTGAATCTCATCCCCTCCTCTCCAATACTCTAAAATGTTAGGTGAATCAAGTGGACATGCTAATGGGAGCCAACAATACTAAAGGAAGGAGATTGGCAATCATATGTTTAGCTTTTGCCACTTTAAGACCATGATTGTACCATATGATGTATATGATGTTGTAAATGGTCTATGACCTTAAGACATGTATAAATATGTTATTATGTGATGTTTAGATGTATGAGTATGATGTATGACCACTAGCCCATGTTTTGAGTATGTAAGGCTATAGAATGAGAATTTAAAGTTTGATGAATATGTGTATAAGTGAGGGTTGAATGGCCAAAATGAGATGCATGAGATTTGGGACCATTTTGGCAGCTCACACAAGTCTTAAATATACTTTTAGACTTGCCCAAAAGGTGCCAACACCAAGGGAAGACCATTTCGCAAGTTTGGTACCCCATATGGAGTTAAATTTGACTATTATGGAACCCTATGTCACTTTTTGGCCAAATGAGTTATTCTTGATCTGAAATTTGACATGCAATTAGGTCTCATTAAAAGCTTTTTGGGAAGCTAAAGATCATAATTTTTGGAGGTTTACAGAATATTTGATAATTTTTTGAAATTGGCAAATTTTATGGATTTGGTCTATTGTACTATTCATTTGGTCTAAAATTTTTTTCTATCATCTGAGATTCATATGATGTCCAATTGTCATGAAATTTTATACAGAGAAACTAGGAAATTACAGTGACTTGTGCCAACTAGAAGCACCTTATTTGGAGGTCTAAAGAGGAAGATATGAATTTTTGAAATTTTTGCCCAGTATCAGTAAATTACCTGACCAGAAGTACTGTTTCATCAAATTCTGGGGTCTGGGCTTGATGAACTGATTTAGAGATATTTTTCTATCTAGTTAACATCCACAAATTTCTAGATTGGTATCATTTGTATGAATTGGGTTTTTGTGGAATTAATTGTACATTTTTAAAGTTTTCTGTAGAATTCTGTGATAGTTCCAGAATTTAGTCTGACCTTCAGGCCATTTTGAATGTCAAACATCCTAGATGATGAATATTATGACCAGGGCATATTTTTAGTGTGAATTAGACATCTGTAGCTTCCTAGAATGACTAAGATTGCATGATTTCAATTTTTCTAGATTTAGTTGTGATTTTTCAAAGTTTGTCCAGAAAAGAGGTCAATTCTGGCCGAGAATGAACTTTCATTTTCCATGTCCCATTTCGGTTTCCATGGGTTGTAGGCATGTTTTTGGGATGCAAATGAGTTGTAATGATATAATTAAATATGATGATGCATAGCATGAGCACACACGGTTCAAGTGACACCAATTACAAATTTTTAGATATAACGCAAAGTGAAATTAATCCCATTCTCCTTGCTTTTTCTATGGGAAGCCTACATGAATCATGATAAAATGCTTAAGAATGACATAAAATGAGTTAGATTTTATGGTGTTACATCTCGCGCCACATAGGCTTGTTGCAACGTGAATCATACAAATTTGAATAGTGGATTCATGAGAACACCTAAGTGGAGGTGCAAAAAACTTAAGTTGCAGCGCACGGTGCAATATTTGAGTTTTGAGTTCCAATAGCCACTTACATCACAATGTAGGTATACTAAGTCATAGTGAGAGTCTCCAATTTGGGTTTTATGTTAGTAACCAACTTAGTCATGGCAGGGATGGTCCAAGTCGCAGCGAAGGTTCCCAAACTCTTATTTTAACATAGAAATCTTGGATTCTCTCATGATAATGTTATGTGATGACTTGGAAACACTTATAAGAGGTTTTTGTAAGGTGAAATCAGTGGTTAAATGAGTCAAAGGCATTTAATTGATAATTAGAATCACTAGCATACTCAAACAGTTGTGGTTGTTTGGCTATTAGCCCTAATAATATCAAGGCTCAAATTTTCTCACTTTTTCCTAATTTAATTAATTGTAATAACTTTAGGACTTGATTTATGATCATTAACCACTCAATTAAGCTTAATTAAGATAATTAGAAGTTAGGGTTGTTACATATTCAGTCAAAGTGAAGGAAATGAAATGAGATGAAATGATAGGGGTCTTGGGTATACTCGGGCGAACATGCCTCTAAGTGGTGCTAGGTAGTTGAGTATCTCATTCCTAATTAGAATATATATTAAAGTTGGTTTTATGTCTCATTAAGATGGACATCCAAAGACTTGGTGGGACTAATAAAATAATTATATATGATAGTGGGTAAATATCCAAAGCTTAGTGGACTATTATATATGCTATATTATTAGTGAGTAGGCAACCTAATGTATGTATTTCAATTATCTAAAGGGATTGGAATGGTTGAAGGCTTAAAAAGATTAATGAATGGAAATGAGTCTAAATGAGAGATAGTTGTAAGTGGACTATACATATACTTTTGGAATTTACCATTTGCTTCCAATTTATGAAGTTTTAATCTATTAAGCCTAAAGTTTATGCATGTTAGCAAATTCCTTCACTTGTGATTACTATAAAATAATTAATTCTAGCTTAATAAAATTTAGTCCCATTAGAAAAAGCTAGTGTCTAGAAGTAACAATATTCTTGTAAATGATTGTTTTCTAGTTATTTTAATTTTGATTTTAATCACTTAAATGCTCATGTTTTGTATTTTTGCTATTTTGTTAGGACTATGGAGTAAATAAATAAGTTTTGATTTTACTAGTCTATGCACATGTAACCTACACATATTACAACTCTTAATTTTTTGCGCTAAATGTTTTTGATAATCTGTGGCTTAAATGATTAGTATTATGAGTTATCCTTGCTAAATAGTCTAATAATTCACTGATCTTAATGTGTGTAGTCCTAAATTGATTGTGTTTACAATATGTTAGGATTGCATTGGATTTTTATCTCAAGGTTGAATAATAATGGTAAGAGGAATTACCTTACCATAAGCAATAAAATGTCAAGAATGAGCTCTACACTTAACAATGCATTTAATTGGAATTGATCAATATTTTTATGTCTAGGTTAGAAAGTCTTTGAGTCATATGCATCATTCGATTAGGTTGCGTCTAGGTAGTAACAAGAGAAAATTAAGTTTAAAGACCAATAACTGAAAAGATTTATTTTTAAAGACCTGTTACCACTAGGTTTAACTGTTTGTTGCTAAACTCAGTGGTAATCATCCTAAAACAAGTGGTAACAGGTCCTTAAGAATAAATTTCTTCAACTTTTGGTCCTTTATTATAATTCTCCCTA
Source organism: Erythrophleum ivorense (assembly GCA_026724425.1). Lineage (NCBI taxonomy): Eukaryota > Viridiplantae > Streptophyta > Magnoliopsida > Fabales > Fabaceae > Erythrophleum > Erythrophleum ivorense. The sequence continues at coordinate 1,181,305 of JAIUCV010000031.1, forward strand.
GTAACAATCCTTTCTACTAATCATCCCTAGTGACTAGGTATATCCTAAGACACTAGTTAGATTAGGTGGATGTAGTTTAGGCTAACGTCGGGACATTAGCTAATTAATTAATTTGTCATTTAGATATATATCTTTGTGGAATTGACCTTATACTTGAGACATTATATTAATTGGAATGACTGATATACTTGTTAGAGTGAGACTTGTCTAATTTAATTGGTTAGTCTCATTTAATAATTGTATTATGTAACGTCCAATTTTTGTTAAATGATAGAAACATGCGTGTTTTCAAAGCAAGTCCCCTGAAATGAATTAGCTAAGGTCTCAAAAAATTTAAGTAACATTCTAGACTCCTAAAAATGAGAATCCTAGTCTCAGACAGAAGGAAAAATAGAGTTAGAATGAAGAAACAAATTTTGATGAAAATCTTATGAAACACAATGGCATTTTCGTAATTTTGAGCAAATTTTGGAATTCACATAGGAGGGTTTTTTAAATGAAATTTTTGAGTTATTTGGGTTCTCAGATGCCTTGAAAATCATGGAAAGCCCCAGTACAATTAAATCCCTTTCGGTGGATGTTTTTCAACGTCGGTGTACCTAAACTTTGATGAATTCATTCGGGAAGGTTTTAACTCCGATTTAAATGATTCCAAAGTTATTTTACTAAATTAGGAACCTAAATTTTATAATAGAAAAGACGATTCTAAAAAAGGAGCTAAAATAAAGGGCAAAATGGAAATTTTTGAAAAATGCTTCCTTCTCCCCCTATAAATAGGTGGCGCCCCACTCTCTCCTTCATTTAGACTCAGAATTATCTGCCCAATTTTAGAGAAGAAGGCTAGGGTTTAGGCGCACCAAAGGAAGAGAAGAAGAAGGAGAAATCCAAGGTTTAAGGTATGGTTTCTTGGTAGTTTTTCATACTTTCTTCCATCCAAACCCCTTCTCCTTCATCCTCCTTTGTTTCCTTTGATTAAAATGAAGTTTACAAATCTGATTTAAGGGAGAAACTTAAGGAATTGGAGAAAGCAAAATTCAAGTGAGAAAAAGCAAGAAAACAAGGCAATTTCTCTTCCTATGGTTGCTATCTTGGTTCCCCCTCCTCTTCCATTTCACCTAACATGAGAAACCCTAGGAGGACTTGGTTTTTAGGCAGAACCAAGGGTGAATCTAAGGAAAAGGGCGCAGAGATTAAGAATATGCAAAGAGAATTAACAAAAAGCCATTAGATTTCAAGATGTAAATTCTAGGGTTTCAAGTGTACCTTATAAAATCTAATTTTGTATGATGATTCCTAGGTCTAAATAAGAGTTTAATTGAGATCCTAAGATCCCTAAGAGGCTCTCCATATGTATCTTCCCTTGAGAAAACAAACCAAACTCCATGGAAGCCAAAAATGCTCATTGTCTCAGCCAAGTGAGGTTCTCATAGCTAGGGAGAGTTTTAAATTCTTCTAAGTCTATTCTTGAGTCATATATGATGAATGAAAATGAGGGGAGGCCTTGGAAAAAATTTAGAATCCATAGAAAGTGAGTTGGTGCTTTATGTTCTATATTATGTCCTAAAGAAGCAACATGTAGTTAGGCTCTTGTTTTAATTGTGTGATGACTCCAAGAGATTTAAAAGGATTCAAAAATCATATTTGAAAGGAAAGAATGGAGCCTAGAATTTATTTGAGAGGTGTTACTTCATTAGGTGTAATTATAGAACCATAATGAGATTTATAGGTCAAAATAGTGTCTAAGCAAATTGTATGGCCTTAGAATTGAGTTCATGAACCTAATTAGCTTTCATGAATTGTGTCTAGGCCAAGAGAAATCTTCTCTACACTTTTGTGTGTGTATGCCCGAAGCAAGAAAGGGAGATTCAAGGAAAAAAGTGTGTAATTGTTTCCAAGGTAGCTCACTCCTCCTTCTCTTATGCATGGATGTGTACTTAGCTTGTCCTTGAATTTGTGTATGTGTATTTCAAGCCATGAAAAGTGTTCTAGCATGACTTTGATTCCATGGTGCCATGATGTTACAATATGCTTTCATATGATGTTTATGATGTGTACTTAGGTTTGCTTGAGTGTGGTGAGGCCAAAAACCTTTAGCCATAGTGAGGATGAGCCAAGAACTCTTGAGATTGGTTGAGATAAAACAAAGAGTCTCCCAAAAGTAAGATGGACTCCCAAGAGCATAGTTGAGTCCAAAAATCTCTTAAAGAATGGGTGAGGCAAGTCCAACATTCACAAGAAATTGGGTGAGGCTAATCTACTTGCTTGGCAAACCTTTGTATGCTATGTATGACTTTCTCAAATGATAAAAATGTCTCTTGAATGTTTGCACATGTCAACATGACCATATATGCATTTATGAGGCTTGTTTATGTCCATTATGTGTGATTGAATGGGAGATGAGCTATTGGAATTCTTTGAATCTCATCCCCTCCTTTCCAATGTTCTAATATGCTAGGTGGACTAAGTGGGCAAGGTAATGGAAGCTAACCATCTTGAAGAGAAGAGCTTGACACCAATATGCATAGTTTTTGCTCTTTAAAGTCATCATAATGTCTCATAATGTAAATTATTGTTGCATATGGTCTATGACCTTTGGAACATATGTAAATATGATAATATGTCATGTTTAAATGGGAGAATATATTATGTAACCACTTGAATGCAATTGAATATGTATGGACGATGTGGCTTCTTGAATGAGTTTATGGAATTGTGTATAAGTGTGGATGAGATGGCCAAAATAAGATGCATAAGGTTTAGGACCATTTGGGTAGCTTACAAAAGTCCTAATTATGCTCTTAAACTTACCCAAGAGGTGCCAAATCCCAAAGAAAGCCATTTGGACATTTTGGTATCCCATATGGAGTTAAAATTGACTAATTTAGAACCCTATGTCACTTTTTTTTTTCAAATGAGCTCTTCTTGATCTGAGATTTAGCATTCAATTAGAGATTGTTAAGAGCTTTTTGGGAAGTTAAAGAATATAATTTTTGGAGGTGTAGATAATATTTGATGAATTTTCAAAGTTGGCAAATTTTTTGGTTTTAGTCACATAACTATTCACTCAGGTCTGAAAATGAAATCTATCACACAGGGCTCAAATGATGTCCAATTGCCATGAACTTGTATACAGAGAAACTAGACATTCCAAGTCTTTTGCCAACTAGAAGAACCTCATTTCGATGTTTAGAGATGGAGATATGAATTTTAAAGAATTTGTCAAGTATCAGGAACATCACCCGACCTCAGTTACTATTTGATTAGATTTCGAGGTTTGGGCGTACCAGAACTGATCTGGAGTTATTTTTCCCCTCTAGCTAACATCCACAACTTTTCAGATTGGTATTATTTGCGTGGATTAGAGTTTTGTGGAATTAATTGGACATTTTTGAAATTTGCTACAAAATTCTATGACAGTACCAATGGACAGCCTTATCTTTGGACCATTTCAAATGTCAAACGTCCTCTGTGTTGGATGCTGTGGTCTGAACATAATTTTAGAAGGAAGTAGACATGTGTATCTTTCCAGAATGACCAAGAATGCATGATTTCAATTGTTTTAGAATTAGTTATAATTTTCCAAAGTTAGTGATAGAATTGAGCAAAATTTGGCCGAAAATAAATATGTATATTTTATGCTTACCTTCAAGTTTCTTGAAATAGAGGCCATTGTTGATGATAGAAATGAGTTGTATTCATGTAATTAAATATGAGAATATATTGTATGAGCTTACATGGTCCATGTGATACCAAATGAAATTTTTATATACGATGTAACGCAAAAATAATCAATATTTTATTGCCTTTTTCATTGGAAACTTATAGGATTCATGGAATTGAGTTGTTTAACAGCATGATATGAGCTAGAAATTATGATGTTACATATTGTATATCTACAAGCCAAACAACAGAAAGCAGCTCACCATTTAACGATAAAATTCCTATGCCAATCCGTCAACAATTAAAAAAGGAAAGTGTACAAAAAAGGATTTTAACAATGGAAATTCCCTCACTATTTTTATAAAGAAGGAATTTAGTGAGATATGGGTAAGAAAAATTTTATCTTGTTAAATAGCAACTAAAATATAGTAACTGAAATTTTTGTTATTGTTCCCTAGCAATGAAGTAGCAACAACTTTTTCATCACTATTTCTCAAATTTCTGTAGTATTCAAGGATTTAAAAAAGAAAAGATTTGAAATTGTAAAAGTATGCCACTAAGATAAAGAGAATAAATGGTTACTTGTTTGTTGCATAATCTTACAATCGTATAGTAATTAATAAAACTAAAATTTAAGCATAAAGCTATGGTTCTTAAATAAGAAAATTCAATGAAAGTGTGGTCAAAACTAACTTAACTGTCAATAATGTGAAATATTTAAATAACTATAGCTACACTACTTGCTTAATTATAGTATTATTTCTTTATTTCAACGCTTATTAATTTAATTTTAAAGTCATTGATACTCATATGTTATTATTTTTACGAAATAATTAATGCAGCTGACAAAAGTTTTCCATTGCGCTTCTATCAAACATGATTTTATATGACATTATAACAACTTTTGAAATGGCACAATAGTGTTAAATGGGGACCTCCAATCTTATATGAAGAGTGAATAAATCAAATTCAATGAAAAGGGTGGTCAAAACCGAGGAAAGCCAAATTAAAAAAAAAAAAAAACAAGATGTTTACTTTGGTGAAACTGCGACTCCATTTGACTGTATTTGAATGAAGTTGAAAACTCAGTTATAAATAGGCAGTTATAGGCCCGAACATCTATATACTTTCTTGAAAGTACGAGAGGGGAAAGAAACTATATCAGCTTTCAAAATGCTTTCACTGCTTTCCAATATTGCTTTCTTGCTGGTTTTGCTCATCCTGATCGCTGCCAAATTGGCACGGGGCTCTAATGGGACTCATAAGTCTCAGGGACCAGTTCCTAGTAAGTTTTAAAATCTTTTAATTCTTCGTGGAATTTCTTTCATATGTCTACTATTCTTAGAAAAATTTTCAGTTATGCATGATGTTCATCAGATCGTCATTCTATGAAGGCTTAATAGAGTGCTAAATAAATTTCATAATTTGAAGCTTTCAAGAATTGCTGAAAGTTTCTAAAAAGGGATGGCAATTTTTTTAATTCTTTCTGATACCTGAAAAAATAGAATAAAAGCAACTGTATATATAGTTTATGTCAAATTCACTATATTAATGATCATTGGTTTTACATACTATAAAAAAAGATACTTGTAAATAACGTTGGTTACTATTTTTAGCATTCTGGTATTTGGTATTCCAATCATTTTTATGCGTTGAAGTACAGAATTTATTCGAAATATCTCCAAATTATAAAGTAAAACTTCTAAGTTTTGGTATATTTGTGGGTACGTTTTAAATATCAGTATATGGTATTAAAAATCAGCATCTGTCAAGCCACACTTTTGCTCTGTTTTCAGTCATTTTGGTTGATTGGGTGGTAATTAATTTGTTTGAATTTTATTTTTGAAAATTAAATTCGATAATTAATGATTAATAGATAGATTTTCAGTTATAGACAATAGAAGTTCGCTGGATACCCAACTACTTGCTATTCCTATGTGCATCATATTACTTTCTAAATGGGAAAAAAAACTACAGCAAATATTCACAAGTTGATTTTTTCTAAACAAGGCATAAGATTAAAATATCTTTTTGCTCTTATTTTTCAGCTCCTGCGCTTAAATTTGGGGACGTTCCGCGGAATCATAACTACTGATATGTAGCTCTGTTCAAGCCACCTGCTGTTTGCACGCTTTCTCTCTCACCCTCTGATGGTGCTTTTTAGTTTCCTTGTTTTTTCGGTGCAGTTAGTTATAGATTTCACTAGCTAGCTCTTGTGACAAAGCATTGATCATGGCTCCATATCTTACGTGATCAAAATTAAGTTTGTAGGATGCTGGGATTATGTTAATGAAGTCTAACTCGTGATAATATGAACTTTGTGATTTACTCAATTTTTTGTTTAATTACACAATTTTTAGTCCTTTTGTTCGATCACCCATTGTTGGAGGTAAATTGCAGAATCCCTTGTCAATTGATCAATTCAGAGTGGATAGCGGTAATAAGGACTCTTGCTAACTCCTTTCAATCCCTATTTTTATTAGTGGTAAGTCAAGACAGGACATGACTCTCCAAAGATGGGTTCTCCTAAGTCGTAAATGTAACTAAGCCTAGGAAAAGAGGTTTTGAATAGAGATAAATGGAAAAGGATAGAGATAAATGAAATTAGGGCTATAAATGTTGCTTCAAATTGATTGAATGTTGTGCAAACTCAAGCAATAATGAATGACAACAAAAAACTTTCAAAGAAATCAATAATGACTTTGATCATTGCCTAGAAACAATTATAAAATGCTGAAATAAACTAGAAATAAAGAACATAAAGCAAATAAACAAAGCTAGCAAATAAAACTAGAAAAAATAAAGGCATAAAGGTGTATAAAGTATGAGAAAAGTAAGTTATTAAATAGTTTTTATGGTTTTTCTACGTGCCTTATGTTCCAGTTATTCCTCTCCTTTTATTGTAACATCATAATGTATTAGCCTAAGTTATCATTTACTTAAACTTGATTCTATGTAATTTCAAAGAAAAGAAGTAAAACCGTGACATTGTATTACATTACGTCGAGGTTTAAATGTTCATATTTTACCCCGTGTGTAATACCCGGTTTTCATAAAACGATTGAAATAAACACGTTTTCAAAGCAAGACCCATGTAATGAATTAGTTAAGGTTCTAAAAAATTGGAGTAGGGTTCTAGGCTCCTAAAAATAAGAATCTCAGGCCTAGATAGTAAGAAAAACGGAGTTAGGATAGAAAAAAAAAATTTTTACGAAAAGTTATGGGACGTAATGACATTTTTGTAATTTCAGACAACTTTTGAAATGTTCACAGGAGAGCTTTTTAAATGCAAAATTTGAGTTCTCTATGGTTCTAAGAGGCCCTGAAAACCATGGGAACCCCAGGGCAATTAAAACTCCTTTGGTATATGTTTTTCATCGTTGATTGACCCAAACTTTGACAGATTTATTTGAAAAGGTTTCAGCTCCAATTTGAGTGATTCAAAAGGCATTTTATAAGATTAGGAACCTATATTTTATGATTGAAAAGACAAATATCAAAAAAGAGCTAAAACTAAAATGCCATGACTAAAAGGAAAATTAGGAATTTTTGGAAAAAGGAAGCTTTGTAAATGCTCTTTAAGTTTCACATCATTTCCTTCCTCCATTTAACTGACTTGTTTCTACCCCATAATAGAAAGGAGAACCAGCTATCTTAGGTGCACAAGAAGAGGTAATTTTGAAGGGAAAAAAAACCAAGAAAAGTTAGGAAATTCCATGGAAAATCTAATTTTCTTCTTAGCAAGTTGCTTCTCCTTCTTCTCCTCTTTATTTTCATAGATTTGATGATTCTTTTGGTTCTGTTTTAAGGGCAGAATAGAAAGGAATTTTTGGATTAAGGAGAGAAGGCCAAGCAAAATGAAAAACAAGCAAAGAAAAGCCAAGAAACTAAGGTATTTTGCTACTTTCCAACCTAGTCTTCCTTGTTCTCCTTCTCTTTCATTACACCTCATACATGGACAGCCAAGGAGGAATGAATTTTGAGCCAAACTAAGGACAAATCTTAGGAAATAGAGTGTGAAAATTAAAACTATGCAAAGGAAATTAAGAAAAAGCCATTGATTTTCAAGATAATATAACTAGGGATTCAAGTGTTCCACTAAAATTCTGTTTTGGTACAAGAATTCCTAGGCTAAATTGAGTGTTTGGATGAGCTCCTAAGATCCCTAGAGATCTCCCCACATGCACCTTCCTTCAAGAAAACAAAGCAAATTCATTGTTTCCCTTGGACATGCATAGTCTCAGCCTAGCATGGAAGAAGCACCTAAGAGTAGTTTTAAATTTTTCTAAGCTTGGTTTTGTATTATATATGGTGGGAGAAGATGAAAGGAAGCCTTGGAAAAAATTTAAGAAGCCTAAAAATTGAAATGATAGTATAGGTTCCATAATATGATCTAAGGAAGTAACATATAGTGAGGCTTCTTGTTTTGGTTGTGTGATGGCTCCAAGAGGTCTAAATGGAGTCAAGAACCATAGATGGAAGGAAAGAATGGAGCCAAGAACTTGAATTTTGGATGTTGCTTCATTAGGCACATTTTAGGACCATAAATGAACTATAAGGCAAATCTAGTGTTCCAATTAGATTGGTGGCTCTAAGAATGGTTCCAAGAACATAATTGGTTTCTATTTTATGTATTTAGGCCAAAGGAAACAAGCCTCACATCATTGTAAGTGTGTGGGCGAGGAAGGGGGTGCATTTCCAAGAGAAAAAATGTGTTGTTGCAACAAAGGTAACTCTCTCTTCTTTCTCTCATGCATGAATCAATGTTTATCTTGTCTTTGAATATGTGTGTGTGTGTGTGTTTGAGCCTTGAAAAAGGTTTTAGCATGTATTCATATGCCATGGTACCATGATGTTATGTTATGCTTTTAAATGATGTTTTGTAAGCTTGTTTTGGTTTGCTTGGATGTGGTGAGGCTAAAAGCTCCCAAGCCATGGTGAGACAAAGTAAAGAGTGAGGATGAGCTAAGAATCTTTGAGAATGGTTGAGATAAAGTAAAGAGTCTCCCAAGAGTGAGGTTAGTCTAAAACCTCTTAAGAAAAATGGTGAGGCAAGTCCAAAATCTTAAAGAGAAGTGGGTGAGCTAAACCATTTATTTAGCAAACCTATGTATGTTTTATATGATTTCTTGAATGCTAGAAGTGTTCCATGAATGATTATATGATCCATGTTATCCATGCATGCATTTCTTGGACTTGGATTGCATTCTTTATGTATGATTGAAAGAGAGATGAACTATTGGGATTCTTTGAATCTCATTCCCTCCTTTTCTATGTCTTAAAATGCATAGGTGGGCTAAGTGGACAAAAGGGTGGAGGCTCTCAAGCTTAAGGAAATGAGATTAACAACAAAGTGTTTAGTTTTGCTTATTTTGTAGCCATATGTATGGCATATGAAGTAATCCTATGTTAAAAATTTTGTATAATCAATTGAACATATGTAAATATCTAAATATTTGATGTATGTATGAAACTTGGTGCCAAATGAATGCTAATGTAGTTTTTAGACAATTGATGGCAATATGAAATGTATGTATTGTGTAAGGCTTAGGGTGTGTAACGCCCGGTACGTTGTAAAAACATCGAAACGGGCTGGTTTGAAAAGCAAGCTCCCTAAGATGAGTGATTCAAGGACAAATAAAATTTGGATAAATTTTAAATAATAAAAAATGAGGATTTGAGCCTTAAGTTGTCCAGAAACTGGGGTTAGAGTGATTCGAAAAATTTGCCAAAAGGCCAGTAGCATTTTTGTAAATAAGTGTAATTTTGGAAAGGCACGTAGGAGGCCTTTTTAATAGAGATTTTGAGTTGCCCAGGGTTCTCAGAGGCTCCAAAAACCATGGGAAGCCCCGGGATGGTAAAACCCCTCCGGTGTACTCTTTCCGACGTCGATTGACTTGAACTTTGACAGGTTCATTCAGGAAGGTTTTAGCTCCGATTTAAGTGATTCCAAAGGTATTTTATTAAATTGGGAATATAAATTTTATGATGGAGAAGACGGTTCTCAAAAATGAACTAAAACAAAGCCAAACTAGAAATGCCATTATGGAAAGGCAAAAATAGAAACAAATTGCACAAAGAAGCTTCTAAATGCTCCTTTTAAATCCACGTTCAGCCTTCCCCTTTCTAAACCGACTTTCTTCTGCCTAAATCTCAGAAAAGGAGCTGTTATCTTAGGCACACAAAGAGAGGGAGCTTTGGAGGAATAAAAGCCAAGGAAAGGTGAGAAAGTGTAGGATTTTGCTACTTCTTCCTCTTGCAACTTCATTCTCCTTTTCTTGCTTTATCTTTCCATGGTTTTAATGCAATTTTGGTGTTGGTTTGGGATCAGACCAAAGGAGGAAAATTTGAAATTCAAGGAGCACGAAGAGAGAAAAGGAAGGACTCTTGAAGGAAGCTTAATTACAAGATAGTTTCTCTTCCTTTGTTGCTTCTTTTTCTCCTTCTTCTCTTCCATGGTGGGACGCCTAAAATAGAGCCATGAAGAGGGAAGAGTTTCTATTTTATAATCCAAAAGAAAGCGTCAAACTAGGCCATGGGAAGATAGAATACACTAAAGAAATGCATGGAAAACTAGTAAAACTCAAGTTGGAAAGTGTAGGGTGCTTGAACATAGTTTAAAATCTGGGTTGATTCAAGACTTCCCCATCATATGTGAGTGTTTGTTTGAGTTTCTAAGACTCTTAGAGAGCCTCCCAAGTGCCCCATCTATTAAGGAAAAGTTCCAAACTCCATAGGTCTTTAATGGAAGCATAAATCGGTCAAGTCCCTTAGAGATAGCTAGGGGATGTTTTAAATAGCTCCAAGCTTGATTTGGGACCTTATATGATAAAAGAAGATAGGAGAAACCCTTGGAAAAAATTTAAAAGCCTTAGGTTAGGAAATGAGGCAATGGCTTCCATAATGTAACCTTATGAAGCAACATAGACCTAGGTTTGTGAAAGTGAGTATGTGATGGCTTCAAGGACCTTAAATGAGGTTAAGAGATCTAAATATGGCAAGAGAATGGAACCAAGAATGTTAATTATGGTAGTTGCTTCATTAGGTCCTTAATGGAACCATATTGTGACAAATAGAACAAAGTGTAGTCTTAAGAGTGAGTTGGATGTCATAACTTGTTCCAAGAGTATAATTAAGTGTTGTTTATTGTGAATAGGCCAAGGAAATCCAACCCCAAGTCCTTATACTTGTGGAACCAAAAAGGAAAAAGAATAAATAAAGTAAAGTTTGAATTTGTACCAAAGTAGCTCTTCACCTTTTCTTATTGCATTTTCTTGTTGCATATAGTGTCATTGTGTGCTTGTGAGTATGTTTATATGTTTGAGACATTCCACTTAATGCTATGTTGCTATTTTAGTACCAATATGCTTCTTGAATGTCTTTGAATGGTGGAAATGGCTCATAAAGGTGAGATAGTGTCAAAAGTCCCTTAATGTGGGTGAGGAGATGCCAAAAGTCTTAAGGCATGGGTGAGACAAAGCCAAGAGTCCCTTAGATAGGTGAAGCTAAGTCAAAAGTCCCAAGAACCAAGAGTGAGGCAATCCAAAAGTCCTAAAAATGAGGTAAAGCCAAACCAAAAGTCTCTAGAGCTCATTCTTATTCTTGACATGTGTTTGTGACATAAAAATGTGAAAATTGAATGCTTCATCGATTGAGTAGTTGCATACTTGTACCTTTGACATGTTGTATGCCTTGACATGTGCTTGAATAGGTGTATAAGCTATTAAGATTCAATGAATCTCACTCCCTCCTTTCTCTCATCTCATATGATCCAGGTGAAGTTCAAGATCCAAAGGATGGAAGCCAAGAAGCTTAAAATTCTATATCTTGGCAAATCTTTCCATTTTTAATGTACTAGGATGTCTAGAATGTCAAAGTAGTTATGTAAATATTATTTTAAGCCATGATACTTTGAACAAGTAGACCACTATGTAAAGTTAGTGTATGAATCAAGAATAGAGTTAAATGAATAGAAATGTGCATTTTAACCACTTGGGAGCCCACTTGTGCATGTATGTTTATGGAAGTGGCATGATGAATTTGAGTTGCATGAGGGTTTAGACCTTATGAGAGACTTATTTATGCTATATTTATGCTTTCCAAGTTGCTCAAATAGATGTGGAACAATGGATGGCTCATTTGGACCAAATTTACCTCTTGTTGGAACTAAAAGTGTCATATTCTTGAGCTATGGCAACGTCTAACCAAATGACCTCTTCTTGACTTGAAATTTTGTATGCAATTAGATCTTTCCTAGAGATTTTTTGGAAGCTAAATATCAGGTCATTTGGAGGTCTGTGGAATTTTCTATGATTTTTCAAAATTGATATTAGAATTTTGGATTTGCACCAATACTGTTCATTTGGTCAGTTGTGATATGTCATCCTAGGGGTAAACATAGTCCAATGGCTACGAAATTTTATAAATAGAAACTTGACATTCACAGTGACTTGTAACAACTAGAAGCACCCTTTTTGGAGGTCTGAGCTAAGAGATATGAATTTTTGAATTTCTAGAACAGTAACAGTAGTGTAACACAACCTGAGTTATTGTTCTATTGAATTTCAGTGGCTGAACATGCTTGCTCTGGTCTGATTCTATTTTTATCATAAATTTAACATTCATATATTTCCAAATTAGTACATTTGCATGGATTGTATTTTTTTGGAATTAATTGGATATTTTCAAAGTTTATAGCAGATACTTGCATCAGTACCAGTAGTTGTCCAAACCTTTACCCCTTTTCGCATGTCAAACACTTTATGTGTTATGTTTCATGGCCTAAAAATATTTTTGGCATAAAGTAAACATGTGTATCTTTCTAAAGTGGCCAAGAATTCATTATTTCAATTTTTTCTAGAATTAGTTATGAATTTTGAAACTTCATATAAGTAATCTGAACTAGTAGCCTATACAATAGTGACCTCAGTGGCTTTTTAGATGTTCAATGTTCTCCCCTTAATGATTCATGAACTGGAATTGTGTTGACCATGGGTTAGACATCCAGAGATTTCTAGAATGGTAAAGTTTGTTGGGTTTCAATTTTTGTCGATTTAGTTATGAATTTTTGAAATTATGACAGAAAAATTGAAATTCTGGCCGAAAATAATAGTGTGAGTTTGATGCTTCTCTTTGAATTCCACGAGTTGTAGGCCAAATTTGGTAATGTAAATAAGTTGTATTTATGTAATTAAATATAAGAATGTGAGGTATGAGCTCATAGGGCTCACGTGACACTGAATGAAATTTTCATACGCGATGCAACGCGAAATAAGGTATTATTTTAATGCTATTTTTCCATTCCCTTTATGCAATTTATAATGTGAGACGTAGAAATGATAGAAAGCAAGTTAGAAATATATGGTGTTATAGGGTGAGAGAGTGATTTTTTGATTTATGAGTTTATGCACCTTTGGGACATGTTTAGTAGATTATTTTAGTGCATTCCTACGTGCTCAAGTGGTCACACAAGCCTTGGAAGCAAAATTAGACACTTTGATGCCATTAGAAACCATAAAAAAAACCAAATTGGAACCCTATATCAAGATCTAACCAAATGAATGAATTTCTCCATGAAATTTGGCATTCATGTAGAGCTCATTGAGAGCTTTTTGGAAAGCTAAAGTTCAAAAAAAATGGAGCTTTGCAGAATTAATTATGAATTTCCAAAGTTGGGATTTTTCTACTATACTAATAGAAATACTATTTATATGATCAGTTTTTTGATCTATGTCATTCGATGGCCAAATGGTATTCAATACTTATGAAATTTTATAGACATAAATTAGAGGTTATAACCTTTCTGTGGCCACTAAGATCATTACATTTGGAGGTCTGAGCAAAGAGTTATGAACTTTTGAAGTTTGAGGACAGCATCAGGGATGCCAGAGGAGTTTAGTCACTATTTCATCGAATTTCAATGGCTAGATGTATTTGTTTTGATCTAAATTTATTTTTAGCATACATTTAACATCTGTATCTTTCCAAAATAGCCAAATTCATATGATTTCAATTTTTTTACATTTAGTTATAATTTTGCAAAATTTAGGCACAAAATTTGAATTAGGTAACTGAGATAGCAACTATGAATTTCATGTGTGTAGACCAGAAGCTCGGGTTCCTAGCCACATTTTGAGATGAATTTGAATTGTATGTGTGGAAATAAATTAGAGAAGGGTATGGATGAGTTCATATGATCCATGACACAAAAAGGAAATTTTTATGCGTGATGCAATGCAAGTAACTTAATATTTTAATGCCTTTTCTTATGGAATTTATAAGACCAAAGGGGAATGAATTTGGCAATGAATGAAATGAGTTAGGTAGATAAGGTATTACACTGTAAACCCCCATGGATCCATCCATATCATTCTCTACTCATATTCCATCCATATAACTCATACATATCATAAAACAACTCATGAACCACGGATTTGAAGCTAAAAACCAAAAAAATGGCAAGTTACTCATAGGTCTAGAATTCAAGATTTTGACCCCAATTTTGGAAAATCACAATTAATTTTAGAAAAATTGAAATCAGGAAAATGATAGCTTTCTAGAAATATCTAGATGTTAACTTTATACTAAGAATAATTCCAAGCCATAATAACATCATTTGGACCATGTTTGATAATAGAAAAGCTTGAAAGGTCGGACTACCCAGCGTTTTTGATACAATTTACTAATATAAATTTCAAAAATTCATAACTAATTCCACAAAAATTCAATTTAAGAAAACTATACCAATTTGACAAGCTATGGATGTATTAGAGGGGAAGAATAAGTCTAGACCAAAAAAAATTCCATTAAGGCACGAAAACTTATGGAACAGTAACAGAGGTTAGGCTGCACCCCTAATATTGATATGGAAATTCAAAAATTTGTTTCTCCCTCTCTATAAATCCAAATGAGGTGCTCTCAAGTGCTAAAAAATCTTATCATATCCAGTTTATAAGTGTAAAATTTCATAACTATTGGACACCATTTGCCCTACAAATGATAAAGGTAAAATTCACCAAGAGCTCCAAATAATATGCACTTTAGCTTCCCAAAAAAAACTCTAGGTGAGACCTATGTGCATGCCAAATTTTAAGTCAAGAGGAGCTCATTTGGTCAAATCTTGATATAGCTCATAAATATGGCAAATTTAACACTCTATATGGGTTAAAAGTGGTTCAAATGGCTTCTTAAATACTCTACCACCTCTTGGGCAATTTTTAAAGCATAAACACAACATATACAAGCTTCTTAAGTGATCCAAAACCTCATACCACTCAAACTCACTATGCCACATGTAAAACTACACATTCAATAGTGGTCCTTCAAGTACCCAAAACACACATTCTTATTGAATTGGTTCCAATTTTGGTTTCATACCCTACATTTACATACTTTTACACTTGCTCATATGTTTATATCTCAAAAATAACATGTACATATAAACTTTGAATCTCTTTATATCAAAAATCATACAAAACTATACAATTGTTAAGAGATAGTCCTTCAAGCTCTTTGACTTTCATGTTTAGCCTCTTAAACACCACCTAAATATGGTGAGATAGGAGAAGGAAATGGGTGAGATTCAAAGAATTTCAATAGCTCATACATTCATTCAATGAAGTAATCAAGGTATATAAACATGTCAAAGTATACAAGTAGGTCTCTAACACCATTAAGAATCATTCAACACATAATTTACATGCCGTGAAAACATATTAAAGCCAAAAATAATTTTTAGGGACTCTTGATCTAGCCTCATCCCATTTTGGGACTTGTGGGTTAGCCTCGCCTTTGGTTTAAGGACTTTTGAATTGGCCTCACTCATCAATGAGACTTTTGGCCATGTCTCATCCATACCTAGGGATTTTTGGCTATACATCACCCATCTCAAGGGACTTTTGGCACCACTTCACCCTTAAGAACAATTTTCACAACCAAAACATAAATATATTTGTACCAATGTAATAAGGCAACATCAAATGGCATGTGTGACGACCCTAACTTCTAATCATCGTAATTAAGGTTAAATACATGATTAATAATCATAAATCAAGGATGAAAGTCATTACAACTAATTATATTTGAAAAATGCAGGGAAATTTGAACCTTGATATTATTAGACTCATTAACTAAACAACTACAATTATTCGAATGTGCAAGTGAATTTAATTATCAATGAGGAGCCTTTGATGCCTCCATCCATCAATTCCAACTTACAAAAACCCCCTACAAGTGTTTTTAAATCATTCCTTAGCATTACCATAAGAGAAACTTAGGTTTCTAGGTGAATATGAGAAATTAAGCACCTTTGCCACGACTAAATTCTCTCGCGCAGCGGCCAATTACTCTCAGGTTTAACTTCTTACACCTTCACAAATTTTGCATATTTCACCATGGCTAAATCCCCCTTTCGTTGCAATGAATTACCCTTTTGAACACCATCAGAGTTGCCTATCACATTTTGCTACGGCTAACATCGCTCTTCGCCGCAACCAATTTCCCTCTGTTTCCTTCCCTGGGCAACTTCACCTTTATTGGCCATGTCTAAAACTATTTTGGTCACTGCAAAAGACTTCTAGTCCTACAACTTTTAAAATTTTGCCTCATACACTCCAACTCTCCCTCTAGTGACGTTGTTGGACCATTCTCCCTCAATTAGTGAGATGTTAATGGCATTTATCTACTTGATTTACCTAGCTATTCTATCATTATCCACTTCAAGATCTAGGTATTGATTCTTACTCATCAATCTACCATATATAAGCAAGTTCCTTGTGATACTAATGAACATCTAGATTCATAAACAAGCAATATTATCATTCAGATACATATCTCATTGGAAGTTTCATACATCATTAATTTGAGTTAGCATCAAGGCATCACATGATTACATTTCCAAATAGCAAACCATGTCACAGGGTTAGCAAGGTCTCAAATCAGATACACAAGCACATACATCAAATACTAGATTGTATAAGGCCTAACTTCCAATTAGATACATCATAAGTTACCAAAATGTAAAGTTCCTATACTTGGCAACATGATTACATGATGATGCTATACAAGGAGAAATACAAAACTTAGCATCTAATCTACTCAGCTTAACCCAAGTGTAGCCTCCCCCACACATGGTGGAGCTTATTGATTCTCATCTACTTGCTTCCCCTTATCTTTATTCGAAGGACCTTCACTTGAAATAGTTAGGCCATGGAACAGGGTGAGATATAAATTTTAGTAACCAAGGTAATTTCCATTCATATAATCCAATTTAATTAACATATATACATGAATCAAAATAAGTATCAGAATTATATCAGTCATATTAGCAAATGAAATGATTATGCTTCTATGATTACAATCCCATACTAGCAATCACATTTTCACATGTTAAAGGCCAATAACACTAAAAGAGGCCCGTCTATGGTGCCCACTCCTCAATGAGCATAACCAGGGCTCAGTGCATTTAGGGTCTGATCATAATCTAGTGCCCGATCAAAGCATATGCACTGGTAGCAGTCGCACCACAGTTCTACCATGGATTCACAAGGTCCAAACATAATACAATAGATAGCTAACCAATTCATTTAGCATTTTAAATCATTTATGTGCAGCAAATATACAATTAAAGTAGATATATGTGTGAAATTAATATAATCCCAGTTACCTCACTTGTAGCCAATTTAGGAAGCTAACAACAGTACCAAAATCCTCTTATAATCACAACATCAGAAAGTTACCACTCTAAGTCAATCCATTACCATCCCCATTCATCAATTATGGTAACAATCCAATAATCAAAGACTTAATCCATCAATACTTGCCTAAGGGACACTTACCCAACCACCAAGAAACTCAATTTCGGATTTTGCCTTCCCTAAACCAGAAATTTCAAAATATCACCCTACATTATGGATATTTTTGCATAGAAATGGAACCTATATCATAAGTCAGCTAATGGGATCTCTAACTAGCAGAGAAAGCATCAAAATAAAGAGTTTATACTTACCTAACAATACCCCTAACCTCAATCTCTGAAATTTCGCTATGAAAACACTAAATAACAAGTTTCAGATTTTAGGTGTGAGTGAAATCCTCCAAATGAAACATTAATTAAGTCAAATAAAAAAGAAAGATGTGAGAATTAAGTTATATAACAATTGAAAGCATCAAAATGAGAAGTTTATACTTACCTAACAATACCCCTAGCCTCAACCTCTGAAATTTCACCATGAAAATACCAAATAACAAGTTTTAGATTTTAGATGCAAGTGACATGCTCCAAATGAAACATTAATCAGGTCAAATTCAAGAGAAAAGGGTGAGGATTAAGTTATATAACAATTACCTTGGTTGATTTTGAGTTTAGAAGTGAAAAATAGTAAAAATGTGTCAAGAACCCTAGCCCCTCTCTAAAACCTCGTAATTTTGCTTTGCCTCGTGTGTCTTTTCTACAAAATGGGGAGGAGGCTGAGTGTATTTAAAGCTTAGTTAGGATTAATTTGGGTCCTAAATGGATTATGGGTTAACCCAAAGGCCTAAATCCATATGGGTTCAGATTTTATGCTTGTTAGGCCAGATTTCATAAGTTGGGCTGTAGAAATTTGATTGGGTTAGGCTAAGTTCCAAGAGTCAATCTAATTTGGGTTTGCATAATATGTGTTGGGCCAACTATAAGGGCTTATGTAAATGAGGTCTTGGGCCTCTATTTCATTAAATTAGATTAGGTCATTATTGGTTAATCTCTCTTAGCCCAAGTCTTATAATAAGGAGTTAGGTCTACACCTAAAATCATTGGGCCTCCATTAATCCTTACCCATGACTTACTAAAATTAATTTGGGCCTAGATGAAGTTTCTAACCCAATTAAATCTTTAACCCATATTAATAGTTTATTTCCCTATAAATTCCCCTTCTTATAGCTTGCCTAATTATCCCATAATAATTATTCTTAATTAACCCAAATCCATAATTAACACTTTAATTAATTTTAGGGTGTTACAGCATGTCTCATAATACAAATGTACATACAAGCATACAGTGACCATCATACATCCAAGAATGCAAACAAAAAAGAATGAAGAGCTACCTTGGCAATTGAATACAATTCTTCCCTTTTGATTTCTCTTTTTCCTTATTGATCTCACACCCACAACTAAATGGAGCTTGAGTTCTTTGGCCTGGACATAACAAAGAGCATTCAATTACTCTCTTGGAACAAGCCAAAGCATTAAACACATACTTAAGAAGCATACTTTATTAATAGCTCCATTAATGGCCTAATGAAGCAACTACCATAATTCAAGCTCTTGGCTTCATTTTCTTCTCATATCTAGACCTCTTGGTTCCATTTAGACTCCTTGAAGTCATCGTAAACTTATTTCTAAAAGTCTAGACACAAGTTTCTTCTTAAGGCTATATTATGGAACTTATTACTTCAACTCTCAATCTATGGCTTTTAGATTTTTCCTTAAAGAGAGAGGCACTTGGGAGGCTTCGTAGGGGTCTTAGAAACTCAAAAAAAACACTCACATAGGCTAGAGAATTCATAAATCAAAATAGAATTTACAAAGTATTCAATAATCCCTAGTTGCTCTTTCTCTTGAAATTTCATGGTTTTTCTTCCACTTTCTTTGTATTTTTCAAGCTCCCACACTCTAAATCAATGGTTTCTTTCTTGCTCTAAGTAAGAACTTCCTCCCTTTCTCAAGCTCTCTCCTTGGTTGAAACACACACATAAAGGAAGTAAGAAGAGAAAAGCAAGAAAAGAATGGAACTACTTTGAATCTAAGCTTCCTCCAAGAGCTTCTTCCTTTACCTTAGCCTTCCTTCTTAAGACTCTAAAATTTCTCCTCTAAACTAAGGCCAAAACAAACTCAATTCATCCATCAAACCATGGAAAGGAAGAGTAAGGAGAGGAAAACAAGATATATAAAGGCAATTCCATGAAAATCCTTAGTTTGTCTCACCTTTTTCCTTGCTTCTTTCTCGTCTTTCTTGGCTCTCCTTGAATTTCCCCTTATCCCCCTCTCTCTTAGGTAGAGTTTCTTCTATTTTAGCCAGCTCAAAGTTAGTCCAAAAAATAAAAGGCTTTTGGACTCTTTAAGAAGCAAAATTTCACTTTTCCATGCTTTTTCTAGAACAAGTCTCGCTATAGCGAGAAGCACCTCTCGTTATGGTGAGAACTTATCAATCTTAGGTCCTAACTGTTCTTGCATCAGTTGGCACTATTGCTAGGAGTTCCCTGGATTTCATATAAGACATAAACTCGCTATAGTGAATTGGCACCCTCGCTATAGCTATCACCCTTGCTATAGTAAATAGGGATCCTAGCTATAGCGAGGAGACTTAGACAAATTCTAAAATCTTGGATGCTACATTTATACTATCTTCCTCAATTGGTAGCTGCTTCCCATGATAGGCCATCATCCATATTTTATGCCTCTAATAACTTTATGGCCTCTTTTATGCTTAAAAAAAATATGTTGCATGGAGAACATGCTAACAAGGTCAAGCCCTATGTTACCTTTTTCATAGTCTAGCCATTTTTAGCCATCAATCAAGATCTTTCAGCTAGTTAGTTAATATCTCTCGACTAGTCAATCAAGACCTTGGCTAGTAGTCATGACTTTAACTCTTGGCTAAATCTCATTCAGTTGCAAGCTTATGTATTCATTTTTCTTGGCTAACTAGTTAGTTACAACCATGATTAGTGAGGATACCTCCTTATTAATGTAGTCTAACTTTGGTTTGCTTTAGTAATGCCAAAAAGGACATGTTCTACCACATCTGGCATCTGTGGTTTTTTGCATTTAATAGGTTTAAGGCTAGCCATGAACATCCTTTGCTACTTAAAGTCTTGGCCAAACTTATGTTAGCCACTTCAAACTATTCCTCCTAATTTAACTTAACATCCATTTTAGGCTTCTATTCGGTCTTAAAGATGGAAGTGATTAAGAGCCCTTCTAGAGTTTTGGTAGCTCTTCTACATTCCTTCTCCTTAATAAATTGGTCTATCTTAGAAGCCTTATGGCTAAATCTATTAGAATGAAATAATCTTATATGATTATCATTTTTCAAGGCCAAGTTTGTCCCATAGCCATCCTTGCCACTTCAATCTCTGGGAATTGCATGTTATACTTGCTTTTCATTTTCTTAAATCTTTCAATGAATTCTTTAACCTACTCATATACTTTTTGCTTAAGTGCCAAGGCATTAGAGATAGTCACTTCTACTTAGGTCCTATAAAACTACTCATGCATGGAATAACCTCTCCATCTCTAACTAATTTTACACTCCATCTCCTACCAATTTTGCACTGAGTTGGATGTTGGGTTGAAATACCACTTGAATGCAATGTGGATCAAGAATAAAAGAAACAATTGTAGCTTATGGAATTTGTTCTAGTTAGCCTCTCCATTCTAGTAAACCTCTCCACATTGGGCTAAAAAATGGCTAATAGGTTCCATTTTGTATTGATCATTTTCACCTAAAAAAATGGAAAAATCAAGCATTTCAAAAGCCCCTTGCCAATGGTATGACCTAGTTTACCCTCTCTTGGTATGGTTTCTTGTTAGTTAGCTTATCCCAGTTCTTATGTTTGATCCTAAAATTTCTCTTTATAAACCTCTACCAATATATCTAGATCTATCCTATTGAGTTGGATTGTCAAATAGCTTAGAGTGTGGAATGACTTGCAATTGGGTGTAAAGGCCTTGTAGAAGTGCCACCATTATTGGTGGAATAGGCTATTGTCTTAGCATGTAGGTTAGGACACTTAAGTGGGGCACACTAGGTATAGCCATCAGCATTGGATGTTGAAATATAGCCATAATCATAAGAATTAGCTGTTGAATTCCAATTATTGGTTTCTAGCCACAACTGCAGGAATTAGCTTTTGCATTTCAATTGTAGTTGCAAGTATCTACTATTGAATTTTGACTACTATTGCATGGAGCGGTAGTGGATTCTAGCCATCGCTAGTTGCATTAGTTTTTGAATTTCAGCTATAATTACAACTGTTGGACTAACCATTCATTAGGTTTAACTTAACCTTGTGTTGTCATTCCAATGTGAGCACTGCAAAAAAACAATTGATTTGTGATGGAATTTAGTGATAGAATTTATTTTCGTTGCAAATCCGTCACCAATTCCATCACAGAAATTTGTGACGGAATTATCGATGGAAATTTTCAGTCACAAAATTTTTCGTTGCTAATCCATCACTAATTCCGTCGCAAATTTGAATTTAAATTTTTTAATAATTTATATGATATAATGATTTAAATATATATATCTATTGGAAATGATTTCAATATTATTAATTTTATAGAAACCTATAATAATTTATATAATATAATTTAAATTATAAATTAATAAATTAATAAATAAAAATGAAATAAATACTAATATGCTTAATTATTCTATGGCCAGTAAGGGCTCTTTGTTTTTATTCAAAATTTAAAAATTTACAATTTATTTATTTTAAATCATATATTAAAATAAATATAAAAATATATTACCTTAATTAGAAATAGACAAAAAACTTAGTAAATTTAAAATCATAGTTTAAACAAATGTAGATAACAAATGATTTTTACTGAAAACATAAAAAAATAGAAAATAAGAAATAAATAAATATTTAAATAAATATTTTACAAAAAAATAAAAAAAGATAAATAATATTAAAAACATATGACAATATGTCTCTTTTACAAGATTTTACAAATATTAAAAATGATTCCACTTGTCCACTATGTTTCAATTATGTCACCTGTTGCTTACCTCTCTCTTCTCCTAATTGGTTTCCCCTCTTTGTCATGCTGTTAACTCTTAGTTAAATTCATACCTTATTCCTCTTGTCTTTATGTTTCTTTTTGCACTTTCCTAAATGATTATGTTAAGTTTTTTCCTTCTCCAAAAATTGAAACTTTCTCTTATTTAAATCTCAAATCTCTCAATTTTTTTCAAAAGAAGTAGAGAATAAATACAACAAGTACAAAATCAAAAAATGAGTGGAAGGCAAAATCCAATATGTATCTCTTTTACAAATTTGTGGGAAGAGAGGAGATTTGCCCACTCTTAAATGAATGTAACTACATTTTCATTGTTAATAAGTCATTTAATTCCATATACAACCCCCTCGATTTTTGAATAAATTCTATTTATATGAAATTTTAAACTAATTAATTTGATCAAAAGATTCATAAGAGATGACTTGGTGGGCACACTATTGCAAGCCTATTACTTTTACTAATGTTGGTTGGTTAGATAATTGTAAGTAAAATTTTGGTGCCATTGTTCGGAAGCTAATTCATTATAATCAAATAGATTAGGAATTTTATTGTTTTCAATGTCAATTTAGCTTTCTTACTTTATTTTTGTGGCCGGTTCCAGAGCTTGCAATTTCAATGTTTTGAGGTAATTCTACACAATACTGTTTCCAATGGTGACTAACTCCGATTGAACTGAAATTGAGTATATAGGTTTTAAGTGTTGTGAGGAATAATAGTCATAAAAGTAATTATTTTAAAATTTTATAGCGCTTGATTAAGGTTTTTTAAAAAATAAAATGCTATTAGAATCGTTTTTTCTACTGTAGGATTAAGCCAAAAATTAAAATATTTTATTTCAAGTAAATCAAAGTAGAAGATTATTTTTCTTTTAAAAAATCACATTCACTTAAAATGATTAAATTCATAATTATTTTTAATAATTTTACTTATGGTTTTGAGTACATGCCTTTTTACGTACATTTCTTTTTTTTTTTGAAAAGTTTGCAAAACACATTAAAAAAAAACTTATCAAATGATTTGGTTAAATAAAGGAGCTTTTTTAATTGTGCTTTATGAAATTTTATTAAAAAATAATTTTAAATTAAACAAAATTTCACAACAACCTCAAACATGTTTTTAACTTAACTATTAAAATCATTAGACTTTGATTGTAAAAATCACTTTTCACTTTGATAAAGTTTTCACTTTGTTATATATATATATATATATATATGTTCCCTTGAAGACAAACAATTCATGTTTATTTTGAACCAAAGATAAATTATTCATGTTCAAATCAAATTAGAGAATTTATACAAAAATTTCTTGCTATATTATCTCAAGAAATTGACAAAGTAAAATTTTGCTTTTTCTAATTTTGTAAATATTTTTTAAGGTTGTAATATCTTAATATCAATGCACTAATAAAATGTTAAATATTGGACCATATAAGCTAATAACTCTATTCTTGACCACTTGGATTATTTTAAGCTTGTAGAGGTTGGTTTGGGTTAGAATATGAAATAAGCTTGTAGTGAATTTTTGAGTTTTCACACTTCTATGCATATATATTACTTAAGTATATTTTAAGTTCTTAATTTATCTAATTGACTTAGTTTGGTAATTTATTTATTTAAAATTTAATTGCTTAATTTTTAATTTATGTCATATTTATTAATTTTTATATTACATTCATCAAATATTATTATATAACAATAAAAAATGTTAAGTGATTATCTTAAGATATTTAAAAGTTAACTAAAAAATTATTTTAAAATAAAAATAAATAAAGTATAAATTGAAAGTTAAGAGAGTAAATTAAAATAAAAAGTAGTTAAAATTAAAATTAAAATTAAAATTAATTAATTAAAAAAATTATCAAGCCATTTTTTGAATAATCAAGCCATGTAATTACAAATTTATATCCTATATTTTCTGTTAGATTTACAATAAAAACCCAATAAATATTTTTTAAATGTTTCTAAAAATGAGTTATAAATTATTTTGACAACATTTAACTAATGTTTAAGGAACATATGTAATGCATTCAAAAAAAGAATTTGTGATATTATGTTAGACGCCAATTAAGTGCTTCCACTATTAAAAATATAAGCCCAATTATATATAATTCAGATTATTATGCAATTCTATAAAATTATACGGCTAAAAGTCCATTTTGTTAAGTTGTTGTATTAACTGGGTTAGCATATTAATTAACAAAAAAAATCAATATGAAGGAAGCGAACGCAAAACTTGAGCCCATACATGAATCCAATAGTACCAGTCAAATCTTTCATCTCGTCAACCTAAAACTCTAAACCATTGATGACTCCATAATTTTGATATTTTATAACATATTATATGATGGAATAAGAAGTCATTTGGTTGTTTTTCTTACAAATTTTGTATTTTAGTACAGATCTTTCTCCAATCAATGTAAATAAATAAAATTTAGCTTTTGTAGTCTTTTTAACAGCTCTGTGTTCATTTCATTTTATTTTAATCTCAAGAGAGGGATAGAGACCTACTAGAAGGGAATAAAGAAAAGGAAAAGGCTGAAAAAATCAAGAGTAAGCTATCAATGCCTCCTCGCTATAACGAGGATGCCCATTCATTATAACGAGGATGCTAATTCACTATAGCAAATTTGTAGCTCATACAAAATCCAGAGAACTTTTTAGCAATAGCGTGGATTGTAGCGAGAAAACTTAGAGTCTGAAATTAATAAGCTCTTACAATTGCAAGAGGTGCTTCTCGCTATAGCGAGACTCATTTACTAAGATGTACAACTTTGAATTTTGGGTTTAAAACTCGAAAGATAGCTAGGGTTTCTAGAATCAGAGCCTGGGGGAGACCTTCTGAAGAGAAAATGCATAAAAGAGCTTAGATTTGGAGGCAAGAACCTTGGAGTGAAGATTGGGGGCTAAATCAATACATTATCATTGAGTTTTTCGATCTTCTCCACTTCTTCTTCCATGAATTATTGTTTCTTCGACAAGTATATTGATTCTTTGTTCTTTTCTCCATTTTTCTTCTTAAGATTGCGTTTGAGAACTTACGGTTAAAGTTGCATGGCTTTGATTTGATAAATGTAGGTTGCTATGATTATAATAATAGTTATGGGCATGCTGTTTGTATCTTTCTATGGATGTGTTTTCAATTGTTCAGGTGTTATGGACTTAGAAATTCAATTTTATAGTTCTTTGTTCTTCCTTGCTATTGCAAGGAAGATACTCATTATAGCGAGTATGAACACATATTGCAGACATTCATATTTTTGTTCCCTGCACTATTTAATTTGTTTTATTTCATCCTTATCCTTTAAATAATTGTGTTTACTCCTATTTAGCCCTGATTCATTCATTTTAACATAGGTTATCCCTAAAGTTCTTTATGCTTCAGAAACTATATTAGTGTGCCTTTGCTTTTTTTTTGCTTTGATTTGAACTCTCAATGATTGGGTTGCTTATTGCAAAATTTTCAAGAATCAAGTTATTTGGAAAAAGGTACTTATTTTTATTATTTGTGCCTACTGTTGTTAAACTTATCTCTTTACCATCTTATATTTCTTTTTACTCTTTATGTAGATTCCATGGCACCTAAGGAGCAAGATAAGACAACTCAAGCATCCTCCTCTAAACAAAAGAAAAAGAGTTATGATAAGGATCAATTTGCATCTACAAGGCTTTACTAAAAAGCTTATGCATCTACAAGGCTTGATTGTCTTCCTTTTATAAATATGATTTTATTTCTCTTCATCTTATTTTAAGGTATGTATTTTAAGTTAAGGATTGTTATGATTTGTTTTTGAAATATTTGATTAAGGATCATTTTAAGTTATGTATTTTATTGAATATTTTTGTATTATTTTACTTTATTGGATATGGAGAAACATTTAAACCCTAATTTTACTATTAGCATTATTTTCAATTAGCTTTATTTTATTGTGCTTTTATTGTATATTATTGAATAGATAGTAAATTAATATTGAGGCTATATTTAAAATAATAATAATAATATAATAAAAAAATAAATCAATGATGAATTTTTGTCGCTAATCTATCCCTAATTAGTGATGAAATATTTCAACACTAATTGTAACAACCAAAAAATTGCTGAAAATTTTCTAAGTCTGTTGGCTATAACAAGAAATGGACTAGCTATAGCAAATGTAACTGTTCGCTATAGCAAGAAATAGCCTAGCTATAGCGAATGTGTCTATTTGCTATTGCGAGAATGCTTCTAGCTATAGCGAGTTCGGGCATCCCATACAAAAATCAGGGGGTTTCTCGCAATAGCGCGCATCATAGCAAGAACAAGGGTTTGGGACTGATACGTGCTTGCCGTAACGAGAATTATTTTTTGCTATAGCGAGGGTTAGTCCATGAAAGCATGAAAAAAGAGAATTTTGCTTCTTAAAAAGTCCAGATCCTCTCCTTTTCTTCTAAACGACCTAAGCTTCGTCCAAAATAGAAAAAAGGGCTTGAGATAGAGAGAGAGACCAAGAAAAGGAAGGAAGAACAAGGAAAATGTAAAACCATAATTTCTAACTCATATCCCTCATCATTTACATGCTCATGTAATATATAGTAAGAAGGAAGTGAGAAATTTCATTAAAAATAACACACTTCCTTGCATTACGTCATGATTAAAAATTTCATTCGGTGTCTCGTGACGTGTGATCTCATGCTATACATCCTCATATTTAATTACATCATCACAACTCATTTGCATCACAAAAACATGCCTACAACTCAGGGAAACCAAATTGGAAGGTGGAAAATGAGGTTTCATTCTCGGCTAGAATTGGCCTCTTTTCTGGGCAAACTTTGAAAAATTATAACTAAATCTAGAAAAATCAAAATCATGTCATCTTAGTTATTCTAGAAATATTGGGATGTATACTTTATGTTAAAAGTATTTAAAAGTCATAACATCCCACACACAGAGTGTTTGACATGCGAAATAATCTAGAGGTCGGACTAGGTCCTGATGCTGTCATAGTTTACTGATATGAATTTCAAAAATATCCAATTAATTCCAAAAATATCCAATCTATGCAAATGATACCAATCTAGAAATCTGTGGATGTCAACTAGAGAGAAAAAATATTTCCAAATTAGTTAATCAAGCCCAGACCTCATAATTCAATGGAATAGTACTTTTGATCGGGAAAGGTTACTGATATTGGATAGAAACTTCAAAAATTCATATCTTCCTCTCTAGGCCTCTAAATGAGGTACTTCTAGTTGGCACGAGCCACTGTGATTTACTAGTTTCTCTATATAAAATTTCATGGCAATTGGACATCATTTGAGTCTCATGTGATAGAAAACAATTTCGGACCATTATAACAGTGCATCAAACCATTCCATAAATTTTGCCAACTTTGAAAAATCATAAAATATTCTGTAAAATAGCTTCTTAGAAATCTCTCAATGAGACCTAATCGCATGCTAAATCTCAAATCAAGACTAACTCATTTGGCTAAAAAGTGACATAGGGTTCCATAATGGTAAATTTTGGCTCCATATAGGGTATCAAAGTTGCCAAATGGATTTCTCTTAGTCTTGGCACCTTTTGGGTAAGTCTAAAAGCACATTTGAGACTTAAGTGAGCTGCCCAAATGGTCCTGAATCTCATGTATCTCATTTTGGCTATTCAACCCACACTTATGCATACTTTCATCAAAATTCTATATTGTACACTTTAGCATTACAAACTCAAAATAAGTGATATAGGTCATATATCATTTTCATACATCTAAACATCACATAATAGTATATTCACACATGTCTCAAGGTTTATGGTACCTATACAACATCATATACATTATGAACCATCATTATGGTTTCAAAATGGACAAAATAATACATAAGCTTGTTAATCCTTGCTCTTCATGGTTGTTGGCTCCCTTCACCATAATTACTTGGTCCACCTAGCATGTTAGATCATTGGAGAGGAGGGGATGAGATTCAAAGAATTCTAGTAGCTCATCTCCCATTCAATCATACATAATATGTGTAAGCAAGCTTTACAAATGCATGTATAGAGAAGATAAAAACCATAGACATTTTAAAAGCAAACTTGGCATGTGAACAACTCATACAAATCATTCAAGAGCTCACCAAGTATTTGGATTGGCCTCACACTTCTCCTCATGGATTTTGGACTTGCCTCATCCATTTCTTGAGTACTTGGACTCAACCATACTCTTGGAAGCCCACTTTGCTTTTGGGAGACTCTTTGCTTTGTCTCAACCAAGCCCAAGGATTCTTGGCTCATCCTCACTAAAGGGAAGAGTTCTTGGCCTTTCCACACTCAAGCAAACTCATACAAACATCATATAGTCATTTAAAATATAATATGGCATCAAGGATCATGGCATGTAAAGGCATGCTAACATACTTTTCATAACTTGAAAATACACATCACACATTCCAAAACAAGCTAAACACATATTCATGTATGAAAGAAGGTGGAGAGAGCTACCTTGTATAAATCTACACACTTTTCTCCTTGGATTTCCCCCCTTTGCCTTGGCTATACACCCACAATTTGGTGGAGATGGTTTCTTTTAGCCTAGACATGATTTAAGGAAGCTAATTAGGTTTATGAAACATATTCTAAAGCTATACAATTTGCTTAAGCCCTAGATTACTCTATAGGCTTCATTATGGTCCATAATAGTGCCTAATGAAGCAACACTCCTTAAATAACTTCTAGGCCTCATTATTTCCTCTCAATTATGATTCTTGACTTCTTTCAAACCTCTTGGAGCCACCACATCATTAAAACAAAGGGCTTAGTACCATGTTGCTTCTTTAGGTCATAATATGGAACCTATGACTCCAACTCACTTTCCTTGAGTTCTAAATTTTTTCTAAGGCCTCCTCTTATATTCATTCACCATATATGACTCAAAAATAGCCTTAGAAAAATTTAACACTCTCCCTAGCTAGGTGAACTTACTTAGGCCGAGACTATAGGTGCATTGGTCTTCCATAGAGTTCTCTTTGTTTTCTTGAAAGAGGAAGCATGTGGGGAGCCTCTTAGGGATCTTAGGATCATGTTTAACATTCAATTAAGCCTAAAAACATTCATATAAAATCAGATTTGCAAGGGAGCATTTGGATCCCTAATAATTCTATCTTGTTTCCTAATGCTCCTTTCTTGATTCTATTGGTTCATTCTTAATCCTTGCCACCTAAAACCCCTAATCCCTTCATGAATTGGGTAGAAAATAGCCCTTAAGAATTGGGCTCATGGTGGCCAAATTCGTGCAAGAGGAAGGGGGAGGAAGAAACTACCAAAGAATAAAAGTTTTACCATGTTTTCTCGCTTCCTTTGGCTTGTTCTTCCACTTAGTTAGTTTGCTTCCTCAAATTTCGAAATTCCCCTCTCTATTCTATGCCCAAAATAGCACCAAATTAAATGCCAAAACCATGAGAAGGAAGAGGAAGAAGAGGGGAAGAAGTTTAACAAGGCAAAGAGTAGGAAAAAGTGGCTAAAACTTAGACTTTTCAAAGCTTCTTCTTCCTTCCTTGGCCTCCCCTCTTGTGCACCACTCTTAGCCCTTGAGTGATCTATCGTGCAACCCTCAAAATAAAACTAGGTTGATAAAATATGCAGCTAGTAGTACAACCTAGGTCATCTCCCTTAGAATTGGAGTTCAATGCTTAATTGGATTTTCTAAATGTTAAAAGACTCTAAAAATTTTTAAACTAAGAGAGGTTTTTGATTGAATTAAACTAAGTAAAATGAAATTGAATTAAAATTCCTAATTGCTACCTAATTATATGAATTGTGGGTAGAGAATGGTCTTGTGACTAGCTTTGAATTCGTGAGTGGTCTGTCGCGCAACCTTCAAAATAAAACTAGGTTGGTAAAATATGTAGCTAGTGGCACAACCTAGGTCATCTCCCTTGGAATTGGAGTTCAATGTTTAATTGAGTTTTTCAAATGTTAAAAGACTCTAAAAATTTCTAAACTAAGGGGGTTTTGGATTGAATTAAACTAACCTAAAACTAAATTGAAATTGAAATTCCTAATTGCTACCTAATTATATGAATTGTGGTTGGAGAATGGTCTTGTGACTAGCTTTGGATTCGTCCCTTGGTATACACTATCCTTATCCTAATCTAATTGTAATTGATTCTGGCCTAAGAGTTCCTAATTGTGTTCATAACAAATTATCTTGAGTTACCACGCAAGAATCAAGAAATAAATGAAGTAATATTGAATTGAGACCTCAATCCTACATTAAATTATTAATTCTTGTCCTTAAGATTAATGAACACCTAATTTGGTTGATTAACTAATTAATTGGCCTCTGAATCATCATCCTAAAATGTTTAATTAACTAACTAAATGCTAAGGAATTCTCAAATTTAACTTTCAAGCATATAATCTCACTCATGCATTTCATCGAACACCTTTGAGGCACACATGGGAAATTAGAGAATAATGAAAAATCAGTATCTAATCCAATCAATTAATCAACAAAAGGTTCCCTAATTAGTGTCTAACTAGCCACTAATTATAATTACACAAATTTCCTATCAAATACAACTTAACCAAGATAATATATGAAAGAGAAAAAGTGTAGGAAAATAAGGAAGTCTTAGCCAAAAATTCTGAGTTCTTCTCCATGGATTCAAGATTCTCCAAGAGCTTCCTCCTAGCTAGCCTCAAGATGGATTAGAGCTTCGTTGTATGGTAGATGGATGGAAGATGGAATGGAGGAGATGGCGTGATGAATGAAGGGGTGAATGAGTGAATGGACGAATATGGCGTGAATTGCGAATGGGGTGAATGAATGGATGGAATGCCGCCCTGTATGGAATGGATCGATGGAATATATGGACGAGGATTTCCGAAAATATGGAGGCGTGAATGAATCTGATTGTACGAATCCCTTCCTCATTAAAAGTCACGTGCCCAGCCTCTTATTTTTGTGTGTCACACTCAGTCCACGTATTCTCTTGTGTGTATTATGCTTGGAGCTGAATTCTTCTCACCATGCACGTGTCTATGCATGTGTGTATAAGTGTGGGCCCATTCCTTCCCATGTGAGCTTTATTTTATTTCTTTTATTACATTCACGTTGCTCCATCACAGCTCCTTCTTATGTTTCTGCTCCTACATGGCTGTGAACCTATCATCCCCATTTTAAAACTCATACTTCATCTTCATGTTTT
Source organism: Erythrophleum ivorense (assembly GCA_026724425.1). Lineage (NCBI taxonomy): Eukaryota > Viridiplantae > Streptophyta > Magnoliopsida > Fabales > Fabaceae > Erythrophleum > Erythrophleum ivorense. Next base: position 1,212,934 of record JAIUCV010000031.1, read on the forward strand.
ACTACACGCTGCTACCCAGTAACTCCTCCAACTGAGAGCTCCTTCATCACGTGCTGCTTGATGATCCAGCATCTTCATGCGTTTCATCGTTCTCTGCTCAACGTTATTCTCCAGCTCATTTTCTTGTTTCTTCTTCAACTCGAGCTGCATGCTTCATGTTTCTTCTCCAGCCAAGCACGAAGCTTCATCTCTTTCTCTCATGTTTATTCTTTCCTTTGTAACAGCCACATTTAACACTTACTAACCAGTAGCTATTCCTTTTTCCCCCTCACACATTAAAATCTTAGCTTTGCCTTCTTCATGCAACTAATTTCTTCATTTAAACTTCAGCCCAAGCTTCTGCATGTCTCGTGTTGTTCTTTTGGACCGTTGCTTCTTTGTGTTCTGCTTCCAAGCTCCAACACGTTCCAGCCTGTCATTCCATGTTGATTCTTCTTTTCATTCTGCCCAACCCGTAGCTAGTTCTCCCATGCAACTTATGCAAGCTTCTCTCTGTTTTTGCTCGTTTTCTACTGTTCACGAGTTACTCTCCACAACCCGAGAGAATGTGTTGCTACTTCCTTCATTCAGCTTGTGTAGCTTGCATGAGAGTCACCGAAGCTCCTTTTAACTCATGCTCTTTCCACGTTTCTGCTTCTTTGTGTATGGATCTTCTTTGCTCATTCCTCATGCAACCCGTGGAAATCTTCTTGCTTACGTGCTACTCTTTAATGAATCACATGCACAGCCCATTTCTAGCTTCTGACCCAGCTCCCTTTATTTAATCTCGTGCCATCCATGTGAGCTCATTTAACCTTGTTTCTTTTCTCCTCATGTGCTCTTCTCTTTACTCTCAACCCAAAGCCAGATTCATGCGAGCTTCTTCACGATTTCCTACTCATCCCAACGTCCTCATGCTTCTTGTGCTACGTGTGTATGAACTGGATCCGTGGCTTTGTGTGTGTAACCTTGTGAAGAAGCTACTCTCTTAATGTTGCTTCATTGGACTTGGAGAGCTTCCACCTCTTCTCTTTCTCTTCTTTAAATCAAATTCTCATTCAAGCTTCATATTTGCATTGAAAATCTGCATAAAAAGAATGGAAAGAATGAAATAGAAATATTCACAAAATTCATTTAAAAATATTTATGCATTAAAATTCCACAATTTTGCAAATAAATTCCTAAAATATAGAAATGGCTTCTAAAACAAAATCTTATCTAATTAAAGTCTTAAAGCCATATTTTATTATTAAAATGCCTATGTTTAGGAGAATAAAATAGATAGAAATATATGTTTATCAATTCGTCCCTTGGTATCCACTATCCTTATCCTAATCCAATTGTGATTAATTCTAGCTTAAGAGTCTCTAATTGTGTTGATAACAAATTATCTTGGGTTACCACTCAAGATTCAAGAGATTAACGAAGTAATATTGAATTGAGACCTCAATCCCGCATTAAATTATTAATTCTTGTCTTTAAGATCAATGAACACCCAATTTGATTGATTAACTGATTAATTAGACTCTGAACCATCATCCAAAGATGTTTAATTAACCAACTAAACACTAAGGAATTCTCAAATCAAACAATCAAGCACATAATCTCACTCATGCATTTCATCGAACACCTTCGTGACATACATGGGAGATTAGAGGAAAATGAACATTTCAAATTTGATTCAATCAATTAATCAACAAAAACAATCTCCTAATTAATGTCTAACCAGCCACTAATTATAAACAACACAATTCTTCAATCTAATACAATTTTAACCAAGAAAATACAAGATAGAGAAAAGTGTAGAAAGAGATGAGAGTCTTAGCCAAAATTCCCTTTCTAATTAATAGATTCAAGCTTCTCCAAGAGCCTCCTCCTAGCTAGCCACAGATGGAGATTAGAGCTTCATATTACGGTGGATGGAAATGGAGGAAAAATGGAGTGGCCGAAGGGGTGAATGTCGTGAATAGGCGAATACCGCATCCGGAATGGAATGCGAATATGATGAATGGATGAATCGCTTCCTGGAGCTTGTCCCCAATTCCTTTTCCTTTTTCACGTGGCTTGCTTTAATTTTCACGTGCTCAACCCTCTTCTCGGAACCCACAGCTCGTCCTCATTGTCACGCTCCAGTCACATTTTTCTTCCCTCAGCTCCAGCATTTTTTTTTAATAATGAATCACGTGCCTCTCAGCTCGCTTTCATGTGTTGCCTCACGCTGAATACCTCATGTTTTATTTTCTTCTCCCAGCTCACTAAATCTCCAACCCATGCTTCATTAATCCACGTGGTCTGTGGCTTATAATTCAGCTCGTGGAAGCTTCGCTAAAACACGTCAGCCATACTCCTTAACTCCAGCCTTCTCTTACTGACGTTCTTCATGCATGGTTCTTCACTTCTTTCAACTCGTGGCTCTTGTTTTGCATTCAAACCAGAACCCACATCCCCTGTTTCTGATCCACATTTCTTTTGAATCTTCTTATCTCAACACGAGCTGCACCTTCACTTCACACGTTTGGTTTTCTCCATTTACATTCTGCCCAGCATTGTAACATGTTTGTTTGCTTTGTTCTCAGCTCCATCTTCCTTCATTTGTTCACATTTAGCTCGATTACCATGTCAGACCCAAGAGTTCTCTGTTTCTCTTCTTTTCATGTGTTTCTTTACGTGATTACAGCCCCACATCAGCTCATACGTTACACTTTTCCCTTCATTTTACCTCTGCATGTTCTATAACCACATTGTTTCTTCTTTTAGCTTCGTGAGCTTTCTTCACGTCAACTCATCACGCTTTGCTCCTCGCTTCTTCTCTTCATGCATGTAAAACCCGTGGCTTGTACTCTGTTTTCCTTTCAAGCAGATTAAGCTTCTTCACTTGTGTTTTCTCCATGCAAACTCTTTTCTACGTAGAACGCTTTTCTTCCTTATTCTGTAGCTTTTCCACATTAACTTCTTCATGGATGGGCCAGATGTGAGGCAACGTGGAGCTTGACTTCACCTTCATTCATTTCTTTCTCTTCTTTAATCCAAATTCTCATTCAAGCTATTTGCCCATCAAAAATTCTGCACAAAAGAATGGAAAATATTCAATAGAATTATCCACAAAATTATTTAAAAGAATTTCATGCATTAAAAATTAATAATTTTGCCAATTAATTCATAAAGTGCATAAATGGCCGATGAAATCAAATTGCATCTAATTAAACCCTTAAGACCATATTCCATCATCAAAATGCCTAAGTTAAGAGGATTAAAGTGTATAAAAATCATGCTTATCAGCCCTTTTTAATTCTATTTTAATGTGTGAGAGAGTGGGTGAGGAGATTTGAGTTGAGGAGGGACTTTTTATAAGCTAGGGATTCATTTAAGCAACTTTTAACATTTGTAATTTAGTTCCTTTTCTTGGATTTTTCATTTTAGGCTCATATCAACTAATTCTTAAAATCCATCTTCTCCATAATATTCCTTAGGCTCTTAATCATAATAATTGCCTTTGAAATCACTTAGAAAGGATCTAAAACCATTTTGAACTGTTCAATCAAAGTTTTAGTCAACCGATGACTAAAATCACACACCGGAGGAATTTCAACTATTCTAGGGGTTCCCATGGTATTCAGGGCCTCTGAGAACCCTGAAAAACTTAATTTTTTTGTTTAGAAAACCCTCCTATGAGTTTTCCAAATTTTCTAAATTTTTCAAAAATTACAAAAATACCCCTACTTTCTTTGGCAAATTTTTTGAGCTCTTCTGGCTCTGGTTTTTTGGTATCTCAAACCTCAAATCTTTATTTTCTAATATTTAAAATTTTATCATAATTTTATTTGGTCCTAATTCCTTCTATTTTGAGGACTTCCTTTTATATTTGACCCATTTCTGATATTTACGGAGAAACCGAACACTGCGCTTCTCACATTTACGGAGGGACTGGATGTTACAAAAAAGGTAGGCAAATTTGAGATTTCCATAGCTCTCCTCTTTATAATTTTGTACTTCTCTCTTTGCCCTCTCTTTCTATGGTTTTGGTTATTGACTTAGTTTTGTTTTGAGGTTGGTTCAGAAGAGGGAGAGTGGAGAATAAAAAGGAAGGTGAAGGCAAAAGAGAATCACTCTTAAAAGAAGCTAGAACTCAAGGTAGATACTTATGTATCTTACTTCTTCTTTTTGTTTTCCTTGAGTATGTTGGTTCTACCAACTTGAGAGCTTGAGAGAAGAAGGAAGTTTGACCTAGAGCAAGCAAGAAATCCTTAAATTAGATTGTGGAAAGTTAAGAAATACAAAAGAACTAGAAGAAGGGCTAGTAAAATTTAAGAGGGAAAAAACTAGGGATTTAATCTCCTAGCCTTTGTGAGTAATTGTTTAAGTTCCAAAAGAGTAATTACATGCTACTTGTGTCTAGGCTCAAAAGAAGTAACTCCATCTAGTTTTGATTGTGAAACCAAGAAGGGAGAAGAGAAATTAAAAGGGAAGGCATGTGTTGGCTTGTAAGGTAGCTCTTCACTTTTTTTTGTTGCTTTCTTGGATGTATAATAGTTATTGTATGCTTGTGTATGTGCTTGTATTGTGAGACATGCCATTTGATATTGCCTTAATGTATTAGTACCAACATGCTTATGTTTTGGGTTGTGAAAATTGTTCAGGTGAGGTAGTACCAAAAGTCCCTTGAGATGGGTGAGGCGGAGCCAAAAGTCCCTAAACCAAGGGTGAGGCCAATCCGAAAATCCCAAAAAGTGGGTGAGGCTAGATCAAAAGACCCTAGAGCTTATTCATGGCATTGATATGATATTCATGGCATGTAAATCATGTGTTGTATGATTGTGAATGGTTAGATGCCTACTTGCATGCTTTGACTTATTTATGTGCCATGATTGCTTCCTTGAATGAGTGTATGAGCTATTGAAATTTCTTGAATCTCACCCCCTTCCCTCTCCTATCACATATGGTCCAGGTGGAGCTCAAGAGCCTAAGAGTAAAGGCCATAAGGCATAGAAGGCCTTTGTTTTGACACTTTTGCACACTTTTGCATAGTTTGATGTATAGAAAAGTCAAAGTGCTTTATGTATACATATTTTTTTAGATGTAAATGCTTAAGCAAGTGTAAAGTATGTATAAATGATGTATGATCCATGTATGGAACTAAAGTAATGAAAAGATGAGATTTAACCCCTTGGTGGCTTATATGTAATAATATACTTTTGCCCGTAGCATGGTAAGTTTAAGATGTGTGTTAGTTTGGATCACTTAGGAAATTCATATATGTTATGTTTATACTTTAAAACTTGTCCAAGAGGTGCTAGAGCATGTAGGAGACCATTTACCCCCATTTTGAACCATTTATAATGTTAAAACTATCAAATTTGTGAGCTCTATCAAAGTATGATCAAATGAGCTCTTCTTGATATAAAATTTGGCATGCTTCTAGAGCTTGTTGAGAAGCTAAAGTTGGTAATATTTATAGGTCTAAGGAATATTTGGCAAATTGTTGAAATTAGAGAATTTTCTGGTTTTGGCTAGTTCCTGTGCTAATAGGCCCGAAATTAAATCTGTGTCATTCATGGACCAAACGGTATCCAATTGTCATGAAATTGTATGGACATAAATTAGAAATCCACAATGACCTATACCAATTCAAAAAACCTCAATTGGAGGTCTGTAAAGGGAGAAATAACTTTTTGAAGTTCTATGTCAGCATCAGAAAAGCCATCTAACCTTTGTTATTGTTCCATCAGTTTTCAAAGTCCAAACGCTACTGAAATGATTTAAACTTATTTTTTTTCCTTTAGTTAACATCCGTAGCTTTCCAAATTGGCATAGTTTTCCTAGATTGGATTTTTTTGGAATTAGTTATGAATTTTTGAAATTCATGACTGCAAGCTGCATTAATACCAGGGATAGCCAGACCTTTATCTCGTTTTTTATGTCAAACATGGTCCAAACGCTAATATTGTGGTTGGGAACTAGTTTTAGTGTAAATTTAACACCTATAGCTTTCTAAAAAGCTATGGTTTACTTGATTCTCATTTTTCTAGAATTAGTTATGATTTTCCAAAGTTAGAGCCAAAAATATGACTTTTGGGTCTGTTTTGAGAAATTACATTTTAAGGTTTTTAGCTTCATATCTATAGTTCATGAGTTGTTTTATGCTATATATGAGTAGTATAAATGGGGTTTGAGTATAGTAGGTGATTGATGGGTTCACAGGACCCACAGGACAAATTATGATTGATTAAACTTTAACTTAAAGTATTAAAATATAACAGTTTTGGTCCTTTTTATTAGAAATCATATGGAGTCAAGCCTAAGCAGAGACTAGTTAGGGTTAATATATTATAGTATTACATTTTTGGTATCAGAGCAAAGGTTCAGGTACTTTTGCTCGGTATTGGGCTCTTGAATAGTGTGATTTGCTTGTATTTAGTGTGAATTGCCGTGGAAGTGATAGCATACATATGCAAATGTGCTCATGATATGATTGTGAACTGAGGGTTGCTACTTCTTTTCAGATAAGATGGTTGAGACTAGATGGCACAAGGTCGAGGCAAGCTGCCCAGGGCTCAGAGAGCTGAGCTAGAGGTTCCGGTTGGGCCTGAGGATCCTCTGTGGACAATCATGGAGAGACTTGATCGGTATGAAGCCATGATGGGCCAGCACCAGGAGATGTTGGAACAACAAAGGTACATTGCCCAGTAACAGCATATGATTATGCATTTGCAAGATACCCTGGCTAGGCAAGAAGAAGCCAGGAGAGAAGCCTCTGTACCTCAGCTATATACATCTAGTGTTCCACTTGCACCTCCCTAAGAGCTTGCTCAGACCCAGATGCTTGTCTAGAAATTGTTGAAGTAGTTTAGGCAGAACAGTCCACCCTCATTTGACGAAGAATTGGATGTGGATAAAGTAGAGGCTTGGGTTATGGAATTGGAGAAAATATTCTTGTTAATAGACTGTACCACAAAGTAAAAAGCTCAGCTAGCCACTTTTATGCTATAGAAGGAAGTTGATAGATTGTGGCATAGCACGAAACCTCTGATGGAGACCAAGAACATACAGATCACTTGGAAAAGTTTCTTGGTCGAGTTTTATGAGAAATATTTTCCTAGTTCGGTGAGAAAGAAGAAAGAGATGGAATTTCTGAGCTTGAGACAGACAGATGAGATGACTGTAGACCAATATGTGGCCAAGTTCATTGAGTTGTCTCGGTATTCCTCTTACCTCCAGAGGTATGATGATAAACCCTAGAGATGTGAGCAGTTTAAGACTGGGTTGAAGCCCTAATTAGCGATAGAGTTTAATACCCTTGTGGAGGTCAGCAGAGTGATTAAGAATAACCTACGAGCTATCATGCCTACTATGGCTATAGCTAGTCAGAAGGAAGCTTCGAAATTGAAAAGGCCGAGACTGAAAGAGGGTTTTAGCATGACACCTAGTACCAAGAGCAGAGGCAAAGGGCCATGGAACCGAAAGTCATAGCGGGGCAAGCCGATGCCACCTCCTCAGAGCCAGTCATCCTTCCAGCAGTCTCCAATGACATGTTTTAAGTATGGGAAGCCGAGGCACATTGCTAGGAATTGTCCCCAGGTGGACACAGCGCCTCCTCTTAGGCCGCAGACCTAGGGCCAAGTGTTCGCCCTCACTCAACAGGAAGCTAGTGCATCCTCCAGTTTGATTCGAGGTACGCTGATAGTGAATGGCTTCCCTGTAGTTGTTATGTTTGATTTAAGTGCTAGTCACTCGTTTATGTCCTATGATTATGTGAGGCAATTGGGTTTGGCTGATAGTATCTTGCCATTTGATTTATCTATTACTACACCCACTGGAGGTGACATGGTTACTTCCCATACTTGCTTAAATGTCACTGTTCAGTTCAATCATTGTCATACCATTATTGATTTGATTATTAGTATGAACTAGTTAGCCACGAATAATGCGATACTTGATTGTGAACACTGAACCATTTCCTTACCTACTTATGGGACCATACCTAGGGTAGAAGCTAAGTTATCCTTTGTCACTATTGCCCAGGTTGAGAGGCATTTAAATTATGGATGTCAAAGGTTTCTAGTCTTTTTCTCTACTCAAGCTGAGGTAGAGGAAGGGATAGAGGAGGTCACAGTTGTTAGGGAATTCTTAGAGGTTTTCCCTAAGGAGTTTGGCTTTAGTGGTCTACCCCCTGAAAGAGAGTTAGAGTTCCCTATAAATATAGTGCCTGGGATTGGATCGATGTCCAAGGCTCTTTATAGGATGGCTCCCGCCGAGCTCGCTCGGTTAAAAAAGAAGATAGAGGAATTGTTAGAAAAAGAGTTTATCCGCCCTAGTGTTTCACCTTGGGGAGCTCTAGTGTTGTTTGTGAGAAAAAAGGATGGTAGCTTACGGTTGTGTATTGATTATAGAGAGTTGAATAAAGTTACCATCAAGAACAAATATCCTCTCCCTAGAATCGATGATTTGTTAGATTAGTTAGTTGGGGCATCTGTGTTTTTTAAAATAGATCTTAGATCGGGGTACCACCAGTTGAGAGTGAGAACTGAAGACATCTTCAAGATGGCCTTTAGAACGAGATATGAGCACTATGAGTTCCTTATGATGCCATTCAAGCTGATGAATGCATCTGCTATGTTCATGGATTACATGAACAGGGTATTTGACCATATCTAGATCAGTTTATAATGATCTTCATTGATGATATCCTAGTGTACTCCAGATCCTTTGAAGAGCATGAGAGGCATTTAAGATTAGTCCTAGAGACCTTAAGAAAGAAAATGTTGTATGCCAAACTTAGTAAATGTGAGTTTTGATTAACAGAAGTGAGGTTCTTAGATCATGTGATCTTATGAGACGGGGTCACGGTTAATCCCCATAAAGTTGAGGCTATGTTACAATGGGATAGACCTAGAACAATCATCGAGGTTAGGAGTTTCCTAGGTTTGGTAGGGTGCTATAGAGGGTTTATTCAGGGCTTTTCTCAGATGGCCTTACCACTGACGAGGCTAACTAGGAAAGAGACACCTTTCATGTGAGATGATAGATGTGAGAGGAGTTTCTAAGAGTTTCAACTCTGTTTGACCACTGCCCCTATACTGATTATCCCTGACCCTAGTGAACCATTTGTGGTTTATTGTGATGCCTTGGGCAAAGGGTTAAGATGTGTGTTAATGCAACAGGGTAGAGTAATGGCATATGCCTCTCGATAGTTGAGGCTTCATGAGGAGAATTATCCCACACATGACCTGGAGTTAGCCGCCGTAGTGTTTGCTCTTAAATTTTGGAGACACTATCTGTATGGTGCTACCATAGAGATTTATAGTGACCACAAGAATCTGAAATACCTATTTGACTAGAAAAAACTCAATATGAGATAGAGAAAATAGATAAAGTTCCTGAAAGACTATGATTATGTGTTGAAGTATCATCCAGGTAAGGCCAACATGGTGGCCGATGCCCTAAGTAGAAAATCCATCAATGTAGCCCATATGATGATTATAGAACAAGAGCTTCTAGAGAAGTTTAAAAACTTGAACCTCTCATGTCAGGTGGTGTTAGGTAAATTGTATTTGAAGTGGGATAGTCAGAGGCTAAAAATAAAACATCAAAGATTGGCTGGGTTGTTGCAACCTCTAGATATCCCTGAGTAGAAATGGGATAGTATAGCCATGGACTTTGTTATGGGGTTACCCAAGATATTTTGGATACGATGCTATTTGGGTAGTTGTGGATAGACTGACAAAGTCTGCACACTTTTTAGCTATCAGGGCTACTCATACACTAGATAGATTAGCCCAGTTGTATATTAGAGAGATAGTACGACTTCATGGAGTACCCAGTAGCATAGTTTCAAATAGATACCCCAGGTTTCATCGAACTTCTGGAGGTCATTACAACATGCCTTAGGGACCAGGTTACGATTTAGTATTGCATATCACCCCTAAATAGATGGTCAGACTGAAAGGACCATTCAGACCTTAGAAGACATGTTGAGGGCATGTTTGTTAGAAATGAGGGATAATTGGGGTGCATATTTACCACTAGTAGAGTTTGTGTATAATAATAGTTACTATTCCATTATTTAAATGGCCCCTTATAAGGCTTTGTATGGGAGAAAGTGTAGATCCTCTCTGTGCTGAGTTGAGCTAGGTGAGAGGAGTATGATAAGACCTGAGATTATAGACCAAACCACCAGATAGATAGAATTGATTAGGAAGAGACTCCTCACGGCCCAAAGTAGGTAGAAAAGCTATCCCAATAAGAGAAAGAGGCAGTTAGAGTTTGAGATTAGAGACCATGTGTTTATTTGAGTGTCTCCGGTGACAAGAGTAGGTTGGTCAATGAGGGTAAGGAAGCTCAGTCCTAGGTATATTGGTCCATTTGAAATCCTTGATAAAATTGGACCTGTGGCTTATCAGATAGCCTTACCTCCTAACTTAGCCCAAATCCATCGTGTTTTTTATGTCTTCCAGTTAAAAAAGTACTTACCAAACCCCTCACATGTCATAGAATATGAGCATGTGCAATTGCAGGAAAATCTTTCCTATATAGTGAAATCGGAGAGAATTATAGATGCTAAACTAAAATAGCTGAGAAGCAAGAACATTCCTCTGGTGAAAGTGATTTGGAAAGGTTTGACATCTGAGGAAGCAACCTGGGAATTAGAGGATGAAATGAGGCAAAAATATCCAGAGTTATTCCCTTGAGGTATATATTTAAATTTAGAGGACGAAATTTCTTTTAAGGGGGTAGAAATGTAACAACCAAAAAATTACTAAAATTTTCCAAATCTTGAAAATTTTCTAAGTCTGCTAGCTATAGTGAGAAATGGCCTAGCTATAGCGAATGTACCTGTTCGCTATAGTGAGAAATGGCCTAACTATAGCGAATGTGCCTGTTCGCTATAGCGAGAATGCTTCTAGCTATAGCGAGTTCGGGCATCCCATACAAAAACTAAGGGGTTCTTCACAATAGTGCGCTGTAGTGAGAACAAGGGTCTGAGACTGATACGTGCTCGCCGTAGCGAGGGTTATTTTCTGCTATAGCGAGGGTTAGTCCAGCAAAGTGTGAAAAAAGAGAATTTTATTTCTTAAAGAGTACAGATCCTCTCCTTTTCTTCTAACTAACCTAAGCTTCATCCAAAACAGAGAAAATGACTTAAGAGAGAGAGAGAGAGACCAAGAAAAGGAAGGAAGAACAAGGAAAAGGTATGCAAACTTGAGATTTCTAAAGCTCTCCTCCTTACAAATTTGTACTTCTCTCTTTGCCATCTCTTTCTATGGTTTTGGTTGTTGACTTAGTTTTGTTTTGAGGTTGGTTCAGAAGAGAGAGAGTGGAGAATAAAAAGGAAGGTGAAGGAAAAAGAGAATCACTCTTGAAAGAAGCTAGAACTCAAGGTAGATACTTATGAATCTTACTTCTTTTTGCTTTCTTTGAGTATGTTGGTTCTACCAACTTGAGAGCTTGAGAGAAGAAGGAAGTTTGGAGCAAGCAAGAAATCCTTGAATTAGAGAGAAGGACTAGTAAAATTTAAGAGGGAAAAACTAAGGATTTAATCTCTTAGCTTTTATGAGTAATTGTTTGAGTTCCAAAAGAGTAATTGCATGCTACTTGTTGTATCTAGGCTCAAAAAAAGCAACTCCATCTAGTTGTGATTGTGAAACCAAGAAGGGAGAAGAGAAATTAAAAGGGAAGGCTTGTGTTGGCTTGTAAGGTAGCTATCCACTCTTTATTGTTACATTCTTGGATGTGTAATAGTTATTATATGCTTGTGTATGTACTTGTATTATGAGACATGCTATTTGATGTTGCCTTAAAGTATTGGTACCAATATGCTTATGTTTTGGATTGTAAAAATTGCTCGAGTGAGCTAGTACCAAAAGTCCCTTGAGATAGGTGAGGTGGAGCCAAAAGTCTTTAAACCAGGGGTGAGACCAATCCGAAAGTCCTAAAAATCAGGTGAAACTAGACCAAAAGTCCCTAGAGCTTATTCGTAGCATTGATATGATATTCATGGCATGTAAATCATATGTTATATGATTGTGAATGGTTATATGCCTACTTACATACTTTAACTTGTTTATATGTCTTAATTGCTTCCTTGAATAAGTGTATGAGCTATTAAGATTCCATGAATCTCACCCCCTTCCCTCTCCTATCTCATATGGTCCAGGTGGAGTTCAAAAGCCTAAGAGTGGAGGCCATGAGGCATAGAAGGCTTTTGTTTTAACATTTTTGCATACTTTTGCATAGTTTGATGTATAGGAAAGCCAAAGTACTTATGTATACATATTTTCTTAGATAGAAATGCTTAAGCAAGTGTAAAAGTATGTATAAATGATATATGATCCATGTATGGAACTAAAGTAATGAAAAGATGAGATTTGACCACTTGGTGACTTATATGTAGTAGTGTACTTTTGCCTGTAGCATGGTGAGTTTGAGATGTGTGTTAGTTTAGATCACTTGGACAATTCATATATGTTGTGTTTATACTTTAAAACTTGTCCAAGAGGTGCTAAAGCATGTAGGAGACCATTTACCCCCATTTTGAACCATTTATGGTGTTAAAACTGCCAAATTTGTGAGCTCTATCAAAGTATGACCAAATGAGCTCTTCTTGATATGAAATTTGGCATGCCTCTAGATCTTGTTGAGAGATTCTTGAGATGTTAAAGCTGGTAATATTTGGAGGTATAGGGAATATTTGGAAAATTGTTGGAATTGGAAAATTTTCTGGTTTTGGCTAGTTCCTGTGCTAATAGGTCTAAAATTAAATTTGTGTCATTCATGGACCAAACGGTATTCAATTGTCATGAAATTGTATGGGCATAAACTATACATCCATAGTGACCTATACCAATTGGAATTATCTCAATCGAAGGTCTATAGAGGGAAAAAAAACTTTCTAAAGTTCTGTGTCAGTATCAGAGAAGTCATCCGCCTTTGTTACTGTTCCATCAGTTTTCAACATCCAAATCTACTGAAATGATCTATAATTATTTTTTTCCTCTATTTAACATCTGTAGCTTTCCAAATTGGTATAGTTTTCCTAGTATAGATTTTTTTGGAATTAGTTATGAATTTTTGAAATTCATGACAACAAGTTACATCAGTACTCGAGATAGCCGGACCTTTGTCTCTTTTTTTATGTCAAACATAGTCCAAACGCTAAGATTTGGTTGGAAATCATTTTTAGTATAAAGGTAACACCTAGAGCTTTCCATAAAGCTATGGTTTATGTGATTCCTGTTTTTCTAGAATTAGTTATGATTTTCCAAAGTTAGAGACAAAAATTTGACTTTTGGGTCTATTTGGAGAAATTATATTTTGGGGTTTTTGGCTTCATATCTGTGGTTTATGAGTTGTTTTATGCTATGTATGAGTTTTATAAATAAAGTTTGAGTATAGTAGGTGATTGATGGGTTCACGGGATCCAAGGGGCAAATCATGACTTATTAAACCTCGACTTAAAGTATTAAAATACCATAGTTTTGGTCCTTTTCATTGGAAATCATATGGAATCAAGCCTAAGCAAAGACTAGTTGGAGTTAATATATTATGGTGTTACACTAATCAATGACAAAATTTGTTGTTGCTAATCCATCACTAATTTGTGATGGATTAGTAACGGAATATTTTGTCATTGATTATTGGTGAAATATTCCATCGCTGATCCGCCATTGATTATTGATGAAAAATTTTGTCATTGATTACTGACGGAACATTCTGCCATTGATTAGCCATAAAAAATTCCATTGCTAATCTGTCACGAATTCAGAATACGCTATACACATAATTAGCAATGGAATTTTTTATCGCTAAATGTGGATAATTCTATTGGTAAATTAATTAGCAACTATTAACGATGATGAAATTAGCAACAAAAATAATTCATCGCTAATTAATTTAGCAATGGAATTATCCACATTTAGCGACAAAAAATTTCATCGCTAATTTCTGTTTTTCTTATAGTGGATAGAAGATACTTTCTTCATAGGATCAATCTCAAATACTTGAGCTTTATTACTTGGTACGATAAGTGTACTTACGAGGGTGATTATGAGAATAATCAAATCAAGTTAAGTTTCATTACTTAATGACTTAATGAGCACCTTTAGGCATTGAGTAGCTAGTACTTATGACTTCCTTCTATTTCACTTCCCATTACATTCATTCACATCTCATGGTTTGCATGATAGACAACACGCCTACCAAGCTTTTGGCACTGTTGTAAGGGAAAGATTACTATGCCTAAGCAATGGTGGTTTTATAATGATTGTAGAGCTTAATGCAAGAGTAATTGCACATGTAACACCTTCATTTCTAGCTCATACCCATCATGCCTTACATGCTCATATACATATGGGAAGCATAAAAAGGAGATCATTTCCTTTGGGTTCATATTCTTTCTCACATGACATCATGCATGGGTAGACATTCACTTTAGTGTCACATGGACCGGGTGAGCTCTTTATTTGCATCCTCATGTTTAATTGCACTACTAAGACTCATTTAAATCCCAAAAAATATGCTTTAACCCCATGGAAAGCAAAAAGGGATATGAGACATGCAAATTCGTTTTTAGCAAATTTGGCCTCATTTCTGGAAAAAGTTTGGAAATTCATAACTAAATACAAAAAAATTGAAAACATGCTCTCTTGCTCACTATGGAAAGCTTAGACTGTCTACTTCATGAAAAAATGTATATAACTCATAAAATCCCACAATAACGCGTTTGACACGCGAAATCATCTGGAGGTCGGAGGGGGCTCTGCTACTGTCACAGTTTACTGATATGAATTTTAAAAATGTCTAACTAATTCCACAAAAATCCACTGTATGTAGACAATATCACTATGGAAATATGTGGATGTTAACTAGAGAGGGAAAATGTCTCCAGATCAGTTCATTAAGCCAAACTCCCGGAAACCGATGAAACAGTACCTCGGGTCTGGTAGGATGACTGATTCTGGGCTGGAACTTCAAAATTGCATATCTTCCTCTCTAGACCTCCCAATGAGGTGCTTCTAGTTGTTATAATTCACTATGATTGTCTAGTTTCTGTCTATAAAATTTCGTAATAATTGGATCACGTTTGCCCCTCGGATGACACAATTCCACAACTGACCAAATGAACAGTGTTTCTGAAAATCCGAAATTCTAATACCAACTTTGAAAAATCATAGAGAATGCTATAGACCTTCAAATGAATTGATGTTTGCTTCCCAAAAAGCTCTAGACAAGATCTAGTCACATGCCAAATTTCAAGGCAAGGAGAGGTCATTTGGTCAGATTTGGACATCATGGGCAAAAGGACCATTTTCATGTGTTAAATGAGGCTTCATGGGTTCAAATTTGCCTCTTCTACCTCTAAAGCTCTATGAGCATGTGGGAAAGCATCCATAGGGGCTATCAAACATGGCTCAAGTGTCGAACAACCCAGATTTGCAAAACTCACTCTCCCACACCAACATATACACCATGTACATAGGCAAAAATCTTTACTATTTACACCAAAAACTTACTACATTGTTCAAATAGTCTCATTCTCATACACATATGATACATACATTCATTTACAAGTATTTAGACTTGCTACATCATATACATCATAACATCATTAGAGTACATCCTCTAGCTTAACTACAAAATAGTGGCAAATGGCTCTTTTACAATTTCTTCACTAAATTTCCTAACTTCAAGCTTGGTGGCTCCCATCTCTTGCTTCACTTGGTCCACCTAGCATGTTGGGATGGTGGAGAGGGGGAGTGAAATTCAAAGAATCTCAATAGCTCATCTCTCATTCAAACATACATAAAGCATGCAAACAAGTCTCACCATGTATGCATAAACATATTAGTATGTGAAATCATAAAAAAAGCATTTGCAACATTTGAGTTGGCCATACATAAGAAAAGCATTTCCAACATGTGAGTAGGCCATACATAACATATAAAAGCTTGCCAAGTAAATGGATTAGCCTCACCCACTCACTTGTGGATTTTGGACTTGCCTCACCTATTCTCTAAGAGGTGCTTAGACTCAACCCTTACTCTTTGGGAGTCAACCTCACTTTTAGGAAACTCTTTACTTTGTCTCAACCAACTTAAGGGTTTTTGGCTCATCCTCACCATGGTTAGAGGATTGTTGGCTTTTCCATACTCAAGCAAACCTAAACAATCACATAAAATATCATTGAAATACATAAGGTATCATCATGCTAGCATACTTTTCATGGTTCAAAACATACATACACACAAGCAAGACAATGTAAGCACACATCTTATGCATGAAAGAAGGTGGAGAGAGTTACCTTTTTGGTTATTCACAACTTTTCCTTTCAACTTGTCTCCTCCCTTGTGATTTTCACAATCAACTCTAGATGAGAGTGCTTCTCTTGAGCCTAACCACATAAGAATCATAGAATTATTCTCTTTACACTTGATTCATAAAGGTAGGGATTTCTTTCTAGCAACCTTACTAAGCATGTAAAGCTAGGGGTTCTTTCTCTCTCTAGAAATCCACTAACTCTCCTTCCTCTCTCAACTCTCAAACTCTTAAGAAGGGGAAGCAAGAAAGAAAGGGCTACATGACTTCTAACCTCCCTTAAGAGTGGTTTTCCACTCTCCCTCTTCTGAACCAAGCTTAAAACCTAACTACTTCCATAATCAAAACCATAGGAAGAGTTGGCAAGGAGAGAAGAACAATATTCTAAGCAGAGAAACCATGTAAATCTTACCTTTCTCTTGTTCTTCCTTCCTTCTCTAGGCTTCTCTCTCTCTCCTCTGCCCTTTTATCTATCTTAGAGTGAGCTTAAGTCAGTTACAAAGTGAGAGGAAGAGTTGGGACGCTTTAATAACTCAAATCCTCTTTTTTCACGCTTTTCTGGACTAACCCTCGCTATAGCGAGCCATAACCCTCGCTACGGCGAGCTCGTGTCAGTCCCAGACCCCTGTTTTCGCTATGGCGCGCTACAACGAGCTACGCCCTAGTTTTTGTATGGGATGCCCGCACTTGCTATAGCTAGAAGCATTTTCGCTATAGCGAGAAGGCACTCTCGCTATAGCTAGACCATTTATCGCTATAGCGAACAGGTACATTCGCTATAGCTAGGCTGTAGCTAGCAGACTTAGAAAATTTTTAGCCCTTCAAAAATTTTCAGCTTTTCTTTTCTTTTTCTTTTTCCTTTCTTTCTTTCTTCTCTCTTTTTCTTGGTTGTTAAAGCACAAAGGTGAACCAACAATAACTAACATAAGAATTAGGATTTATTTTTAATTGAGTTTTCATTATTTGTAGTACTACTAAGTTTTAACATTTTTGTTATTGCTTGATGAATTTATTATAAGTTATAGGAATTGAATTTAATTGTGAATGTTTGGCAATATGTTTCTCTAGTTATCAATATTAGGGAACTTTACCATGATTTCTATAATATCTTATAATTTGGTAATTAAAAATAGTCCCTAAAGAGAAATAAATTATTTAAATGGGGTCACAATGTAAAAGAAAGGCAGTTAAAGCTAAAAAAGAACTCAATTAAAATTGTTATATTAATGAAAGAGTATCTTAAAGGAAAATGAATTGAAGCAAATTAAGGGTAGAATTCTTGTTACAGCATGTAGAAATGAGGTTAAGAAACCAAAAATGACATGAAACTGGAGCCAAAACAACAAAACAGAATGAATCAAAATCATAGTGGCAAAATTATAATTTCAAGTAAAATTTTAGAAAATTAAGGGAAGAAAAAATTTTAGAAAATTAAAGGAAGATATTTCAAATAATAAAATTGAGCTTATTAGGATTTTCAGAAGTCCTAAAAGCAATAGAAACTGTTAGAATTGTTAAAATTCTTTTTAAATATAAGATAGGATGTACATTGACTATAAATTTGACCAGACTATTTGGGATTATTTTAAATCCTAAAAATTTCAAAAAAAAATACTTTTAATGAAACAAAGAGCTTAAATTTTCATATGGAATTGACAATTCTGAAAAAAGGATTTAAAATAAGTCCAAGTAAGACGGTCAAAATATAATGGCAAAAATATAATTGTGAAAAAAATTTAAAATATCTTTCTTTTTTTAAAGTATGATGCACCAGCCACCTTCTCCATCAGTTAGTCGACATTCTAAGCTCCAAATGGATCAGCCATGGTGTCTTGGATAGGGAGGAGAAAGAAAGGAAAGAGCCTCCATTGTAGATAAGTAAATGGCCCCAGTTCACTGCACGCCAATTAGCTAAGAAAATTAATCTACTCTCTCAAGGCTTTCTAATGGTGGTTTCAACTTCTTGAAAGGATGACTTTGGTGACTGACCTTTTAAGAAAAAGAGAAGATTTCAATCAACCAACTATGGCATAAGAATCACCATTCAACAAGCTTTCAAATGAGGTATGACATAAGCTATGATGTTGCCATTTCCTTAGTCTTTTTCTCCTTCCATAATTTGGCCTAGAGAGAGAGAGGGTGAGGAGGAGACTTTAGTTTGATGTAAACTTAAGAGAACCAAAGGTTTTGAAGAGTGAAGAATAAGATTATGCAATTGGAATTAATAAAGAAGCAAAAGAATGGCTTATGTTTCACGTAGAAGCGTTAATTAAGTCTTCTAATATCATAATTGAATGAGATATGAATCATGGATATCCTAAAGCCTTGAAATTCTCTAAGAGTTGAAAAAAGCTCCATGGAATCCATAATAAGTATGTGATTTGGCCAAGGCTAGGTTTAAGTACCTATAAAGAGCTTTTAATGATGCTAAGGTTATAAGTGGTCTAAATATGAATTATAGACACTAATAGAACTATTGGAATGAATTTAAATGCCTTATTTTGAAAGATAAAATTTTAGGGTTCAATTAGACCTAAAAGAGCAACTTGACATTAAACTCATTTAACCATGCATAAGGTGGCTCTAATGAGTTTTATTATGGTAATATAGCTCATATCAAATGAGATTTTGGAGCAAAGAAGTTGAATTATAAGAGTTGTTTTTTAAGGTATACAAGTATGGTCGTAAGCACACGAAAAGCCCTAATTTGAGTATGTAAAGCTAGTATGAGTGTAAATAAGGTTCTATTAATTGTTTTGTACTCTATTTAATGTATCTAGGCCAAACAAGTGAGATCATATCCTAGTGTGGCTATAGGACTGTGGAACTAAGAGAAGATGCCAAAGGAAATAATTGGAATTTGTATGATAAGATGGTTTTTCCTTCATTCTTATGTATATGAATGGTTTGCTTGAGCTTATTGGTTGCTTGCGTGTATTGTTTGTCATTTATATGATTTTTTGATTGATTAAATATATTATGTAATTGTATGACATTTCATTACATATAAGGTTGGATCAGCTCTTGAATGGGTGAGGCTATGCCAAAAGTCTCTTGAAATGGATGAGGTGAAACCAAAATTCTCAAAATATGGATGAGACTAGTCCAAAAGCCCCAAATGTAGGTGAGGCTAAGCCAAAAGTCTTTAAAAGTGGGTGGAACTAAACTAAAAGTCCCTAAATATTAGGTAAGGTTAGACTAAAAGTCTCTAAAGTTTAGATTAGCTTTTGAATGAGTCATAGGATACCTAAAACATAATTTATGGTTTTGTCATAATTGTATGACATGCATACTTGCTCCGTATACTTAGGTGAACTCTATATATGTGTTTGAATGTTCAATTAGTTACTAAGGTTCTTGAAATCTCATTTTCCCTCTATATTCACTAACTATGGCCAAGTAAAGCTTAAAAAAGAAAGAATGATGAGCAAAAGGTTTAAGAAGAGCATTATTGAAAATGAAATCTAGTTTAGGGAGTTTTATTGCATATATAAATGTATACTCTTATATTTTGATGTATGGATATGTAAATATGTTCAAAAGTCCTAGATTATACTCTAGAAACCATTTAACGGTTATAACACATGAAATAATGCCAATTGGTACCTTAAGTTCCTAAGTATACCTATATATTCTTGCACGTGGGATGGTGAATATTAGTTGCATGGCAAATTTAACATTATAGATTAATCCTATATACTATAATTGTGGATTGGAATGTGCCCAAAATGAAAAATGACATTTTAGAGCTCAATTGGTATTATTTGGAACCAACATTTAATCCATTTGAGTTATAAAATGTCTTTTTACCCTTGATAGTCCAAATGACCTCATTTGGAATTGAAATTTGGCAAAAAATTAGGAGACATATAGAGCTTTCTAAGAAAAAAATTTTGTAATTTTTAGAGTTTTGTGGAATATTTTACAAATTGTTGAAATTGGCTAAATTATGTAGTACTATTCATATGGTCAGTTTTAGATTTTGTGATTTTTGAGGGAACAAATGGACTCATTTTGAATTGAAATTCTTACAATAGACATCTCTTATTATAAGCTTTCTAAGAATACTTAATTTGCATTAATCAGAATTGTATAGCTCAAGTTATGAATTTTTAAAATTTAGCCTTTATTATGTGTTATATGGCTCAAAATGTGCATATGACCAAATTTATAGATTTGGTACCTTTCCATGTGATAACTTGAGCATAACAAATTGGTTTGGCATGAAATTGAGGAATAAAATGATGAAAAACCTTGTCAAGCATAATTGTGTTATTTGAGGCTTTTAGTAACAAGAAGTTCCACTGCTAAAGTTGTGAATATAACAAGTTACTATCAAAAGATGAGTATCGTATGGAATATATGCATATTATATGATGATTCAACAATTACTAGTGGACATTTAGTTGAGCATATACCTTTATTTTCACACTTGGTTCAATATGTCCTATTAAGCTAAATTTTTTGTATTGCATTGACTTTGTGAATTTACAAAGCATAACAAATACTTTCTTAAAATTTGTAAATTTTCCACTATAATCAAGTATGTATCTAGATTCTAGGCTAACTTTTTCATTATTTTTAGACTTTGTTTAGTTGACCAACTAGGATTGTTTGCTACTACTATTTCATTGCTTTATTTTCTGTAAATTACTTATCAATTACCATTGTTGTGATTTTCTTTGAGGCATAGTATACATGTTTAAAATATGAACTTTTGTAGCATAGTTGGGTATGTGTTTGGTGTTTCTAAGAATGTTCTTTTGATTTTTAAAGGTCATTAAGTCGGTTAATCTCATGAATTTTTTTAAGAATTGTCCTATTTGTTATCAATTTTGACATTAGTACTAGCTTTGTTGATTTATTCGTACTTTTATGGATATAATTAAGCTTTCAAACTTTTATAGCATGTCTATAAGTATGTTAGGTAGCTGATAAAATTTGCTTCTAAATTTTTAAAGTTGTTTGATTAGGTTTTGATAATTTCTTTTATAGGTGGTATAGTTTTACTGTTAAATTATTTTTCTATTTTTAGTGGCTTTATTTAGTGAATTTTCTATACTAGTTGGGAAGGAATTGAGCTCTTAAATTTTACATGTGAAGTTATCTATATGTTATCTAAATTGAGAAAAGTTGGCTTGTTGTTTTGATCACTTTTACCATGATTTTTAATGCAAGCAACTTTATTGGTCAACAAAGTGACATAACATAACCAACTCATTTTTCCTAATTTTCTTGGTATATAGAGTCTTCTAGTGCTTTGATTAATGGAATTTCTTAGCCCTCTTACTTATCTTAGGAGTGTGTTATATAGGTAGAATGACTAAGTTCCCTTGTCAATAAATTAGCTAAAATAACATATTTATCTTATTTTCCTTTCCTTTTTCTATCACCCTTCATTTTTTTTCTTCTTTTCTTTCTTTTCACTTTTACACCCCTATCTTAGTTCATTTTGATCAACCAATTTTTTTTTTCTTAGGGTTCATTCTTTATCCACCTTTTCTTCTTTTTAGTTCTTTTTTATCATCATCATATTTTCATGTCTTTTAAGAAACAAAGAACTATAAAATCATTGTTCCCACTCTTCTAATTTGCATGTCCTTCATGAGGAAAACGACAATTATTTACATCAAACCCACATTTTACCTTATTTCACACTAAACTTCGCTTTTCATACAGCATTAAGTACTAGTTATCCTTTTGAAAAGAAGAAATTTCATGCAATTATATGCATATTTCACTTGAGGCTTAAAGGGGTATTAGTGATATACTTAGGAAAAATTAGGCTTAAAGGGTCAAACATACCTAATAAATGCATAAATCACTTTAATAGGTCAAACAAAGCTTAGGATTTCACCTCAAGAGATTATGAAACAAGTTCTAAAGTTTTAAATTTAAGACATATCATGTAGTCCAACTCACAAATGTTCCCTAAAACTAAAATTTGTCTTAAGCATGATGTAGGTGCACAAAAAAAATTAATGAGTGAGAAAAACATCATCATTAACAATCAATCTCATTTACAAATAGCATTAATAAACATTTTCTATTATTTATACTTTACCTAGTTAATTTCCTCAGTTGCATCTAACATCAACTAAGAAATAAACACAAGATAGGCAAGCAAAACTTAAGCTCAAAAATTTTGGAAAATAAAGATTTTTTCAATAAATTTCTATTTTAAAATATGAACAAATAGAACTCAAATTTCTAATTTGGATTCCCTACCCCTAAACTTAAAATGAACCCTAAATATTCAAAACATGCCACAACATAAGAGAAGTAAGCGATCAAGAAAACTCACTGAACTATGTAGCTAATGGTACAATGCCTTATATTTTTCATGCAACACTTCTTTTAAGTTGAGCACCTTCAGGGTAATAAGCAAATAAGATAGGTCCTCTATAATGCCAAATCTAAGTCACTTTAACATTCCAGTAGAAACCACCCAGCAAACATTCCTTTCTATCAATGAAAATTTTAAGGGAATAACTACACACACTAATAAACAAGTTCAAGTGGAACTTTTTAATTGACAACCACTCTACTAAGTCTGGACAATTCACAAAGTGACATATCAATAGGAATTCTAGCAACTAATCAAGCATAGTAGTGTGCATGAAAACATTTGAACTTCAAATCATATAAACCAAATATTTCCTAGATATTAGACAAGGAAATGAAAATTTTGGCACTAGTTTCATGAAAAAATCCATTCATATGTGTTCTAGTAAATCAAAAAACTTAAGACATAGGTTGCATGTAGGAAAACAAAGCATAGACTCAGATTGTGGAAAAATGCATAGCAAATGAATTCAATTGGTTGTAAAATTTTTATACCTAAAACTAGACATGAAGACAAACAAATCCATAAAAATTCATTACAAAATTCAAAGCCACTTGCTTTTAGTAAAATTTTCTAATCATGCTACAACAATCATTCACATTGATAAAAACACATATAATAAGTTTAAGAAAAAATAACATACAAAGGAATGATAATCAACATTTAAGCACACAAAGAACACTTATAATGCAATAGAATGAAATAAATGATGATTTGAAATCACTCCCTTAATTACATGTAACACCCTCTGAATTAATTATTTAATTATATTGATATAAGATAGATTAAATAATATTATGGATGGCTAATTATTAATTTTCTTGAATAGTTTAGGAATTTCTTGGATTCTAGAAAATTGTTGAATCAATTAGGAAATTATTTGAATATGTTTACAATTTATAATAAATACTAAATAATTAGATGAGAATATTACTAAATTTGTTAGACTTTTAAAGCCCTAAAAATATAATAAATTTATTAAGAAAATAAAAATATTTAGGTAAAATTTTGGAGTCAAAATATAATTATTAAAAGTCTAGAGATTAAAGTGAATTTAATTGGGACGAACATATAATTTTAACTAGGGCCAAATAAAATATTTTTCAAGTCAAAATGTAATTTTTCTCAAGAGAAAGTTTGTTGGAATTAGGAGAGATTTTTTGCTAAAAATGGGTGCAAATGATTGGAAAGGAGTTGAACCTAGTTCTAACAAATGGGAATGGTTAATATCAAATACATGTGTTAGAGATTTTCTTTTATTGACTTCCTTCATAAGCCAAAACATCAGAAAGAGACTTTAAAGGAAACCAACTAACTTTGTTCCTCTATTTAAAAAGCCCTTCAGTTTCATTTTTGCTTTGCTTGATTGTTGAGAACTTAAGAAAGTGAGAGAGCGAGAGAGAAAGTGAGAAAAACATTGAAAGAGAGAGAGAGAGAAAATAGAGAAGAGAGGAAGCAAAATTCAAAGAAGGAGAAGAAAAATCTTGCAAGGAGAGATTAAGGTAAAAACACTCTTATTTGCATATAAGGATGTCATATTTCTCCTTCTCTTCACCTTTTTTTCTCTTTCAGTTTTATAGTGCTAAATCATGGAAACTATTGTAATGGGTTAAAATTAAAGGAATTTTTTCTTCTTTTTTATAAATCCATGGGTTTAAAGTCTTTTCCAACTTGATTTGATGTTTATATGTTGTGCTAATCATGTTGGCTAGCTAAATATTGAAGAAAAACATGCTTTTAGGTAAAGAACAATGCATTTTTGGAAACAAGGGCCTTTCACATGGCTTGGCTGTGGGAAAACACATGGGTTGTGCTCTTAATGACATGTTTCAAGAACAATCATATCCTAGCCATGTAAATTCACATAGTTCATGTAGCTATGAACATGTTACTACAATTTACATGGCCTTGCTGTGTAAATTCACACGAGTTGTGTAAACCATCCACCATATGGAATCCAAAGAAGAACACAACCCAGCTATGTAAGTTCACACAAGCCTTATAACTCCTATTATTACAATACTTGTAAAAGCTCTAGGAAATACATAACCTAGCTGTGTAAAAACACATAGGTTGTCGATGACTAGAGAATAAGAAATATGAGTTTTGTTTATTGTATGGATTTAATATATGTGAATCTTTGTATGTTTATATGTTTTGATATACTTAGCAACCTTATTAAATTGTCCTACAACCTAAAGAACTTAAGTCAAGTACTTCCTCACATAATTCCTTGTGCACAAAGTATATCTAGACCCTATGCATGGATAATTGAACCATGGACTATTCCCATGCATAGATGACCTTAGCTATGGAATACCACATGGACTAGAATGTGAAATTTCTATGACACTAAAAACATTAAAAGATATAGTAATAGGAAAATGATTCCAATTTGCATGAAAGCTTTTGATTGTATTTTCTTATATATTTGAATATATGTATTTGTCAAGTTTGGATATGTCAGCACATGCACATGCTTGGTTTTAAGACATTATAACTATGATCCTATCTACTAATGTTACATTTGAAGTGACAATATGCATACTTCTCATGTTTCACATGTTAGGCAAAAGAAAAGAAATATGGTAGGCCCAATCATGAAATGCTAGTGTAGAATTAGGTAACAATTTATATATGTATGTAAAGGATAATAATAAGTCAAGCAGACGATTTTGAGGTATCTAACATGTATGCATAGAAAATATATCTATCTTGTTATTACTTGATTATGTGTGACATTTATCTTTGTTGTCTTCTATATGTTTCAAACAAAAGAAAAAGAAAAAGATTTTCTATAGGCTATGCAACTAAACCATTACTATTTTTCAAAAAATAACAGTGTTTTTATTGAAAATGTAAATTCTCACTTTTCATGGTAATGTTTTCAAATACATGGAGTCAGTAAGATTCAGACTTGAAGTTGAGTGAATGTATATAAATATTCCAGATGTAGGAAAGTGCAAGTGATTGTAAGCATAAAGTGGTAGCTGGTGAATGAGGATGATCAGGCCCTATTTACCCTATAGGATACTATGGCAGTGACATAGGAGTATAAAATACTAACTTAGAAACCATAGACCTCTTTTGTTGTATATTTGTATCTAGTCATACCATGGCTTGACCAAAATAATATTTTGATAATTTGTAGAAAGTGAAAACTATTAATAGCTAGTGTAAAGGGTTACATTGCATGCTTCATCTACATAGTTCATCTCCTTTTATGCTTAGCCAAAAATCAACTTCAAGATCAAATACCTAAGGATATTAAAAGCATGAATGAAGGGGATCTAAACAACAACAAAAACGAGCATAAACATTTGGTTTTTGTTTGTTTTTGTTTTGTTTTTTTGCCCTACTATGTGTGTGTAAGGGTGCATATAAGCCAGGCTAAGCTGAGTATTAAGCTATCCTGGTGCTTGGCCTAGTCAAGGGGTTGGGCCTTGATTTCTTACAAAAGGCTTACCCTAGCCCAGCCTAAATAAACCCAGTGTCATATTGGGTTTTATTGAGTCTAAATGGGCTGGGCCGAGCTAGAGTCTTATTTCCCTTTTTCTTTCAAATTACAAAAAATTGACATTTTAACATATAACAATAATGAATAGCAATGATGCCAAGTTCTTACCCCACAATATTTCAACTTAGTCAATGAAATTTGACTTTTTAACAAGACTAAAAAATCTTAAAAACTACAAAAATTCTAGCAACATGACTTAGGATTGAATTGTCAACATGCCATTCATACCAAATGAAGGAACAAAAGAAACATACACATCATAATATACAATGAGATCAATTGAAATAGCTAAGTTATTAAGAAGTCTCAGACCTTGCATTTGGTAGAAACATCCTATGCAACAAGCATAGTAGCATATGGCAAATACTTCGCTCTATCAACTTTAACCTTCATTCCACTAAAATTAAGAAGAAAATCATAAAAGAAATGGCTATAATAGCTACCACAAGTTCATTGAAACTTAACATATCATTAATTTGATCAATGCAACACCCATTATAGTACCAAATAGAATCTATGCCTTGAACATCCCCAAATTAAGGCATAAAAAATAATTAACTAAAAGGTTATTTGGTCTTTGGACATAAATGATTTAATATAAAGGACTTTTTAAAATATGATTATGATTTTCTAATATCCTTTTACTTCAAATGAAAAAAACTAAACATCATAAGATGAGCACTAACTTTATATAGAAGTTGCAAATCCTTTTTATGCAATAGAAGCAAAATGCTTACTAATAAAAGTTCCACCCATACATTTTGCATTGAGTACACTGTGATGTCAAATTAAATTATAGCAAGATGTTAATGTTATATTATAGAAAACAAAACATACTCAGGAGAAGGATTTACACATGAAGATAGTATGAAATTCCATCTTGCTTCAAAGACCTCTAGCTCCATTAAGGCACTTGAGAGAAAGCTCATTGTCACCAAAAGAACTTAGCAATTCACTTAACTTGATTAGGACAAAGAGCAATCAGGCACTAGATTATAAATAATATAAGTTAAGCAAGTCAAGATTATAACTACCTAGATCAAGCAACATAAGTTAAGTAATTAACTTACCTAGATTAGACACTGAATTACAACTAAGTCTTTAAAGGTGACAAATGTCATTCACTTCTTTTATAAGGAAAATGAAAATTAAAAAATGTATTTCAAAGAACCAATGAGCAAAATTCCATATAACACCCAAAATTTCACATAAAACCAACATAAGAAATTTGTTCAAAATAACCTTCAACCCACAATTGAAAATATTAAATCCAACTTTCAACCAAACACTACAAGCAAAACAATCCTTTAATTTTTCCCAAAATTAAAACAAGAACCTCCTAAATTAGATTAGGCATAGTCATTACAATTTCAAGGGTATCAAAAATAAAGGATGGATTTTTCCTTTAGAAATTCTCAGAATAGAGTAAATGAACACAACAGGGAATCTGAAAAGCACAAACACACAAAACATACTTATAATTTTATTCAACATTTTTATGCAGAATTGAAATACACATAGTACATACTCAGATATTTCTACAATCAAATTGATCCATCATGAACGGGTGAACCTCACAAAAATGAGATGTGCCTAAAAAATTAAAGGTAAAGTTGAGTCAATGCAAATGCCAAATTTCAAGGTAGATCATAGCTAAGAAGTTAAGATACAGGAAGAAAATGAGAAATCAATTGAGAGAAAGATTAAGAAAAAACAAGAAAAGAAGTTACAATGGATAAAAGACACATCTGAATAACCTTAAATGGCATTGGAGGAAAGGTGACACCAATTTACTCATTAATGCCATGGAAGGGAGGCCGACAAAGACTTGTGATGATGAGAGGGAGGCAATGAACTAAGCTGTGGTAGAAAGAGGTTGATTATAACTTATGATGATGAATACACTCTTTACTAATTCACTATACTTCGCTTGAATTTCTGGAGCAACTACAAGATACAAAATGAGGAATTAGGGATTCAAGAAAATGGTATCATTTGTTAATATTTATTATTTTCTAAAAAATATAACCTATAGACTAGTCTAGGCCATCCCAAATTTGATGCCTAGCATATCTAACCCCATTTCCCCATTTTATCTCTCTTTCCTAACCCAACTTGACCAATTTTGGCTAGGTCGATCCTAGTTTACTGGGTTTCCATGCACTCTTATGTATGTATATGTGTTTAGGGTGTGTGTGTGTGTGTATAAAGAAGCAGTTCTCTTAAAGTCATTAGCATGACTTTATATGAGAACCTAATCATAGGTATCATAAACCATAACTTCCTTGCTTCCCTTCTTTTATGGATAGGCAGCCTTCAAATGGAATGAGTGCTTTTTCCTATGAGGAATAGATGCTTCCTCAATCAATGGCTTCCTTGAAACACTTCTTTTGACTAATAGATTAAAAAGCTCCAATTTTGATTCTTACTTAATACTAATAGATGAAGCTTCCAAAACCTTTAAACAACTAATAAAATCTTCTTAATTCTCTTTAGTAAGGACCAAAGACTTATTTGGAGGATCCATCAAATGATTCTTTTTACATACCTTTAGAATCACATTCTCTACTACATTCACATTACAATACTTTTCTAGCTCATTCGAAGGTTGCATTGTTATAACCACTTTGAAAGTCTCCTCCTAATCTTCAACCTACTTGATTCCCTCTCCTTTCTCTACATTATGCTCATTTGTCCCCTTAGGTTGATTAGAAACCTCTAACAACTCACTTTCACTAGTCAAAGTAATAGCCATCTCTTGAGATCTATCATAAATTACAATGGCTAACTAACCTATTTGAGTCTCAAGATTTGTAATTAGAAAACATCATTGTTTGTCATAAACTACATCATCATATCTTCCAAATTTGGTTTCTTCTCTTGAACTGGGGCTCTTGCTTGAAGGTGGAAATTGTAACGAATAGTAAATATCATAAAATGACTAAATGAGTTGTATAAAAGCAAGTCCTCTAAAATGACCTAGATAATGTCCTAAAATATTTGGGGAGTATCCTAGGCTCTTAAAATGATAATTCCAAGCTCAAACGAGAAGAAAAACGGAGCTAGGACGGTGAAACAATTTGTGACAAAAACTGACAAAATGCAATAGCATTTTCATAAATAAGTGCAACTTTTGGAAAAACACATAGGAAGGCTTTTTAAATGGGAAATTTGAGTTGCCTAAGGTTCTCAGAGGCCATAAAAATCATGGGAAACCCCGAGATTGGTAAAGCCCTTCGGTGTATGTTTTTTAATGTCGGTAAGCCTAAACTTTGATGGATTCGTTTGGTAAGGTTTTAACTCCAATTTGAGTGATTCCAAAGGCATTTTATCAAATTAGGAACCCAAATTTTATAATGAAAAATACAGTTCTAAAAAAGAAGCTAAAACGACGCCAAAACGAAGCCAAAATGAAATTGTCATTATGGAAGGACAAAATTGGAATTTTTGAAAAAGTGTGTTTCTAGAAGCTCCCACACACTTCTCCTTCCTTCTCCCACCTTCTTAAGTATGAAATTTTCTGCCCAAAATACAGAATATGATTTTCTCTCTTCGGTGCACAAGAAGGGGAAGAAAAGGAGGAGAAAAATTAAGGAAAACGTAGGTAAATCTATGAAATTTCATGCTCTTTCTTCCTCCAACCTTGCTTCTCTCTTTCCATGCTTTCTTGAGATGAGTGGTTCTGTATTTGGTCCAGAACTTAAAGGGACAGTTCAAAAATCTTGGAGAGAAGCAAACCAAGAGAAAGAGGCCTTGAAAACAAGCTTGAATTCAAGGTAATTGCTTGTTGTAGTTGCTACTTCTCCTTGCTCCATGGATGTGTATGATTTCGGCCAAGAACAAAACCATATAGGGGGAGGTTTTTCTGTCCAAAACCAAGAGAGAAATAAGGGTTTTAGGCTATGGGGAAATGGAATATGGTAAGAAATTCCAAGGAAAACTAATAGAAAACAAGATAGAAAAGTGTAGGCTTCTTTAGGATCTTGTAAAATCTAATTTTGTGTGAGTAATTCCTTAGCCATTTGAATATTTCCTTGAGCTCCTAAGACCTCTAGAAACCCTCCCAAGTGGCTTTCCCATCAAGGAAAAATTTGAAATTCCAAGAAGCCCTTCCATGGTACTATTTTTAGCCAAGCTAGGTTCAAGGGACTAGGGAGTGTTTTAATTTGTTTTAGCCTTGGTTTAGGACTTTATATGATGTTAGAAGATGGGAGAAACTATTAGAAAAAATTTAGGAGCCATAGATTGGAAGATAGAGCAATGTTGTCTATAATGGTATCTTGAGAAGTAACTTGTTTTTCCAATTGTGCAAATGAATGTGTGAGAGCTCTAAGGACCTCAAATGAGTCTAAGAAATTTAGAAATAACAAGAGAATAAAGCCTATAACTTGAAATATAAGAGTTTCTTCATTGGACCAATTATGGAACCATTATGCCACTTATGAGGCCAAGTGTGTATTCAAGTTTTAGTTTAGTGTCTTGGCTTGCTTCGAGTGTGTAATTGTGTATTGTTTATGGTGGCTAGGCCAAGAGAACATCAACCCATCTAAGTATGCTTGTGAAACCAAAAAAGGAAGGAAAAGGATCAAGAAAAGCTTGCATAAATCCAAGATAGTTCTCTACCTCATTTTCCTTGCATTCTTGTATGTATATGTATGTTATTGTATGTTTGTGTGTGTTCTTATGACTTGATGATATGCCACTTGATGCCTTGACTTTACATTGGTACCAATGTGTCTTCTTGAATGACTATGATTGTGGAAATGGCTCATAAGGGTGAGGTGATGCCAAAAGTCCCTTAATGAAGGTGAGGAGATGTCAAAAATCTCATGACATAGGTGAGAGAAGGCCAAAAGTCTCTTAGAAGGGTGAGACCAAGTCAAAAGTCCCTAGGCTAAGAGTGAGACAAATCCTGAAGTTCTAAAAATGGGGTGAGACAAAATTAAAAGTCCCAAGAGTATGGTCTTGGCTTGAATGTGAATAAGTGGCATGGAAGTTGTGACTTTGCACACTTTATGGTTGCTAAACCTTCCATACATGTGCTTTGATGTGTATATGCCTTGAATGTGTGTGTGAATGGGTGTGTGAGCTATTAAGATTCAAAGAATCTCACTCCCTTCCCTCCTCCATCTTAATCTGACTAGGTGGTGGACATGAAGCAAGAAATGCAAGCTAAGAGCCTTGAAAAGCCATATTTTGACTAATTGTGTAGTTCTATTTGTAACCAAGTGCTGAAGTAGTTATGTAAATGTTATTTTTGAAATGTAAACCCATGAACAAATGTAATATGATGTATGAATATGGTGTAGTCCTTATGTGGCATTAGACCAATGGGAATGTGAAATTTGACACTTTGATGGCTTGGTATAATTGTGTATTAATGGATGTGGGATAGCCAAATCAAGATGCATGGTGATTGGGACCACTTGGGCTGTTTCTATAAGTCATATTTATGCTTTTAAACTTTTCCAAGAGGTGCCAAACTCCAAGGAAGGCCATTTGGACCAGAGTGATACCTTATAAGAGGCAAAATTTGCCAAATTGGTGAGTTATCACTTTTTATCCAAATGAGCTCTTCTTGATTTGAAATTTGACATGTATCTAGAGCTTGTTGAGATATTTTTGGAAAGCTAAAGTACATAATTGTTGGAGGTCTGTGGAATATTCGGTAAATTTTTAAAGTTAGGAATTTTTCTAGTTTTTGCTACTGTCATTGTAGCTTTGGTCCGAAATAAAATTCTATCACTCATAGGGCAAATGATGTCTAATTACCATGAAATTTTATAGGCAAAAACTAGATCTTTCCAGTGACTTGTGCTAATTAGAACCACCTTATTTGAATGTCTAGAGAGAGAGATATTTATTTTTGAAGTTACTGTCTAGTATTAGGCATCCATCAGATCTATGTCATTGTTTGATTGGTTTTCAAGGCTTGGACGTGCTTGAACTAGTCTAAAGTTATTTTTTCCCTCTAGCTAACATCTGCAGCTTTCCATATTGGTATCATCTGCATGGATTGGATTTTTTTTAAATTAATTAGATATTTTTTAAATTTATGATAATAAACTGTATCAGTACCAGGGATAGCTGGACCCTAGTGGCTATTTCATTGTCAAATGTGGTCCAAAGGCTATGCTCATGTTCTGAAATTATATTAAGTGTGAATTTAACATCTAGAGCTTCCTAGAAAGCTATGGTTTGTGTAATTTTGATTTTTTTACATTTAATTATAATTTTTCAAAGTTTCCCTTAAAATTTGCCACTGTATAGCTATAGGAAATGAAGAAATTTTGGGGTTTTTGACCCTTGATCTGTGGTTTGTGCCAAAGTTTGAGAATGTTATGATTTGTATGTATGAAAAATAATTAGAAAATGTTGTTGATCAGCTCATGGGATCTTGAGCATGCAAAATGAGAAAATTTATCCGCTACGCAACACAATTTAATTCATTATTTTAAATCATTTTCTTGAGATTTCCTTGGTAAAGTGTGTATTCCCATTTGTAAAAGAGGGATTAATGCTAGAAATAATATGGTGTTATAGAAATCGGAGGGTGGGATAGGCATATTACATAAGATGAAGTTTGACTCTTATTCTAGGAAAAGAATTTGTTTATGACTCCAATTAGAAATATAAGTGTTAGAATAAAAATTAGCTTGATTCCTATTGAAATCATCCTCCAACTATATAGCTTCAATATAATATGAGCACTACTCTTTAAAGTGACTTTTCCTACAAATATCACAAATTATGAACAAACACTAAGAATTATTAACATAAGCAACAAAACTATTGTGCAAATCTAAGTTATCAAACCTTCTATTAAGTTCAATTGCCTAAACTGTCAAATTGGTCAATATATTAATTTCACATACACCAGCTACCCCTTCTGTCAACCATAAATATGTCATCATTGGAAACAAGAATAAAAGCAACACAACTTAACACACACAAAAGCAAAATCCAAAACAAACACAAGACAAAAGTTAATTAGTGCTAAAACTTAGACTTTCTTATTTAATATTATTCATGTATCATCTTTTGATTATCTAATAATTAATTAGTGCTAATCCACAATAAATATTCTAACCTATATGTCATGTGTCATTTTAAATATGCAGCATAATTATTCTAGTATGAAAAAATGTTATCTAAATATATTTTCTATAGCACATCTCGACTATATATGTCTCATCGAGTATAATTTTATTGATATAATGTAGTTACTTTTCTCCATTTGTCGATGGAGCAATCATACACTTAAATTATTTTGAGACCAACTAAGAGTTAACAAATTGAATATGAAAACCTTTGGATTTTATTTTTATTTGTTTTTCGCTGGTTAATAATCTTATCATAAACACCTAGTACTTCTAATTGTGCAATTAACGTCATATAACCAGTAATCCTCATTTATGATATATGGTAATAATTATTGGCAATTTCACACATTTTTCCCTTTTAATATTGTTAGTTTACTGTGAATTGAATAGTGTTAAGATATTTTTTTAGTTATATATTGTGGTTAAACAATATATTCTAGTAACGAAAAATTGTTTTGATGATATAAGTTCTTTCTAATCCTTTTAGAAGTCAATAATATTTAAAAAAATTTAAGAAATATTTTTTAAAACTAACTTAGCTATTAATAATGTGCAATACTTAAATAACATTAGTTATTGTTTTATTTATTATTTTTAAATCTTATATATTTTTAAAAGTTTATTATTTTTTTGAAACAATTAATGCACTTGTCAATAATTTCTTATTTCACTTTTGAAAAGGAGTTTTAGATGACACTTGTGCTATGAAAGCTTACACACAAGTAAACATATCACATAAGTAATACAATAAAAAATAAAGTATCATTCCTGTGAGAATTGGTCAATACGATAATTTCTAAGTACTAAAATTATACAACTTACTCTAAATTAGGCCAACAATAAAGCGAATTCAAAATAAGTTAAATTAAAGATATAAAAATAATAAAATAAAAGAGATGGAATTCTAGACTAAATAGGAAAGTAAAATGTTAAGGATTATGATTCCCTCTTGTATTTTGTAGGAAATCAATTAATCTCTCTTTACTTTACTCTTACTAACAATCTTTGCCTCCTGAAGATTACTATAATTTACTTACAAGTATCTTTAGAATTACCTATAGGCATTTTTCTTAAATTGATTTATAATTCCTTATGCAACTGATTAAGAGACATGATTAATAATGGGCCCTAATGTGGTTGGTAGATATATTTCTATTATACAAGCAAATTAATCTACTTAACATTACGAGCTTCATAAACTCACGTTATCCAATCCATGACTTAGTCTTAAAATCCCTTTTCATAGTTAATTTAGGTTATCTAAATTATCTAATAGTTTCCACATACTTAAAAACATTATGAAGACAAATCATATTATAAATTGCAAGTAAAAAGAGTAATTACAACCTATTACAAACTAGGATTTACCACAATTCCAAATTAACAATCTTAGCTCAACCATACAAGATAGATTAATGTAAAAAAACAAAGCATTCATCAAATTGGTATAGAAATGTAAAGAGAAGCAAGGGAGGAAGAGAAAATCTTATTTAATAAGTGAATCTTCTCTTAACCCATGCTTTCTCTTTGCCTTTGAAGCTCCAAGACCTTGTCTTTTCCTTCCTAAAACACCCAAAAATTGGCCTCTTTTTACATAATAGAGATGCACGATTTAAATCCTAGCGAAAAGTGAAGCAAAAACATTAACATTTTATGTTGTCACGACTAGTGCCACGACTTTGGCTTCTAATATCGCATCATTGTGCCATTGTTTGTTTAGCAGTAGTTTTTACTTTCAGCAACACTTTCTTGCCCTTTTCAACAACCCTTCTCAACTTTTGTTGGTATACAATGTGAACCTTCTAAGCTTTGTTTCTTTTTATTTCTAATCCTACAAAATCATAAAAGCTCATCAATTTATATTTACAATCTGTTAATAAAAATTAGACAAGTTAACTACCTAAAAATCTAAATTAAAACACCAAAATACAACTTATATTCAATTAAAACAAAAATTAACTCAAAACAGAATAAATGAAAACTAAAACATTAAATATTAACTTAACTAAAATTTATTAAATTTATCTACCAAAAATATAAAGTAAACTTAATATTTATATGAGAAGTCTATTAAAATATTAAGAAAATCATGGTAAATTATGAACTTATCAACACTCCACGTACAATTACAATATAACAACTTTTGAAAAGGGATGTTAGTCTTGGGGGCCTTAATATTAGATCTGGTGGAAAATGTGCAATTTGCAGAAGAACAAAAAGTTTCGCACAAAATTCACTCAATTTTTTTTCACAATATAAAAAAAGTAAGATTTGAAACTGTGAGCATTCCACTGAGATAAAGATTATAAATGGTTACTTGTTTGTTGGTATTCTTGCATTTATATTATGATTATGAAAACTAAACTTCAAACATATGGCTAAGATGCTTGAACAAATCAGAATCAATGAAAGAATGGTCAACAACTTGAGTTCGGTGAAACTGCAACTGCAGTTTGACTGAATTTGAATAAAAATTGAGAACTTTCAATTATCAATGGGCAATTATAGGCCCAAATAACTAAGAAAATTTTTTTTAATAAAATTTGTTTTTGTGATTTTTAAAAAGTCAACAATACTTTTGAAAAACGTTTTAAGAAATATTTTTCAGAAATAACTTACCTGTCAATAATGTGAAATATTTAAATAACTTCATCTATACACTACTTGCTTGATTATTTTTACGAAACAATTAATGCAGTTGACAGAAATTTTCCGTTGCACTTCTATCAAACAAGATTCTAGATGACATTATAACCACTTTTGAAAAGGCGCAGTAGTGTCAAATGGGGACAATGAAGCAACGTGACGACAATTTTAGATTTTTATTATACTTGCAATTACAATATAACGACTTTTGAAGTGGCGAAATAAGTCTCAAATGGACGCCCTAATTAATATGCTCAATTGGTCAAGAGTATGCAAATTGCAGCGGAAATAAAAGTTCATCAGAAAGAAAATATCAATTTTTCGATTAAAAAATTGAGAAAATAAAAACTTAAATTTTGTCAATAAGCCACTAACATAGTTAGAATAAATCGCTACGTACGTAGTTGTAGCATATTCATGCATTCATTTTATAAATCAAAAAACTAAAATTCCGAGTTTTAGGAAGCGTGAATAAATCAGATTCAATGAAATGATGGTCAAAGACCGAGGAAAGCAATTTCAGAAAAAGTAATGATGTTATATTTTTGGAAACACATATTTTTTAGTTATGACACAATTAATTATTAAATATTATTAAATATAGAATAATATTTTGTCTATTTTAATAAATTTATTATTGTAATTATACTCGTCAATTATACTAAAATAAAATTATGAATAAGCAATTATAGCCCTAAATAACTACACAATTTTTGTAACATTTGTTTTTGGGATTTTTAAAAGGTCAATAATACTTTTGGAAAACGTTTCAAGAAATATGTCATTATTTTTACCATAAAATTAATGCACTTGACAAAAGTTTTCCGTTACACTTCTATCAAACAACATTTTAGATGACATTATAACAACTTTTGAAAAGGCATCATAGTTTCAAATGGGACCATGACGACAATTTTAGATTTTATTATACATGCAATTGCAATAAAACGACTTTTGAAATGGCGCAATAAGTCTCAAATGGCGGTCATTAGTATGCAAATTGAAGTGGCACTAAAAGTTTATCAAAAGAAAATCTCAATTGTTCGATTAAAAAATTGAGAAAATGAAGATTTAGAATAGTGATAATAAGCCACTAACATAGTTAATTAGAATAAATTGCCACTTGTTTGCCGCATATTCTTGAATTCATATTATAATAAAGAAAACTAAAATTCCAAGCTTTTAGGAACCGTGAATAAATCAGATTCAATGAAATGGTTGTCAAAACCATGGTTTTAAATTGCGGTTGCGGCTGCGGTTGAGGTTGCGTTGCAGTTACTGCGGTTGCGGGCATTGCGGGTGCTATAATGCGGGTTGCGGTTACTGTGGCTGTGATTTTTTTTAGAAGTTGCACAAATTATTTTAAAAATATATATAATCATTATAACTCTCATATATATAAATATATCATGTCTAACATCAATATTAATTAAATAAATTCTTATTTTGAACAAGCATATCAATATTATTAGAGAAAACTAAAAAGAAAAACAAGATAATATAAAAGTATACTTACATACTTATTACAAAGAGAGAATTAGAATCACCACATTGTAGAATGTCGTGGAGGATCATAGTTTCCACTTTCACTTTCATTATCACCTTGTCTTGCTCCCTGTCCAAAAACATAATCAAAAAATCCTCCACCTGTGTTCTCCATTTGCTGATAAGAAAAACTTGGTGCTTGGTGATAATAAGGCTCTTGATAATTTATTGAAGGTTGATAATATGGTGGGGCTTGAATTATTGGATAATGATCATGTGACATACGGGGAGGCTGTTGATAAAATGGAGGATAGTAACTTTGACTACTTTGAGATGAGTCACCAATGCCAAAATCACCAAAACTTTGCGAAAAACTAGAAGAAGAACTATCTTCTAGTACACCACTTTGCTGCCTTCCACCTCTTATAGATTGATGACCACCTCTTCTATTATCATCAGAACTTCTATCCTGAAAAGATGTCATATCAACAACAAAACCCAAATCACGCATATTATATGGAATGTCTTGATATGGATCTTGTTCTCTATCTTCATCTATGTCATGATCACTTTCTGCTGTATTACCACCATCACCACCACTATTATTGCTTGGTGGACTTAAACCACCATCACTGCCCTGACTATGACCTTCATGAGAACTTGAATCAACATCAGCCTCTACCTCTTCGTCATCAGTATCCACTCTTGGAAGCCATTCTGAATTTTGAAGTCCATCCAATAATGGGCCTTCTCTCTCCTCAATCCATGGAGACAAGGGATCATCTTCTTGAAATATGTAATCAAGATTAATTGGATTGAAACTATTTTCTATCTCTTCTTGACTACGCCTCTTCTTCTCCCTCATTCTTAGCTTCATATTGTAAAAAGTAAAGACAAGTTTTTGTAATTTTTTATACTTTAGTCTATTTCTTGTCTTTGTATGAATATAGCTAAATGTACTCCAATTCCTTTCACAATTTGAAGCTGAAGTTGTTTGGCTTAAAATTTTTATTGCAATGCCTTGAAGTTCAGGAGCACATAAACCATATATCATCCACCATTCAGCTATTTAAACAAACAATACACAAATTTAGTCAACTTTAAATTATAAACAAAATTAATCATTTTGATTAAGTTACATATTCTACCATATATACTTGTAAATAAAAAATGAATTATATCTTACTGGGATCCATTTGAGACCATGCTCTCTGGGCTTGTGGCGTTCCAAAGTTCTCTCTCTTTTCTCGAAAAAGTATTAACTATGCAAAATCATATTAAATTTAATGTAAATATATAATAATATATTCCGAATATTTATTATATAAAAAATAACTCACCTGATTTAGTGCTCTAATTGCAACATCCATATTTCTTTCTAATTTAGAGATTGCACTTTTAGTTCCATCAAATGTTTCTTTATAAACTGAATGACCATGCTCAACTCCAAATTGAAACTGAGGATTAAGAAAATAACCTAAAAATAAAATAAAATTAATTAGTCAATACACAAATATTTCTCTTTTTGTGACAACATAATATATATATATATAGACTTACTTGCAGAATGTAAATTTGTATGTAAGAATTTCCACCTTTTATCTATCATGTCGTTATAAGTTGAGTGATAACGACAATTTTGTTGTATAGATAGTTTTGCTCTATCTATAGCTTCATAGATAAAACCCATAGTTGGTTTTTCATCACCGTCAACCAGTCTTAACACCTTGACAATTGGCTCAAATACTTTTAGTATTTCATTAGCTTTGATCCAAAAGTCATTATCTAAAATTTTTTTTCTTGCATCATGTGCTGGTCCGGATTTTTCCTTGCCAAATTTAGACTTTTTAAACTTTTCAGAGTTGAATATGTTCTTCAAAGCTTGCTTTTGCTTCACAAGAGATTGTAGTTGCAAGAATTGTGTAGCAAAGCGAGTAATGGCTGGACGAATAATTTCTTGACCTCCAGTATATTCTTTCATCAAATTTACAGTCCAAATGTGGTTATATATAAAGGATGTTATCATCTTTGCATCCTCTAACACCTTTTGTACATTGCTCTTTTTTCCAATGTCTTCTAAGCATAGATCCAGACAATGAGCTGCACAAGGTGACCAATAGAGATGTGGTCTTTTTTCCATCAATTTCTTTCCAGCTGCCTTTAAAGCTCCCTCATTATCTGTAACCACTTGGATTACATATTCTTCTCCAATTTCTTCTACCACTTGGTCAAGTAATTGAAGGTAGTAATCAGTATTTCTGCTAGCAACAGAAGAAACATCAATTGATTTTAGAAAAATAGTTCCTCTGCTACAATAGACAAGAAAATTCATTATGTGCATGTGACTAATACTATTAGTCCAACCATCACACATTATTGTAACACCTCTTTCCTTCCATGCACTTTTCAACCCATTTATCCATTCCCTCATGGATTGATATTCAGCTTCCAAATACACATCTGAAATCTCATAAGGAGTAGGAAATTTAACCCCTGTTGTGCCAATCTCAGCAGCTACAGTAATTAAATTATGTAACCAAGGAGAATTAGATAAATTCATTGGAAGACGTTCATATATAATAAGTTTTGATACTGCTTCTCCTAGTTTCTTCCTTAATGTTTTCATCAAACCACTGGAAATTTTTGGTTGTTTCATGCTTTTACTCCTCACAAGATCAACATTTGTAGATCTTAAATTGAAGGCAATATCTTCTGATCCTCTTGCCCTTGCATGAGAGCTTCCACCTTCTTCATACACATTTTGCCCTCCTCTAGTTTGTTGTCTAAATTGTTGTCTATTTTCCCATTCACGATGTGATCTGATGCTTTCTTGCGTCGCACACCTCATTTGCATTTCTTCATCAACAAATGCTTCTATTTCATCATCTTCATCGCCTCTCAACCTTGCTTCAAATTCTTCCTTTCTTTTTTTTGAATCATTTCTTTTATCTTTATTATCTAAAAGAAGTTTCATCATACCTTCCCGAATAGTAGTCGTAACTCTAGGACAACCAGCTACTTGTCCTTTAAAATGAGCAATATGTTGCTTCAATCGAGTAATTCCACCTTTTATTACTTTTCCACAGAGTTTGCAAATTATGTTATTTCGATTTCCAGCTACAGGTGTTCCAAAATGCCAACCAATATCATCACTAGGAGCACCTTCTAATCTTTCTGTTGGAAATTCCTCTCTTGGTGGCATTGTTTATATTTTATAGTACCTGTTGATTAAATGAAGTTGGTCATATAACATAATATAACAAAACTAAAAGTATAATTAAATAATTAGAAAATTAACCAATTAAACAAATTTAGAATAAACATTCAAAGTTCACTAATAATCATCCCAATTCCACCACCAACATCAACAACTCTTTTTAAATGCTCGTATAATGATAGTTATTGATTGATAAATGATATTTAAGTTTGTAAAAATGTAAATTTGTTAGTTTCAATGGTTGGCATTTTTATTTTCTTTTTTTGATACGCTAAACATTTAAAATTTAATGAGTTTATAGGCTAAATGACAAAGGCTCAAAGATGGGATATAATAAAAAGATGCATGGCTTAGTAATCTAAGGAAAAAGATGCAATACTCATGTTTTCTTATAAAAATTATATGTTTATGATATGATCCTTTCTCTATCCTTGCTATTATAGTTTCCAATTAATTTGTTGACAAGAAAATTTGATCATAGGAATAAATACTAAAATTTCCCTTAAAAAAAGTATTGCATCCTCCTTTTCCTTTAAGAAAGATCAAACAAAAGAATAAGATTAATAAGAGTGGCCAAAAATACTAGTTGCAAAGAAAATGGTTTAACAAACAAGTAATAATACAACTACTAAATATGTTAAATTTAAATTAATTTTACAAATCATGAATATATATATATATATATATATCTCATTTTATAAATTCCCATTTCATATTCAATTCTCTTTTATTACTATCTTTTATTACTATTATTACAGTCAATCTATCATTATTTATAATTTTAACAATATTGTAGTTGGATAAAATTAAAGCTTTTATCCAGTTAAGGCTTTAAGTTGCTATAATTGTTATGAGTTGTTTTAATATAGATTTACAAAATTTTCAATTATAAAACAAATGTTAAGAAAATTAATTAATATCAATATTTTTATAAACTTAAGATCTAAGGGATTTACATGAAGAGGAAGTCACTATACATCTTATATAAACATCCAATTAAAAAAAATTATATATAAATAGGTATTATATGCAAAATCTAGTAAACTAAATTCTAATATAAGAGTTATGCTTTATTGGTACCAAATTCTAAAAATGAGAGTTACCAATGGAAAAAATATAATTTCATATATAGAGTAATCATTTATATATGAATGGTCTACTTATACAAATGTATATAAATTGATACAAAATAATCAAAACACCATAAATTTCTCTTATATTTCACGTAATATTTTTTAATTAATTTTATTATATTTGAAATATTGATTATCAATTAAAAATGTTATTTATGATTAAATTTATATTTAATGTGTAATAGCTACATGTTTTAAATTTATTTTATTTTATATATAATAAAGATATTATATTATTTATAGTAAAAATAATGGAATGATTAAGAAATGATTAATTAAGCCAAAATATAATTCATAATTTCCAATCATAATGAGCCAATTTTCTGCTTTTTTCTTAAATTGCTTCAATTAATTTAATCAAATAATTAACAAGTTGACACGACACCCCATTTGACACTGACATGTAATTTCTTTTATTGATATAATGTTATTGGACTGTCTCATGAGTTAATGCCTCCTTATCTTGACAAAACATGCAAAACTCCAAAATGAAGTATTAACTATATAGCCATCCAATTTTTCTTTCTAGAGCAAAACAAAAACTAAATACAAGGGCAACCAAAAAGGAATCAAAAGGAAAAGCAAGGAAGATCGATCTATCATGAAAGCAGGCACAAGCAATAATTGCAACAGAATTTGACCAACACCAAAGAGGAAGTTAAATTCATGATATTCAATTTAATTTGCAACTTTTTCATGATTGATCCTTTTAAATATGACATTTCACTTTAATCTATGCTAGTTAGTGATCGTTGTCCTAAAAGTGCCAAAAAAAAAGGAAAAATTGTTCCACCCTCAACCAACAAAGCTATCTTTATCTTTTCTTTTCTAATATTTTTAGCATAACTCTATCTTTATCTTTAGGAGTTATAGTTAGACAAAAACCATAAAATAATTTGATGCATCAAACAACTTCTAGGTTAATTCCACCTGTCAAACATCTAGGAATTCTGGTAGAACATGTTTGACCCTTATAGAGTCCTGTAAACACTTACCCAATTATAAAAAATATTTATCATGAAAAATATTTTAATTTTTTTTAATTGTAGAATCTTTTCAAACTTATAAAAGATATCTCAATATTATCTTTTAAAATAATCTTATCTTGATTAATTAAAAAATTTTAATATATATATGGATACATATGAATCCCCATAATATATAATATACATATATAGATATATAGACATGTGAATTGCTGCAACTTCTCCCTAATTGAATATATATTATATTATATATAATATACATATATACCTATATATATATATAGATATGATTCCAATGCACAACTTCTCCCATTGGATATATATTATATTATATTAATATATGAATCCCCATAAATAATATGTGTGGCTCCTAATTTAATACTACCTAATTATAAAAAACATTTATCAAGAAAAATTTTTTAATATTTTTTTAATTGTATAATATTTTCAAAATTATAAAAGATATCTTAATATTATCTTTTAAAATAATATTATTTTAATTAATTAAAAAATTTTAATATATATGAATACATATGAATCCCCATACTATAATATATATATATATATATGAATCGCTGCAGCTTCTCCTGAATATATATTATATTATATATAATATACGTATACATATATATATATATATGATTCCAGCTTCTGAATATATATTATATTATATATATATATATAGATATATGATTTCGATGTGCAGCGTTTTCCATTGATTATATATTATATTATATATAATATACATATACATATATATATATATATATATGATTCCAGCTTCTGAATATATATTATATTATATATAATATACATATATATATAGATTCAATGCACAGCTTCTCCCAATCAATATATATTATATTATATTAACATATGAATCCCCAGACAATTCATGCGTGATGGTAAAGCTTCTCCTGATTCTGTAGCCTCTGTATCCAGATCGAAGAGACTCTTTTAGGATCTCGACTTAGGTAGGCCAGAGGATCTCTTTCATCTTACTATACCCGCCCACTAGGGAAGATATATTGCTGCGTAATGACTGTACCCTTAAGACTATGCTACCTATGGGTAGAAAGCAGGAACCTTTATGTAAATAATTTTGGGGGGTTACAGATCTCTTATACTACCAATCATCGACAGAGCGGAACGACCAGAAAAAAAAAGTGAAGTTAGAAAGCCGTATGATAGGTGGTAACTATCTTGTACGGTTCGGGGGTAATCGGCATACTCCAGTTAAGTCATATAA
Organism: Erythrophleum ivorense; assembly: GCA_026724425.1. NCBI lineage: Eukaryota > Viridiplantae > Streptophyta > Magnoliopsida > Fabales > Fabaceae > Erythrophleum > Erythrophleum ivorense. The sequence continues at coordinate 1,256,903 of JAIUCV010000031.1, forward strand.
AAAGAGTTCAGTAAGCGGGAATGAAAAGAAAATCAATAGAATAATTCTTCTCCTTATATTAATATAACTTACCTGCTAAAGAATTGATTTTATGTCTGCCAAATCACTAAACGTCTTTTACGGATTTTCCTTCTCCAAGCTTCCTGATGGGCCTCGATCTCAGTTCAATGCATTAGATAGTCAATGTCAATCCATGCTGTGAAATGGTGCACAATGATCAAAAGGTCTGTGTTGAAAATCTAATCTTTTGCACGATTGACTACTCATCAGGCCGGTCCAACGGTTCAGCCTTCCTCCTTTCTGATCAGACCTACAGCTCCTCCTATTTCCTCCTATTCCATGTGCATTATATTATATTAATAAGATCGAAATATATAATATATATTGCATTGAGTTATAGAGTGGTACGTGGCTTCTCCTCCTCCATTCCATTAGTAGATATAGATTATATTATATTAAAATGATATCTTTATGTATTGTGTAACTCCACGCCTTCTGATTCATTTAACTCTTCAAAAAATCAAGAAAAGCCAAAGCAAAAAAAACAACGGAGCAAATCAAGAAGAAGAAGATGGCTGCATACCTCTGGGTGCTTCCTTCTTCAGATTCGAGCATGCGTTGGTTGCTTTGCGTCAAGACTTTAGACTTGATTTTCAAATCGCTGTGCTTCACCTTCAGCTTCAGGTATGGTTTCAGATTTCAGAACTTCAAATTTATCAGATCAAAACTCTTTCTACTGGTTGCTATTGTTGCTCGCTGGCTTTTTCTCTTTTGCTGTTTGGGAAAGTAGATATAGGGCCGGCTACTTTGTTCAAAGCTCTGAGTTTTTAGCTTTATATAATGCGCTGTGACAGAACCGCAACACCGTTCCGTTGCGGCCGTAATATCGTTCCGTTGTGGCCCATTAGTGTGATATTTGATCTCTCTGTGGTTGCGGACTGATGCAGATGCGGCCCAAGCCGCATCCGCAATATTGCGGCCACATTTTGTAATGCGGCCCGCAATTTAAAACTATGGTCAAAACCAACGAAAGTAATTTGAGAAAACCAGAAGTTGAATTTGATGAAACAGCAACTACAGTCTAACTGAATTTGAATGAAGTTGAGAGTTTTCAATTATAAAATAGGCAACTATAGGCCTAAACAGCTATATACTTGCTTGAGTACGAGAGGGGAAAGAAACCATACATCACATTTCAAAATGCATTTACTGCTTTCCATTGCGTCCTTGTTGGTTTTGCTTCCTGATCATTGTCACATTGGCAAAGCCTTCTGTTGGAAGTGGGACCCATAAGCCTCTAGGACGAGTGTCTTGTAAGATGAAAAGTTTTCGCTTCTCCGTGGAATTTATTTCATGTCTGCAATTCGTGAAAGATTTCTTTTTCGAGGTATATATATAGAAGTTTATCAGATCTTTATTGTGTGAAGGCTTAAACTTAATACATTGCAGAATTAATTTCATATTTTCAAGCTTCCATTTTCCAAGATTTGTTGGAAATGCGCAAAAATAGATGTCAATATATTTTAATGATTTCTAATACGCGATAAAAGAGACTAAAGTTAATACTTGGTAATATTACGGATAATGATCATTGGTTTTATGTACTAAAAAATAGATATGTACCTGAATATAACTTTGATTACTATATATTTTTAGCATTCAGTGTTAAGAAAATGCAGAGGTAGAGGAGAGTTTGTAGAGAGTAAAAGATGAAGTAAGGATCACAAAATGAATTCTTTCTTCTTATTCACTAAATGATATAAGAATGTACTTATAACATGAGATAGGTATAAAAAGGTTATAATAGAAACTATATTCTGTTATAACTATTTCTCAACTTCTCTAACATGCTCCCTTCACATACCTTTCTACACTAAGACTCCTCCTAAAATCTAAAATTACAAAGATAGGCACAACCTTTGTCAAACCATTTGCGACTTGACTTGATGTTGGAATGTGCTTTATTATAGTTTCCTTCTTGATAGCCTTTTCCCTTACAAATGAAGATCTAACTCTATATACTTGGTTTGTGCATGTAGAATTGGATTACCTAACATCATGGTAGCACTCAAATTCTCACACAAAATTTATGAAGGAGCTGTAAGTTGAACATGAAGCTCAAAAATTAAGGATTTGAGCCATGACACTTTTGCAACCACTGTTGCTATGCTTCGATACTTTGCTTCTGTGATTGAGCAAGCAACCGTGGGTTGCTTCTTGGAAGATGATAACACAAGATTATCGCTAAGAAAGATACAAAAACCAATTGTACTTTTCTTGTCATTGCAATGAAACGCCCAATTTGCATCACAATAGGCTATGATGGTTTAATTTTTACAAGGCTTGAATTTGAGTCCATGATCAAGGGTGCTAGCCAAGTAGTAGGGATCTTCCTTTTTATCTTCTCCTTCCTTGTGAAGCTTGAGAAGTCATAGGTGTATGGACATTCTAGCTCTTGCAAGTACATCCTTGAGAAAAGTGAAGAGAACCATCAGGTAAAGTTTTTGTTTTGATGCTGGAGAAATAGCTCAACATTCCTAGATCCTTTAATGAAAACTTGTTGTTCATGGTTACTATCAAATCTGAAATATCTTTACTTGAGGTACCAATAATTAAGATGTCATCTTCATAAACTAGTATAAAGATTGTAGACTATTTTAAAGCTTTGATAAATAGAGAATGATCACATTTGGTTAAGGTGAAGCCAAGCCAAAATGGTGTTGAAGCAAGTTTCTCAAATCAAGCTTTTGGAGCTTGTTTAAGATCATAGAGTGCCTTATTTAACTTGCATACCAATTGCTTATTATGATGCTCAAAGCCCTCTGTTGTTGCATATAGACCTCCTCATGTAGAACTCCATTTAAGAAAGCATTATTCACATCAATTTGGTGTACATTCCATTCTTGTGTGACACCCAAAGAGAGAATGGTCCTGATGGTGATTAGTTTAATAATTGGACTAAATGTTTCATTAAAATCACATACTTCTTCAACAAGCTTTAACTGCAAGGTGTGCTTTGTGCTTCAATACTGAGCCATTTAGGTTCTATTTCACCTTGTAAATCCACTTGCAACCAATGGTTGTTCTATTCAGAGGTAGCTCACTTGTGTAGCATACTCCTCTTTCATGGCCTACTTCCATTGAGGGGAAAGTAGAGCTTTAGCAACTGAAGAAGGTCCTGTTTCACTTGAAACTATTTTAGCAACTAAGATCTTATGGTTGATAATGCCATTTTTGGATCTGGTGATCATCCTATGTATAAATACTTATGGTGGCTACTATGTAGGCAAAGGTAACTGATCACAAGAGAAATCAATGTACAAGTCATTTACATTGCCCACTTCTTGAATAGAATTGGAAGAGGTGGAATTAATTATGGGAGCTACAGTAGATATAGCAAGATTTAAACTAGTAGCATAATCCAAGGAACAAGTGTGGGAGTTATTGGTAAAGGCCATAGTACCTGCACTATCATGAGTAAAGGCAATAGTATCTAGGACATTCATATAAGGTTTAAAGGGTACAGTACAAAAAGAATGAGTGTCAGAGGTAGAAGTATTAAAGGAGCACATGGAAGAATAAGGAAACACAGTTTCATTAAAATGAACATCTTTGGCAACAAAAATTCTTCCATTAGAAGACCAACACTTATATCCTTTATAAGAAGAACTATATCCTAAAAAGACACATTCAATGGATTTATAGTCCATTTTGTGTTGATTATATGGTTGTGTGAGTGTGTAACAAGCACAACCAAAGGTCTGAAGATAATTATAGCTTGGTTATATATGATAAAAATTTTCAAATGGAGAAATGCCTCTTAAGACTATAGAAGGCAACCTATTAATCAAGTAGACAACAATTTGAAAGGCTTTAGGCTAAAAATCCAAAGGTAAAGAAGCATTAGCAAGGAGAGTGAGACCCATTTTAGTGATGTGTCTATGTTTACGTTCAACCACACCATTTTGTTCATGCACATAGGAATAGCTTCTTCAATGAAGTATGCCATTAGAGGTGAGATATTAGGAAATCTTACAAAATCCTCCCCCCCCCAATCTAACTAAAAGGCTTTAATTTTTGTCTCAAATTATAGTTTAGCCATAGGTTTGAAGTCTAGAAAGGCATTATAGGCTTTAGCTTTGGTTTGAAGTAGATAGATCTAAGTAAAGCGAGTGAAAGCATCAGTGAAATGAATGTAATAACAAAAATTGTCATGGGATTTAACTGGTAAGGGTCCCCAAACATCAAAATGGATGACCTAAAGTGGTTTTGTGTACTTTGTTTTAGATGAGAAGAAGGTTTGTTTATGAGATTTTCCTAAATAGTAGGCTTTGTAAAACTTAAAACCATTTTTATTACCATAAGGAAGATTACAACTATTGAGTACTTTGTTTACAATAGAGGTAGAAGGGTGGCCCAATCGATTATGCCACAAGCTAAACATAGTGTGTGCATGGTTTACAATAGAGGAATTGGCAAGATTACAAGAATTTGCAATTAAATTCAAATATGAGACCGGGGCAATGATGGGATGTAAATGTGTGAACTATATACTATCAATAGCATGAAGACCTTTGTGAAGCTCTCCTTTTAACAATATCTGGCTAATGGGTCTATCCTTAACAAAACAATAAGTAAAATGAAATTCAACATAGGTTATGTTATCTTGACACAACTTTGAAATACTCAACAAGCTTTAGTGATTAGAGACACTTAAAGAATATTAGACAAAAGTAAATCATGGTTTGGGAATAGAGAATGAATATATGAATGTCTTGAGATAGAAATTGCTAAACTTGATTTATCTCCAATGTTGACATATTCTGGCCCATTAACATTTGCTTTGTTCATTAAAGTTGTTCTATCAAAGGTTATGTGATTAGTAGCTCCAAAATCAAAATACCATGTAGGATTAGCTATTGTGTTAGAGGTGGCAAGTAAGGCTATTGTCTAATCCTTGTTCTATGACTTTGAACCAAAATGTTGATTTGTAATATCAGTAACAAACAATGCTTGGAAGGTTTGGTGAAAACAATAACATGTGCTTACAAACTGGCCAATTTACCCACACAATTGACAAGTAATCCCATATTTGTTATTACTCACTCTAGAGCCATGACCACGTCTGTCATTAAATGATCTAGCTCTTCCTTTATTAAAATTGGTTTGACCACCTTATGAAGCTTGAGCAAGACTCACAGAGACATTGGAACCTTCAACTACTTTTGTATTTCTCTTAATTCAAGCTTCTTGAGCAAGAAGTATTGATTCAATGTCAAAAACAGTATAAGGGTCAAGTCTTGTTAAAACTAAGGTGATGAAAGGATCATATTCTTTAGGAAACCCTTTGAAAATATAGTCTATATGATTAGAGATTGAAGCTAGAGATCTAATTGCCGTTAGTGCATCAATTGAAGCTTTAATCTTCTATAGGTAATCACTAATGGAAATTGACCCTTTCTTGGTGTTCTTGAGTTGAGTTTTCAATTGTTTGATCTTGGCACATGTTTGTGAGGTAAAGAATGTCTGTATTCATTGCCAAACTTGAGCAAAAGATTTGCTTCCAACTATTTGAGTGAGAACTCCCTTAAACATGGAGGAAAGCATCCAAAACACACTACAAAAAAATATGGAATTTGCGGCGACAAAAGTCGTCGCTAAAACTATTTAGCGACGACAATGTAATCGTTACTAAGTCGCCGCAATTACAACCGTTGCTAAAGAGATTTAATGGCCAAAAAATTGTCGTTGCTAAAAAGACTTTTTGCGACGACAAAAATTACCCCTAAATATATGTAATTTTGCCGCTAAAACTCCTAAACTTTTGGGGCCACAGCATTTAGAGGCGAAAAAAGTCACCACTAAATGTATGGTTTTAGCGGCAACAAATATCTTTTGACACTAAAAACTTTTAGCGACGACTTTTGCCAATAGCTGTGGTCACTAAATACATACTTTTAGCAACGACCTTTTAGTTTAAGAGATTTAGCGATGACCTTTTCGCCACAAAAATCCTTCTATTTAGCAACGACCTTATAGTTCAAGAGATTTAGCGGCAACATTAGTAGTCGCTAAATTTTTTTTTGTACACTATTAGCGACGACTTTAGTCGCCACTAAAAAAGTTTTTTTTTTCAAATTTTTAGTAATTTTCTTAATTACTTTCTTCAATCCCGTTTACTAAAATAGATTTTATAATATTATAAATGGTGAAAAATAAATCTTCTAAATCTCTAATAACATATACCCTTTTACAAAATCTGACATTTTAAAATACATAAGTAAAAGGAGAGCAAATCAAACTTTGCTAACAAGTTTGATATATACATTACTGCAAAGGTCCATCCAACAAGTATAAATACAAAAATTTATCATATGAATAATTTTTTAAACTCACTCATACACTCCACTATTCAGTGTTTAAAATAGCATTACAATATTACTAAACAAAAGGAAAAGAACAAGAAGTTAGTATTGGTAATTGCTTGAATCTTCGTAATTCTAGGGAGGGGCACTAGCATTCAATCTAGACACTTCATTTTGTTTTGTAAATGTCAAGACTTTCTCCATCAAAGCAATTACCTGTGTGACAAATTGAGACCACATTCCAATTTTAGTAAAGCATAATGTTTGAAAGACTATATAAGCCATAAACAAATTAATGTCAAAAATTTAAAAGAAAAATGGTGTTATAAATTAAGATGCATTATTTGTGTTAGTTAAATAATCAATCATTAAAACTCTTAATTACTCACAAAATTATTGAGCTTCTCCACTTGAAGCATTGTTCATCAGAGGTACATTTCCCTGCTGAAAAGAAACATAACACTAAGTTTTTTAACATTGAAAAGAAAAAGAAAGGTGAAAAGATACCTGTTGGAATGTGGCCATGAAGGTAGTCATTTGAGCACGAATTTCAGCTTGTATCTGTGCTTGCATTTGCGCTCGCTCCTCTTGTAGTTTTTGTTCCATTTCTTGGCGCATCTCTTCACGCACTTGTTCTATTGCAGAAGAAACTCTAGACTCCACTTCATATTCGCCGATGCTTCTCTTTCTCGAGGGTTTCTTCCCATATCCCTTGCCACGCACATACCCCAATCTCTCCCCCAATACGGTAGCTAATACTCATCTCCAGTTAGGCATGCCTCTTCATTTGTTACTTGTTGTTGAATAACAAGATCATGAATGCGTGACTGTAGTGCAGGATATGAGTTAGAAGTATGAAAAATTGTACAAACAATTTGTTTAAAGTTAATGAATTTGAGAACATTACATGGATCTCCTGGGACTGCGGATCAGCCCATACTATCTCCCTCTCTTTTGTCCGACGAGTATGTTGTGCCTCCCATACTCGATCAGCTGTTGCTGGGTCCCCTGTTTCTGGGTCCCTCTACATATTTTTTAGACATTAGTATTTAATCTTTTTAGCATGAAAAAAAATAGTAGTGAATATAAAAACGAATTTCTCCTAAAATACAATGAGATGCTCACCAAAGACTCTTCAACCTCTACAAATGAGTGGGTATCACATGTATGTAATGTTACCTGCTTTGACCTATTTCTATTACTTGCAGCCTGCATATAAAGCCAAAGTGTTGTTAATGATAATTTTAATTAATAATAGTACAACTGCAATAAAGTTTGAACTAAGGACCTGAAACTTATCGGACTTAAAGTGCTAAATTAGCCAATCCCAATCTTCAAGGCTAACACCCTTTGGTTTTGCTGCTTGCCTCTCCTCATCAGTCATGTAGTTCTTATATATTTTTGACAACGAAGACTTCCAATTCTTGAAGAGTCGTTGCATCGAGTCCATGCAGTAAGACTTGAATGCCACCTCCTATTGAGGATCGCGAACTTCAAATTTGTCCTATACATTAAGAATAGAATAGCAAATTCAAATTATAAGTAGTTATAATTGCAAATATAACATAGGTATTTGCATATTAGTTAAAGATATGCATTTAAAATATGTAACTTGTTACCTTCACTTTCAACCACATGGTGTCCCCATCTTTATTTGCAATATCTTTCCAATCACCATCTCTTAAGGACATAGTAGTCCGCACCACCCAACCAATGTAACTAGATAAGTCTCGAGCCCCATCTCCAATCGAGCGTTCAGTAGTCCTAGACATGGTAATTAAGATCTTGTTGCTAAATTTTGTTTTAAGATCAACTCCTAAACACTTATACTTCCCTCGACCCTTTTTAACAGTGCTGCAAGAAGCTGAACAATATAAAAAAAAGAAAACGATTAGATGATGATACATAAAAAATAAATATACCTATATATGACACAAGGCAAAAAATTAACCAAACACTTATATTGTTTCCCTTGCTTACCTGCACTACTCTGATTTTGTGATGGCTGGGTAAGAGGTGAACCATCTTGTTCTTATTCTTCCTCACCAACTGGCTCTAGTGGCAATGGAGAATATTGAGCTTCTAGTGCATCATGCTCAAGTTGCCCTCTCGTACGTGGTGGGGATGCAACATCGCTCGTATTATTCTGCCTCCCCTATCCATTTCCACGTCCTAAGCCTCGTCCGCCTCATCCAGCCCCTCTCCCACGCCCAGCACCTGACATTTCCTATATCATTCCACATTTATTATAAGAATAAGGTAGTTGAACAATGTCAATTTGTAAAATTATAAAATTTTTAACCAAGAAATGAATTATAAGAAGGGAAGTTTTAAAAATTTAAAGCAATGATAATGATAATAATAATAACAACCTTATAGAAACTGTCATAATTATCGCTTATTATGTGTTATAACTTATTATGATCGAAAACCTTGTTGACAAGGTATTGGTCAAGTCAACAAGATCTTGGCTTTTCTAAGTTTCTCAATTAAAGAATACCTTGTTGTAAGATAACAAATCCTGTTGACAAGGTTTCAAACTTCTCTCTATTGAATTCAGGATCTTGTCGACAAGATCTTCTACTTTATGAACAAGATCTTTAATCTTATCAAAATAAAAAATACTCAATGAAATAGGATGTTATCTACGAATTTAATATTTTAGTAATTTATTATATGTACCATTAAATACCATAGAATCTTAGTTAATCTTGGTTTGTATCTGTGGTGTCAGTATCGACTTCATCATCCTCCCTAAGTATGTCTTCTGAATCTCCATTGTCATCAATGAATTCATATTCTGCATTAATTGCACTTGGGCATTGTGTTCGTAGGCGTTTGCTTGAATGGCTTAGAGTCTCTGGAGCAACATCATCCCTCTACAACTAGACCACAAAGTCATTTCCCACATTATCGTCAAGGACCACATATAGTTCAATCTCATCTTGTTGATATGCCTCATCGATGGGCCCTCCTTCAAAGTCCCCACTGACGTCAACATCAGTCACCTTAGGCATATTGAACAGGTCATGGGGATTTGTCTTGACAATAATGAGCCAATTGCATCAACTATGTCATTTAAATAGAATACTTGTTTGGCTTGATATGCTAAGATAAATGGCTCATTAGAGTTGAGTGAATAATGGGTATTCACGCTAGTGATTCCAACTTTATCAACCTTGTATCCTCTTCCTAGATGAGCCACATCCCACTAATGACACTTGAATAAATGCACTTTTTTATGCCCAATATATGACAACTCATATATGTATCTAACACACCATAGTACTCTTTATTCTCGTCTTCATCATCACCTTTCACAAGTATTCCACTATTATCTGTTCTTCGGCCTAAGGCATGATCTTTTGTGTAGAATCTAAAGCCATTCATTGTAAATGCTGAGTAGCGGTGAACCACTTTGAGTGGGCCAACTGCTAAACTCATGAGGTCATCACTAGCCTCACTCTGTGCGCTTAACTTTGCAACCTACAATAAGAGATCACCATTGATAAATTCTATTATGATCAAAATTTATCACATAATTCTTACATTCCTAGCGCGGTGTCCAGAAACTAACCTGTTCATGAAACCATTTTAGGAACTCTTTAACTGTTGATCTGTGCATTTCCATCTGCTTCTTATGCTCCTTGCAATGAATAACATAATTAAGGCAACAAATTCTTGAAGAAGTTATTATTTGGAAGGAGTTACCAAGCTCCACGAACGTACTCTATGAATGGCCAAACCTCTTCACAATTGTGGAGCACATACATACAAGCTTGATTGAATTCCATACTAGAGAGAAATCTTGATTCGTAACCTCTTCGGACTTGGCCACTTTTATTGAAGATGGATGTCTCATCCTTTTCCATAAGTCCATCATCATTTCTGACAGGCCTATTGAACTTGGTGGGGATGTCTTTCAAGTAACGGGAGCAAAAAGTAAGACATTCATCTGCCAAATACCCTTCGGCTATTGAACCTTCTGGTCGAGCCTTATTGCGAACATATGTTTTTAATGTCCGTAAATACCTAAATATATAAGAGGATTTGAATAAAGAATTTAGCATAGAGTATTAATAAAATTTATAAAAGGCATATCTAGTGTAGTAAGTTACCTCTCGATAGGGTACATCCACCTATATTGAACAGGCCCTTCGAGCTTTGCCTCTCTTGCCAAATGGATAGGCAAGTGGATCATGATATCAAAGAAGGCTGGTGGGAAAATCATTTCCAATTTGCATAATGTGCTTGCAATTTGGGATTCAAGATGATCAAGAGCCTCGGTTGTTAGGCACTTGGAACATAAATTTTTAAAGAATTTACCCAACTCTAATATAGGTTCAGATACCTCATTGGGCAACAAGCCACATAATGCTATAGGGAATATATCTTGTAACAAAACATGGTAGTCATGGCACTTCAATCCATAGATTTTTCTATCACGAACATTAATACATCGTGACAGATTTGAAGAGAAGGCATCAGACACTTTCAAAGTAGCTAGGAAGTTACAAACTTTTAACTTTTCTTATGGGGACAATGCATAGCAAGCAACTGGAATCAGAACTTTGTTTCCTTCTTCTATCGGGTGTAATTCAGATCTAATTCCTATGTCAACCAAGTCATACCGACTCTTTACTGTATCTTTTGTCTTTCCAGCTAATCCCACAACAATTGGCACGATGTTATCTGAAACATTTCTCTCAATGTGCATAACATCAAGGTTGTGTCAGATCAATAATGTTTTCCAATAAGGTAAGCAGAAAAAGATACTTTTTTTTTCTCCAATTAAATGCCCCAATGACATGGCCACGCTTTCGCTTTTGACCTTTCCCCAGAGTTACATTACCTAGTGCTCGTAATTGACAAAGTGCCTCATCACCGGTTAAAGGAGAGGGTGGAACTCTATGCTTAACTTTCCCATCAAATGCCCTTCAATTTCACCACCATGGATGATGGGTTGGCAGGAAGCGACAATGGCCCAAGTAGCATAACTTATTTCATAACGAAATAGAATATATGTCTTTATGGCAACAGGGGCATGCAAGCTTTCCTTTTGTAGACCATCCTGATAGGTTCCCATATGCTGGGAAGTCATTAATTATCCATAATAATGTTGCATGCAACTTGAAATTAGACTTTTTATAAGCATCATATGTCTCTACTCCTTGCTCCCATAATTCAAGTAACTCTTTAATTATTGGTTGGAGGTACACATCTATGTCATCACCTGGACTTTTAGGGCCTGGAATTAAAAGAGTCATCATAAAATATGGGTGCTTCATGCATTGCCATGGTGGCAAATTATATGGAACTAATACAACTGGCCAAATACTAAAATTAGTACTCATATTTCCCCAAGGCTGAAACCCATCACTTGCTAGGCCCAATCGAACATTTCTTGGATCATTACAAAATTCTGGATGCTGCTGGTTAAACAATTTCCATGCAATAGAGTCAGTTGGATGCCGCAAAACACCATCATCAATGCATTCCTCATTATGCTACCTCATCTCCTTAGCTGTATGGTGAGACATGTATAGCCTTTGTAGCCTAGGCTTTATAGGAAAATATCGTAGCACTTTATGAGGAATTTTCTTTCCTTTATAACTGTTTGACCTCCATCGAGACATATTGCACTTAGGACATGACTGAGCATTGGTGTGCTCTTGCCAATACAAGATGTAGTCATTCTCACATGCATCAATCTTGGTGTAATCCATTCCTAACTCTTGAATAACTTTCTTTGCTTCGTAGTAGGAGTTAGGTATTAATGCCCCCTCCGGAAGAACATCCTTAAATAAACTTAGTAATGAATCCATGGATTTGTTGCTCCAATGGTTAAGGCACTTAAGGTGGAGTAACCTAACTATAAAAGAGAGTTTCGAAACTTTGTCACAACCTGGATAGAAGTCAGTCTGAGCAGCCTGCAACAAGTTAAAGAATTGTTTTGCCTACCTATTAAGTGGCTCATGGTTCTTTGACTCACAGTTCCCTTTATTTGAATCTTTGTGACCATATGCATCATGGAGCATCCCAATAATATCATCTTCTTCATCAGTTTCATCAACTATATCATCAGTTACCTCACCACCATTATCTTGATACAATGAACTGTAAGCACCAAGACGAACTTCTCCATGTGAGTCCCACACTTCATAACTTGGGCTGAAACCCTTCCTTAATAGATCTGCTCTTACGTCAATGCGACTCTTCCATTCTGTATTCCTACACCCCTTGCATAGGCATCGAATCATATCTGTCACCCTTGGCTGATTAAAGGCCCATTGTAAAAACTCATCAACTCCTCATCTGTATGCTGGATTAACTCTATTATTGATCTTTATCCAACCTTTATCCATCTCTGTTACTTTCTACATTTTAATCAACATCATTGCAAGTTAAGTTGTGGACAAGTCAAATCTTTTTACATGTAAATAATTATATACTTATGTTAAATCCATGCCGTTACTGCTTAACTTTGTTCTACTTACATGTAAAGAATTATATACTTATGTTTTGGTTCAGATCTCCAAGTTTTAGATCTGAACTAAAACCAAACTCTGTTCTAGTATAAAACATAATGAGGGATTCATAATGTCACATTCTCCTTTATATTACTTCTAAGAGCATGACATTAACATTGATAATAGTATAGGTTTTGATGTAATATGTTGCTCATAAAAAGTTGTACACGATATATTTATAATGAAAACATTCCCACAAGTAAAAGTATTAAGAGTTTGAACATATCTTAATTTCAGTTTTGGGCCCCTATAGTTCCATTTCACCTATGGAAAGGTTGTGAGACCAAGGCTAAACATTGAATATGATTGCATTTTGATGATGGAAAGGTTGGAATGAATATGGAGAACAAGTCATCCTTTTTCTAAAGGTAGTAATAAGATTCTGTTAACAAGGCAAACAATATTATTGATAAGTTATAAGATATTGTTGATAGGGTAACAGATCTTGTCGACATAATAAGACCTTATCAACAGAATCTCAAATTTAACAAAGGAAAATTGAAGACCTTGTTGATTAGATAAGACCTTGTCGACAAGATCTCAAATTTAGCAAAGAAAAATTAAAGACCTTGCCAATAGGATAAGACCTTGTTAACAGGATCTTCTACCTCATGACAAAATAATCTATAATTGAGAAACTTTGAAGAAACTCAAAGTTGGGCAACTCCTTTAGAATCTTCTCAATAAGGTCTTAACTATAGAAAGGTAGAAAGGTAGAATACATAATGTATGATGGTATGACACACATAGGTATGGAAATAGGACAAAATGTAATTTGAACACTAAGTTTACAGCACTTAAAAAACTTAAGCACCATACTTCATCCTAAAAAAAAAATAACAGTAGTCCTCAGCAGTATTAAGGTAACAGAATTGGACCAAATCTCTAAAGCACATATCATAACTTAAAAGCATATATCAGAGTTTAGGCACATATAAGAACTTAAAGGCATATATCAGAGTTTAGGCACATATAAGAACTTAAAGGCATATATCAGAGTTTAGGAACCTACAGAACTTATAGGCATATATTAGAGTTTAGGCACATATCAAAACTTATAGGCATATAGAAGAGTTTAGGCACATATCAGAACTTATAGGCATATATAAGAGTTTAGGCACATATCAGAACTTATAGGCAAATATCAAAATTAACACCAGACTTCAGCAGTATCACAACAAACTATCAAGGCAACAGAATTGGACCAAATCTCTAAAGCATATATCAGAACTTAAAGCCACATTTCAGAACTTATAAGCACTAAATTTATAGCACTTACCAAACCTACAGCATTTATAAGCACCAAACCTACAGAACTTATAGGCCTATATCAGAGCTTAGGCACCAAATTTGCAGCACTTAAAAACAACCATTGCACCCTCAAAAGACTTAGGCACATATCAGAACTTATGCAAGTACACACACAGGTAGAATTATTGAACCAAATCTTGTTTAAACACCAAATTTACAACACTTAATAGAACCATTCCACCCTCAAAAGGCTTAGGCACACATCAGAACTTCAAACCATTTCATTAGTATCATAGCAAACTATCAAGACAACAACAGAATTGACGACAAATGTCATAGCAAAATATTACAATTCCAAGCTTGATAGTTTACTCATTTAGAAAAATAATACCTTTATGCTTCAGTAGCTACAGTAAAGATTCGAGGAGCCACAGTTGATTTATTTGAGGAGCTAACACTTGAGAATCTATGTTGTATGAAGTAAGTTTAAAACATAAGAAATTATTTTCAGATGTTTAGCAAAATGTACTATAAATTTACATATCAGAAGAGGAAACCAACAAAAAAAAGAAGAAATTCTAAAAAAAAGAAAGTAAATTCGATTCAAAATTGGCATTATTCAGTTCTGCTAGCCACAACCACAACACTCAACACAAAATCAATTGCACAAAGAAGGAGTAAATAATAGACCAGAGAAGAAGCAAACAATAGACTAGAGACGAAGCAAACAATAGACCAGAGAAGAAGCAAACAATAGACCAGAGAAGAAGCAAACAATAGACCAGAGAAGGAGCAAACAATGAACCAGATTACCACTTACATAGCTTCCTTCCTCTTCAGTTTCTGTGTTCTCCTCTTCCACAGTGAAATCAACTCTTAGGGATACTCTGTTTTTCGTGTGCGAAATGTTTTTGTTGGAATAGCTTCACTCACAATGAAATTGACCAGAGGGATGTATTGGAATGAAGATTGAGAAGGATTTCCAATAGCCTTTGCCAATAGATACGAAGAAGGTTTGAAAATGGGAAAAGGGGAAAGGGGAAAGACGGGGAAAACAAAGAGGTGGGGAACAAAAACTGATCTTAGGTTTTACTGTTGAAGTGCTTTTGTTTTATTATTTTAGTAAAGCTCCATTCAAAATATATTGATAATTGATAATTGATAATTGATATATAAATGAAAAAAATAGTTTTAGTGATAAAAAATAAAAAATATAGGTTAGGTTTAGAGCAAAAATTATGAAGAACATATAAGATTGGAGGGTAAAACTTTAAAATGCCATAACTTTGTGTACCGTACTCCATTTGAGGTGATTTTTTTTTATTTTGGGTATTTTTTTGAGATCTACGCGTAGCGAATGCCAAAGGCGATTCGGTCACTTATTTTTCTTAAAAAAGTTTGTTTAGGGCTTCAATTTTGTGATTTTTGTTTTTTACTACCTTTCACTAACATTAAAACAAGTCTGTAATTATATAATGTTTTTTATAATTTACTTAAGTTTTATTCTGAATTCAAGTACTTGATTAACAATAAAAAGAAGGCAAAAATTAAGAAATACATAACTAAACTCAAAAATTAATTAAGAATTTAGAATCTTTATTCTTCAATAGCCTAATGTATCTTTTTTTATGATCTACCCATTATATATATTTGTTCAAACTAAAACATTTAAAGTTCTTAATCCTAAATATAAATCATCCTCCAGCTTATCTCTCTAGAATTTGTATACGTGGCTGTCTCAATAGGAAATGCATGTTAAATCATTACACTAGGACTCATTATATTACAACTAGGCTCATCTTCATAAAAAAAAATCATTTAAGATCTCTTCAAGTTTAAAGTATCAAGATTGTAGTTCTAAATTCACATCCATGGCTACCCCCTCACCAAAAAATCCATAGAAATCATTATATTTTTGCTTTCAATATAAAGTATCAAGTTTAAAGCCGTGGAACATGAGGAAGGAGAAGACATTAATGGATGAAGAAGAAGACATAATAAAATTTAAAAGGATTACCTAACTAAAATTAATGTTGCAATGATAAGAGATTAAGGTGGAGTTCAATCTTTTATCTATTCCTTTTTTTTCTCTTTCATTTTTTTTTTCTTTCTTTCTACCTCTTTATTGTTTACGTTGCTTTAAAAGTTGAAAAGGACACATTAATAAAATAAATCATAGAAATAGAAATTAAAATTTTAGATATATGGATTCTTCGACATATGAAATGTTACATATATTAATTTCATGAATTATAAAAATTAAAATTTTAACTTCTTAAATCTACTAGGTTTTTTAAACTTAATAAAAATTCTAGTTTTATTTTTTTAATTAATAATCATAATTAATGACTACAACTAAAATATTTTTTAGTCTTATATATTTGTATATATTAATTATTAACTTTAAAAATATTTTTTTAACTTAAAAATATTCTAATTAATTTTTTTATCCTGTATATTTGCATATATTAATTGACACGTATAATTTATTTTTTTAACTTAAAAATATTCCAATTTCAAATATTTTTATTTATAAATAAGTTACAAAAATATTTCATGCAAAAATTTTTAATAAATAAAAAATTTTATGTCAAAACTTTTAGTGGTGACTATTTTAGCTGCCGCTAAAAGCTAACTTTTAGCGATGAATATAATCAATCATCGCTAAAAGATTTAGTGCAAATATTTTTATTTGATAAAAAATTTGGCGCCAAAACTTTTAATGGCGACTAAACTAGTCGCCGGTATAAGATATCTTTTAGCGACGACTAAATCTGGTGGTCGCTAAAAGTTTTGTCATGATAGATAATGGGCATTTGGACTTTTAGTGACAATCACTTTTAGTCATCGCTAAATCACACTTTAGCGACGACTAAAGCTAATAGTCGCTAAAAGTTCTGTTTTAGTGACGACTAAATCTGGTAGTTGCTAAAAATTTTGTCAGATAATAGGCATTTGGGCTTTTAGTGACGACCAATTGTGTCGCCGCTAAATGTTATATTTTAGTGACGACCAAATTCTATCGCCACTAAAAGTTATGTTTTTTATTTAACAAAATTTATGCACTAGAGCATTTAGTGACAACAAAAACATCGCCACTAAAAGGTTATTTAGCGGCGACTATGTCGATGTCGCCGCAAAAAATATTTAGCGGTGACTTTTTTGTTACTACTAAATAATTTTAGTGACTATTTTTTTTTGTCGCCGCTAAAAATCTTTTCAGAATCAAGAATATTTTTTTAGTGACAATTTTTAGTGACAACTTAATAAAGTCGTTGCTAAAAATATTTTTTCAGCGACCATTTTTTTAAGTCGCCACTAAAAGTCGTTACTAAATATCTATTTTTTTGTAGTGACATAAGCAACTAGTCTTGATGATCCCACAAGAGATACTCTGGATTGTAAACACCTTTTGCTTAATCATCATCAGATAAAAAAATTTGGTGGTGGTATAACTGTTGGATCAATATATTTCAGAAGTTCATAGCCACAGATTGCAAAACAAATTTGTTGCTTCTATAGTAGATAGTTGCTATCATCAAGTTTGACTGAGATGGTATGCATGAAAGACACCACCTCTTTCTTTTGTATGATTTGAGAACTTGAAGTGCTTAGCATCTTTAAGCTTATAGCTCTAATACCATGTTAAAAAATGTAGAGGCAAAGGAGAGTTTGTACAAAGGGAATGACAAAGAAGTAAGGATTACATAATGAATTCTTTCTTCTTATTCACTAAATGATATGACAAGATATTTATGACATAAAATAGGTATAGAAAGGTTATAATAGAAACTATATTCTATTATAACTATTTCTCTACTTCTCTAACATTTAGGTATCTGGCATTCAAATAATTTTTGTGGGTTAAAGTACCTAAATTCTTTTATCTGAAATATTTCCAAATTATAAAATAAAACTTCTAAATATTATTCATACTTTTGGGTATTTTTAATTTGGATATCAATATGTGGGGTTGTATCCAATAAGAGAGAGGGAGGAGTGATCATGAGAGTTGAGAGAAATAAATAATTATTATTAGATTATTAATTACTGGTTAAAATTAGTATAAAAACTACCATAAATGCATAATAATATTTTTTAAATTATAAAAAAAATTAGTATATAGTATTAAAAGCTAACATCTATATTATGTCCAAATTACTCCTTCCTTAGTTTTCAATTATTTTGGTTGATTTTGGTGCCGATTACTTTGAACTAGATTTTTAAAAATTAAATTTGTTTAATTTAAGTTATGATTATTAGTTTCATCTTCAGTTTTAGATAACAAAAAATTCTCTGAATACCCACCTAGTTGTTATTACTATCTGCGTCAGATTACTTTCGAAAAGGCTGAAAAGTAAAGCAAATGTCAAATAATTAATCAGAATCCAATTTTTCCTAAACGGGTATAATAATAACATATATGTTCGCTTTTGTGTATCTTTCAGCTCCAACGGGTACATCAAGAGACCTTCCACGGGGATATAACTTGATTTGCAGCTCAGTTCAAGCCATCCGCTGTTTCCTTAATGTCTTATCGATTGATGGTGATCCTTTTTAGCGTCCATCTTCGGTGCACTTGCCAGCTAATTGTGACAAAGCTCATGATCACGGCTACCATACATGATCAATTGTATATTAAAATGTGCAGGGTGAATGGTTTGTGTAAATTAAGTCGTAAGAATTATGAACTTTGTGATGTACCAAAAATGTTGTGTTCAATTATACATATTTACTGCTTTTGTTTGATAACTTATATCATGTTATGCTAGATTGCTCTGAACTATGTGATTTTCAAGGAGAAAGGAGTGCAGTTCCAAACTTTGATTTCTACGTTAAGTGCTCAGAAGCTTCTTAATTAAAAATTGATCTCGAGTTATTTGGACTATGTCATGATTTTTAACATGAGACACTTGATTATTTTCCTATGATTGAGCTTCGCAATGCTTTTTCGAATAAGTTACCTCGGTTAAAACATGGAATAAAGATTGAGTTCTGTGTAAACCGCTTGCTAGAGACTCAAACATAGCTTTCATATATATATATATATATATATATCTCTCTCTCTCTCTCTCTCTCTCTCTCTCTCTCTCTCTCTTTTATGGCCCAGCTGAATTAAAAATAATTCTTAATTAGTCATTGGACAAGTGGGCTTATCTCAAATTTGACCAACGGAAAATTAGTGTGACCTTAGAGCATTATTGTTCCAGTTGCATAAATTTTAATATAAAAATCTGCGCTTACATATCATGTGTCATTATAAAACATGTCTCCTCTGGCGTATGGCTTACCAAGTATAGTTTTATTGATATGTAGTTATTTTTGTCCATTTGAAGATGGCGACAATAGTACATTTTAATTATGTTGAGACCAAGTAAAAGTTTGCAAATTGAATATGAAAACTATTGGATTTGTTTTTTTTGGGGTTTTTAATAAACTTGCATTAAATACCTAGTACTTCCAATCGTATAGGTAATAATGAATGAATGAATGAAAGTCATATAATCAGTAACTCTCATTAGCGATGTTATATGGTATTATATAATAGCAAGTTCACACATTTTCTACTTTCATACTGCGAGTTTACTTTGAATTGAATAATATTATGATATTTTTTTCTTTTTTTTTTTTAGAATTCTGGTTAGGTAGTATATTCTAGTTTTGTCTGTAGACTAATTTAGCTCTTCGATACATTCAAAAATAAGTAATTCATAAAGACTATCCACACAAAATTTTCTCACAATTTAATTTACAATTTTGATAAAATTAATATTGAATTTGAAATAATGCACCTAAGACAGCAAGAATAGGAATAACTAGTTTGTTACATGTTGTTAGATTTATATTAAAAGAAAAACAAAGTTCAACCATAGGATGTGTGAAAAAAATTATACTCCATGTCAAAAACCAGGAAAACAATTCGAGAAAACCACAAGTCCACTTTGGTGAAACTGGAATTGCAGTTTGACTGAATTTAAATGAGGTTGATGACTACGATCAAGTTTATCAATGAGTAAAAAATTCCTTAATCTTCTAATGATTTTTATAGTTATATCAACACAGCCTGACAGTTCATTTATTTATTTATTTAAACACCCTGATAATTGGTTTTGGAAGTATAGTCCGACAGTCTTGCACGAAGAACCAAGTTTAACAGTCATATTTCCAGGCAACACATGGCTGCTTCAGTCGTCCAAAATAGCTTACGATGCAAAATTAATGTTAGGTTTGGCTACACTTCAGCTTGAAAGAAATACCAATCAATGATTAATCAAGAAGGTTCCACATTCTTTCAACGAAGTTTTGGTCTTTGGAATTCAACCATCCAGCTCAAAGTAAAAGTATTCATGTGTGAAAACTGAAAAACATGTTAGAATGCTCTGCACCCACCAAGTTTTGACCAAGCACAAATTCTGTACACACTTTCAAACAAATTGTTGAAATTTTTGACTTGGTCTCCATAGGCTAAACAAAAGCCACGTTTAAAATCTTGTTCAAGCAATTAACAACTAGGATTCCCATCTCAACTCCCCAAATAGTGTTGGGAATTATAGGAGGCACACAGCGGAAATGTTTAAAATTTTGATCCCAATTCCCACCAAGGATCCATCAAAATTGCTTAAATCGAATAGGCTCAGAGAATTACCTTTTTTGTCGATTGAGTTTGTTGTTTACTTTTGTTTGGATCACAAGAACTGACTGCAGATCAGCTCCCTCTACTGGTATCTACATGAACAGGGTTCAGCAACTCAAACGGTGTGCTAGCAGCCCGTCCGTACAATTTCCGTATAGTTCGTACGATGTTCGTACAATTCCGTAGAGTTCGTTCGATGTCCGTGCAATTCCGTACGACGCCCCATACGGTATCCCTTTCTCTAAGGATTTTGGAGGCAGCTCTAGTTTATCTTTTCTGATATGGAAACCCCTATTTATAGACTAGAGTTTCAGATATATTTAATTAATCAAAATTAATTAAATATATCTATTAGTTTAAATTCAAATCTATCTTATAGTTTAAATTTAAACTAGCAATATTTAGAGCTTAATTTAAATTATCTGATTAATTTAAATTTAAATCTATCTAGTAGAATCAAATTTAAATTAATATATATATATACATATATATATATATAATATCAAATATAATATACATATATATAATATTTCGAATTTAATTATTTATATATATATAAATAATTCCTCCATCATAAATATTCATTGAATCTAGACACATTTCTGATTCAATGAATGTGGACATTTTAGCCCGAGTTGGTCTGTTCTTGTGTGTGACCCTGCAGGCCCATATGATGTTGGTAGTGGGCCAACTGCATTGTTTGAGCCACAAATCACAAGCGGCCTTTAGCAAGACATCGTGACTACCCAAATCATACGGAATCAGTGATCCGATATAACCTATCTTATAACCCTATCATATCCCTTTTGTCACACGATATCTTGATCGAGTATGAGGCATGAAAATGTCATCCTCAACTTGCTCGATCATAACTTTCTCGATCTTCGAGCAGACTAATATAAGATGGAACCTTTCCATCTGAGCATGGCCATGCATTTTTCAGTCACATTCATCGAGGGGCCCAGAGATATCTCTATACTAATTAGAGGGACAAATTCCATCTTGACCACTCATCTTCTTCTTCATGGATTCCATTATTCCTTATCATAGTCTTTATAATCACCCGGTTAAAGGTGACATTAGACTATGCCAAAGTATAATGTCCTTCATGTAAGAATCTATGGTGATCTCAGGTCCAAGGGATCAATGACGTAGTTATATATGAGATAAACTTATGACCTAATCCATGTAATTTATCTCATGATAGGTCTATCCAGCGTCCGGTTCTCTAACACGCGCCTATGATTTTGATTCATATCATCATACATGATTAACACTTAATCAATCAAAATCATACTAATCTTAATTCATCGTTATTCCCATATGGATGATTGATTAGAGATATTTTGGATAATTTTAAAAAATGATTTATCCATAGATATTATTATATATAAACATGCAAATAATATAATAATGTAATAAAAAGAAAACTCTTATTTTGTAATAAAAATAATGTTCACAATATAATAATTGACCTAGGGCACAATCTCTAACAAATAAACTTTCAAAACACAATCACTTTAAAAACAATGATTGACACAACGTCGTTTGTGACTGCAAACTCACTCTATCTTCATCCATTACAAAGCTTGCTTCCACGAGAATAGTTTGTCTCAGTAAAATAGAGGCAAGCGTAAGGGTCTAATGTAAGATGGACATCACAGAGTTGCAAATTAAAATAAATATGAAAGGGATAAGTCCTAATTGTAAGTACACAAAGCAACTGTATGTAAGTTTTTTTCTTTCATTCATTTTGCAATCAAGTGCATTTAAACTGTGCATGAGATTCTTTTCGAGAATTTGATTTTTTCTGAATTTTTAGTCATTTAGGTTGGTATAGATACATGAAGAATGCAGCCAATTAATTATAGTGATTTAGTGGTTAAGCAAGTATACTTCCTATTTAATTATGAGTTTAAATCTTGAGGCCAGTACTTAAAAAAATCATTCTCTTGAATGCACAAAATCAGAGTGAGACGTGCGCCTTAAAATAGACTACAAAAGAAGCTAATAATATACAAAATAGTCCGAAGATATCCTTATTTTGTGTGTGTGTGTGTATAAGTAGCCATTTAAAAACACATTCAATATTCTTTTGTGTGTTGATTTTTTGGGTTACTGTGCACTTTGAGTTTTTAATAATTCTTCCCAACCCTATATATCAGCTTATGAAAACAAATATCATAACGTGAATGCAATAAATTCTTTTGAAACTATTCTTCCAATGATAATATTTGAAAATTAAGTAATTACTGATAAGCAACTGATATTAACTCATTTCAAATTATTTCTGTAAGCAATCAAGACTTTATGTTTTGGCATCTTCGAATCAATCTTCTCCCTTAAAGCGCACATAGTCTTCATCCTGGTCTTGGCTGTTGACTTGATATTTTGGACTCATAGATGATGATGATAATTGTGGCCTTGGGGATCATCGCGGACTTTTTCATGTTTAATATTTCAACAAATGAATCAAGTCAGTTAGCCAGGATTGAAATAAAAGAAAATATTAAAGAGGACCAAAAAAAAAAGAAAAAGAAAAGTATGACAGTTAAAATTTATAAATTAAAAAGAGTAAAAGCATTTATTTTGTTTGAGGTGTGATTAAATTACAGTACTTCTATATTTTTAGCATAATACTTAGTTTCTTTAATATTGTTTATTATTATGTTATAAAACACCTCGTGCAATGTTAATTTTACTTAAAGTTATGTTTCGATAGACAATATGGCGAAAAAATAAAAGAGAAGATGAGAAATTTAATTTTTGATATTTTTTATTCAAATTTAAATAAATATTTTTTTCTTTCCTTCTTATATATATATATATATATATGTTAATTCAAACAAATTCTAAATGAAAAAAATATATAATATATTTATATTTAAAGAAAAGAATTTTTCAATTAAACTTTTGTAATTCTTTTCTATTCTTCTCAATTCAAACATTACCTTCATCCAAATTTCTACCCACCAATCACTCGAACCAGCTCCATATAAAACTTCTTTCGGGTGAAAACTATAACATCTTCTTTTGAGAAATTTTAGTTTGATTTAAAAGAAAAAAAAAAGTTGACCAATTATCTTTGGGAATAAACCAGTTTTATCTTTTGCTTTTTATTTTCAAAGTAAAATTTAGGTATCATGTAAGTTATTTTGGTTGCACTTAAATTTATTTCTATCAAGCTCAAATAACAGTACCTATACATGAAAAATTTATGACATTTTTTTGATACAAATAACATTATCTAAATCCTATTGTTATGTATTTAGTTATAACTGATCTTACTTTAATTTCTATACATCTTTGTCCACATAGTTTATTTTTTGGAATACTTATTAATTTGTAGATTAACATTAATTAATTATTGGGCTAATTAACAAATTATGTATATTTTAAATAATATCAAATAATTAACTCTGTATTTAAATGTGTCTAAATGGACTAGATTTTATGTGTTATAGATAATTTGTAATAAACTAAGCTATCCATAAGTCCATTTAGAAAACAACTACAAATCATAACTTGGGTAGAGCTAGTTATCATATTTAATACTAAGTGGTATTCTGATTAACTCACCAGTTTAATTTTTGTTATTCAAACACGTATCATAAAAGGAGTGGAACGTTTTCTTATTCTTGAAGAAACATCTCACTTCATTATATATATATATATATATATATCACACAAAATAAATAACATTATATTTTTGGACACGTCGAACAAAATTAAATAAAGCTTAATTTGTATTCTATTATTTTCTTATGTGGTTTTCGGCCAACTTACCTGTTATGTGAATCTTAGAAATCCCAAAGGGTTCCCTTGCAGCCACTTTGATAGAGAAGAGAAGCACCAAAAGCAAAGCAATGCCGAAGAACACTAGCTTCTTCAGGTCTCCCATCTTCAAGCAAATTAAAGCAAAATTGTTTAGCACACTTCAAATTGATCTGCTTTGAAAGAATGTGCATAACAAGTTAATTGATATGAGAATCCAAGTCTTGCCAATAGATATATAAAGGCACCTGATGACTGATCAAGAGGGTAATACACCATGGTTCTACTTGACCGCCATCTTTAATAGATCAATTCTTCTGCCTGGTTGAAAAATGTACATTGAACAAGTCATCGCCTAAACGAATGGCACAGGCTTTCGGAATAAACTTTTTTTTTTTTTTTCGGTTTTTCAACTTCTAATATAGAGTTAATGAGGCAACGCGTTCTTTGTTGAAATTCGGAGCTGAAAATATTGATTAATTAGCTTAATATAATTCTTTTGTATCTTCAATCATTGTTTTAAATTGTAATTTGTCATATTCAAGAGCCTTGACTTAGTATCAGGAAAATCTAATGTACCTAAATTCGAATCCTATCCACCTCGTGCCTATTAAAAAAAAAAACTGAATTACGATTTGTAATTTCAATTTGACTTTGTTATTAAGATTTAGGTAACTATTCTAATCATGTTTTGTTTTATGTTATGATTCTGTTTCTTTTTACATTTGGTTGTTAAATAATTTTAGATACTGTTGGGGGATACGTAGATAAATATGTAAAGATATCGAAGTTTTTACTGTTAGATACATAGTTCAAGCAATTATTATTGTCATTCAACTACGAGAGCAATTTAAGATCTTATGTATTTCCAATAAATTATTATATTTTGTTTACATAAGATGATCAATGACTTTGATTACTAAGTCAAAGATACCAACTTAAGTTAATCATGAAAATCAAAGCGGTGGACTTTGTTGTTGCTAATGAAATGAATTGTGGTCTGCAAAAACATGTGTTGAGAAACGCACTTCTACTAAAATTTATAAACATGTCCAAAGAGTTGAATAAGTTGTTGGATTATTATAACATCGTTCTCCGATGTTGTTCCCATGTTTGAAAGTAAAGAAAGGTATTTAACCTTGGAATATTAATAAATTGTGGATTGGCATTAATTATTTATTGGTCTAATTAATATATTTAATTTTAATAATATCAAATAATTAAATTTTAAATTTAATTCTATATAAAAAAAATTGAATTTGTGTTACAGATAGCATATAATAGGTTAGGCTATCCTTAGAAAATGAGCCCCAACTCAACTTATTTAGCCTTAGTTATCTTATTTATATTAGTTAAGTATTTGTTTTACTCTAGAGGGATATTGATAAATTTTCTTGCCTCCTAAGAGTATTTTGAGTCTTAACCTATCCCCGCTTTCTTCCTTGTTGTATCTTCTACAATCTTGCTTTTCGATCTTTGGTATGATTATGGATTATAATTAGATTTGTTATAATATAAACTTATCTCCCAAATGAATTTTTTACCAATTGGTATCAAAGTTTTTAGTAGCTATAGTAAGGAATTTTGTTCTTCTTTTTACATGCTCTAATATGATCTATTCCATGGTTCTTGAATCTTGCTATATTGGCTTTTTTGAAGAAGAACAAAAGTTTTCAAACCCTTAAACCAATTGAATTTGTGTAGCATTTGTTGTTCAATTTTTATGTGGCAAATTATCCTATGCTTGTATTGTCATTAGAGTCCTTTAGTAGCATTAAAAGTGTTTAATATGTATTAAATTGAAGTTAAAAAAGCAGATCTCATTTTTTTAGGGAATTTTGATTTTTCTCACTAAATCAATTTTTTGATCTTTGGATGCTTGAATCATGGTTTCAAATGCTTCTTTTGTGTTTTGGCATTCAGAAAATGCATTGAAATGCCAATTTTTGAAGCTTGGGGATGCAACAATGGTGGAAATCCAGCATTTTTTAGAGCTTGAGTTTCAAGCTTGAAGAAAGTGATGCATGACAAGGCCCACTCATGCCCCTAAACATGTGAGGATGCATGTTGGTCACCTCTTGGGCCTTCTAACCCACTTTTGGTCCTCTAGCCTTCATTTTTCATTCTCTATGTAATAGTTACTTTTCCTAAAATTTGTGACTACTTCAAATATGAGATTTTGAATTTTCATATTATTCCACACAATTGTTCAAATACGTAGTCTCCAAATTACAAGCTAAAATTTTCTTTTGTTCATAATCTACAAAGATCTATGTACAATATATTTTTCATACTCTTATTAGAGATGAATTCTGTTTATGTCAAATAATTTCTTGATAGTTTATGTGTAACGTCCAATTTTTCATAAAACACTGAAATGAGTCACTTTTCAAAGCAAGTCTCCTGAGATGAGTGAGTTATTTAAGACCAACAAAAATTAGAATAAAATTCTAAATAATAACGAGGATCCAATGTCTAAGATACCTGAAAACCCAAGCCAAACGAGCTAGGAAAATTTATGAAAGAAAGTTGGGGCATTTTCATAATTTTTGGATAATTTGAAAAATTCATATGAGGGCTTTTTTAAAAAAAAATTTGAGCTTTCTGAAGTTCTCAGAGGCTCTAAAAACTATGAAAACCCCTAAAACAGTTGAAACCCCTTCAGTGAGCGATTTCGACCGTCGGTTAATCGAACGGTTTTGAATGATCTTAAATTCAATTTGAGTGGTTCGAAAGGCATTTTATAAGTTAGAGAGCCTAAATATTATGATGGAAAAGATAGATTTTGAAAAGGAGTTGAAATGAGTCTAAAATGAAAAAGCTAAGAAAATGGACTAAAATGCAAAAGTAAAAAGTTGTTAAAGTGACTCCTCCCCTCCATATAGCACGTGGCTCTTTCCTAATCTAATTAACCAGCCATTTTTCTATCCCAAAATAGAGCAGAGACCAGTAGCCATTCACGCACAAGAAGAAGCTTCAAGGGAGAAGAGAAACAAAGCAAAAGGTATGAAAATTTAAGGAAATTCAAGTTTCTTCCTTCTTTAAAGTTGCTCACCTCCTCCTTGCCTTCCTTCCTATGGTTTTTATGTGTGATATGGTGATGTTTTGGGTTTGGTATAGAGCAGAAAGATTGGAGTTTGGAAAAGAGGAGTTCACCACTTGGAAGAGCACTTGAGAGAAGTTAGAAACCAAGGTAACTTTGTTGTCTTTCATGCTTCTTCCTTCTTATTTTTTTTAGTGTGAGTTTTGGCCATGGAGAGAACAGCTAAGAGGGATTAAAGTTTGGCCAGAACCAAGAATGAATCATATGGATTAAGGTATGGAAATTAAGAATATGCAAAGAGAACAAAGTAAGAACCATTAAATTGCAAGATGGAATTGCTAGGGATTCAAGAACATAACCAAAAATTTGATTTTATACAAGAGTCCTTAGGCTAATGTAAGTGTTTGTATGAGCTCCTAAGACCCCTAGAGACCTCCTCACATGCATCTCCCATCAAGGAAACAAAGGAAGCTTATTGATTCTCATTCTTGAAGCTTGTTTCAGCCTAAGGTAGAACCAATACCTAGGGATAGTTTTAAATTCATCCAAGCTTGGTTTTATATCATATATGATAGGAAAAGATGAGAGAAAGCCTTGAAAAATTTTAGGAAGTCTAAGAAATGAAATGGTAGCATAGGTTCTATATTATGACCTAAAGAAGCAATATGTGGTTAAGCTCCTCATTGTGATTGTGTGATGACTCCAAGAGGTTTAAATGGAGTCAAGAACTATAGATGGAAGGAAAGAAGGGAGCCAAGAGCTTGAATTATATGAATTGCTTCATTAGGTACATTTTGGAACTATAAATGAGCCATAGGAACAATCTAACTCTTAAAATGAATGTGTAGCTTTAGGAATTGTTTCAAGAGTATGTCATTGCAAGGGAGAGGAACTATTTGTGGGTGCTTAAGCAAGGGAGAGGAACTATTTCTAAGAGTTAAAGTGTGTCATTGCAAGCAAGGTAGCTCCCTCCTCCTTCTTTCATGCATGCTTAAGTGTTTTTCTTATCTTGAATGTATTTGTGTATGTGTAAAGTTATGAAATATGTTTTTGGCAAGCATTCACATGCCATGGTATCTTGATGCTTTGCTTATGTATTGAAATGATGCTTGATGAATGCCTTTGGTTTGCTTGAGCTTGGTAAAGCCAAAAGTCCTTTAGTTAGGATGAAGATGAGCCAAAAGTCCCTAAGGTTAGGTAAGACAAAGCCAAAAGTCTCTAGCAAAAGTGAAACTTAGTCAAAAGTCTCTTGAAAATAGGTGAAGCAAATCCAAAAGTCCTAAAGAGAGTGGGTGAGGCTAAACCTATGCTTTGGTAAGCTTATGTATGTTATCTATGTCTTTATGAATGAAGAGAATGCTTTATGTATGATTGAGAATTTCATGTTGGCATACATGCATCTAGACTTGAAACTTGCATCAAGTATGTGTGTTTGAAAGGGAGATGAGCTATTGGGATTCTTAGAATTTCATTCCTCCCTCTCCATTGCCTAAAATGTCTAGGTAGACCAAGTGAGCAAACGAATGGAAACCACCAAGCTTAAAGAAAGGAGATTGACGAGAAAATGTGTCTTTTGTCCTCTTTGTAACTTTGATGATGTCAAGGAATGTAATATTAAGATGTAGATGGGATGATGTCAAGGAATGTAATATGAAGATGTAGATGATGTATAGCCTTTGAAACATGTGCAAATATATGAATACTTAATGTATGTATGAGAACTAGAGCCAAATGAATGATATTGCATGGTTTTGGTAATGAATGGCAAGAGTACCATGTATGTAATCTTATGTATATTTTGGGTTGGATGAGTGGAATTATAAAATCTGTGTTGTTAGCCCTTTGAGACATGTTTGATGGAGTATTTCGGTGCTTTACCATATGCTCATGTGCCCATAGGAATAGGAGAAGCCAATATGGATCCTTTGAGGCCCTTATGAAGCATAAAAATTGACCATTTGTAACCCTATGGCACAATCTAATCCGAACGAATTCCCTAATGAAATTTGGCATACATGTAGAGCTCATTTAGAGCTTTCTAGAAAACTAAATTGGGTAATATTTGGATGTCTACAGAATATTTGGTGAATTTTTGAAGTTAAGAATTTTCTAGTTTTGGTCAGTATACTGTTCATTCTGGTCCAAAATAAAATTCTATCATTTATGGGGCAAATGATGTTCAATTACCATGAAATTCTCTTACTAGCTATGATTTGATACTTCCACTTCTATGTGGAGTGATCCCACTAGCTTGGCCTAAAACATCAAATTAGGCAAGGTTATGGTCAACCATAGTTCAACTTGTCTTAAATTATCAATATAAAGTGTTGGACATAGATTAAAGTACTTTAAGACACACTTCCCTACTCAAGCTCACTTAAAGCTCATTTTGGCCATAATCAATCCTAAATTTTGAAAAATTATAAATTGAGCTACGGATCTCAAAATTTGGCAAACTTTGGTGTAATATCCGGTCTCTTTAGAACTGGACTGAAACTGACAAGATTACAAAAGAGGACTCCAAAATGAAATGATTAGAGGCTAAAAAGATTATAATAATATCTAGAGATTTAGAAATGAGAATACGCTAATGATGGCCCAAAATCATAGCTAAATGAAGAAGTTGAAAACATAGTAGCATTTTCATGATTTTAGGTAACTTTTTTAAAAACTCAAAAGAGGGGTCTTTAAATAACAAAATTGAGTTTCTTGAGATTCTCAGAAGCCTTAAAAATCATAGGAACCCCTAGAATGATTAAAACCCTTTCGATACGCATTTTAGAGTGTCAGTTGACCAAAACTTTAACTGAATGGTTCAATAAGATTTTAAATCTAATTTAGGTGAAACCAAATATAGTTTAAGAATTAGAGGACCTAAATTTCATGATGGAAAAGACAATTTTTGAAAAGGAGTTGAAATGAGCATAAATGAAGAAAACTAAGATGAGGGACTAAATTAGAATTTTGGAAAATGTCATAAGTGAGCCTCCACCCTTTTAATATCAAGTCCCACTTCTGGCCAGCCTCTTAACTGACATTTCTATGGTCCAAAACAGATTCAAGGGTAGTCCTAAGAGGCGCACCAAGTAAGGGAGCAAGGGGAAGAGAAAGAAGTCTTGAAAGTATAAGAATTCCACACTTTTTCATGCCTTCTCCTTCACTAAACTTCTTTTCCTCTTTCTCCTCTCTCTTATCATGGCTTCGATGATTTATTTAGGCATTTTTGTGATTGGTTCAATAGAGAAGAGGGAGAGTTTGAAGGGATGCTTGGAAGCATAGAAAAGCTCTCTTGAAAAGCTTGCAAATAAAGTAAGAAACCATAACCTAAGGGCTTCTTCTTGGTTTCCTCTTGCCTTCATGTTTTGGCTAGAATAAAGGGTATATGTTAGGGACTTTATTTTGATCCAAACTTGATAGGAATTAGGGTTTTGAAGTATAAGGAATCAAATGGAATAATTAAGATTTAAAAAGAATCAATAGATAATAAGTTATGGCCATTAGGGTTTTAGTTGCATCTAGGGATTTATAGAGCTTTATAGTAATGATTTAGATTGTGTAAGATCATGCTTGAGTTTTCAAGACATCTAGGAAGTTTCATGGATGGAAAATTCCCTAGGAAATTGAAAAAAAAAATCCATAAGCTCCTTAGGCAAGTATGTGTCTTAGCCAAGAGGGAGAACAAGTACCTAAGGAAAGTTTTCTTTGATTCTAAGGATACAAATGGTCTATAAATGAATAATAGACACTAAAGGAACAATTGGTTTGAATTTAGAAACCATATTTTGAAAGTTGAAAGTTTATGTTCCTTTTAAGCATAAAGAAGTAACTTTATATTTAGCTCCTTGGATTGAATTTGTGATGACTCTAATGAATTTAAATGGAGTCATGTGACTTAAATTGAGTAAAAAATTATAGCTAAGATCATGAATTATATGAGTTGTTTCATTATGCCCTTGTACGAAACCATAAGCATAGAATATTGTGTAGAATTTATGTGAGGCTAGAGATGGTTTCATTAATGTGTTTGTGTCTTGTTTGATATGTCTAGGCCAAACAAACCAAGCCTCCTCCAAGTGTGTGTGTGAGGACAAACCAAGGAGTTAGGGATCAAAGGAAGAATTAGTGTTTCTTGTATCCAGTTTTTAGTTGTTTGATTGTCATTAAATGCTTATTTGTATATTTGAATGATGAAACATGTCTATAGCTATTGATTTGATACTATGATACCATTATACTTCTTGAATTATTTTTTGAATTGTGAGATTCCTCTTTATAGGTGAGGTTATGCCAAAAGTCTTTTAAAATGAGTGAGGTAAAGCTAAAAGTCCTTAAGAATGGGTGAGATAAGGCCAAAAGTCTCAAGAGTAAGTGAGGCAAAGTCAAAAGTACCAAATAATAAGGTAAGATTAGACCAAAAGTCCTTAGAGCTTGATATTGATCTTGACATGTCTATGTAATGTTGAAAACATGATTTGATTGGTTCTTGGAAGTGTTTGATGCATACTTATGCTCTTTCATATGCTTATATGCCATGTATGCTTACTTGAAAGGATGTCAGAACTATTGAGATTCTTTGAATCTCACTCTTCCCTACTTTCCATTTAACCTTGTTTATGTAAAGCCCAAGGAGCAAAGAATGGGAGCCAAGGAGTGTGATTTGCTTTACTTTGACAATAAAATAGTTTTTGATGTAATTTGATGTCAAAGTATATATGTATAAGTCATTTATGAGGTGTAAACCCTTGAGCATATATAAAAGCATATAAATATGTTGTATGAATCAAATTTGGAGCCAAATGAATGAGAATATATGATTTTGACATTTTAGAGCCTTGCCATTCATGTGTATATGAACATGTAAAATGGAGAATTTGAGTTTCATAATGATTTGGACTTGTTGGGATGCTTTTATATGTTATATTTGGACTTTTGGACGTGCTCAAATGGTCATGGTTCATGTAGGAAGTCATGTTGGACCATATGATGCCAATTGGACCCCAATTTTGACCATAATCTTGTCCTATACCAAAATCTAACTTTTGAAGCTTTTCATAGAGCCAAAGAGCACTATTTTTGAAACTCTAGAGAATTTATTATGATTTTTTAAAATTAGCCAAATTATGTAGAAACTGTCATTGTTAATGTTCATATGGTTAGTTGGTTTTTGATATCCTTCAAGGAACAAATAAAGTCCAATGCTCATAAAATTTTATAAGAATATAGTTGACATCATAAGCTTTCTATAGCCACCAAGAGCACCTAATTTGAAGCTTTGTAAAGTGAGATATGAATTTTTAAAATTTCTGATTTGCTACAGAATGTGTCTCAGATCTGGTTACAATTCTATTAGAAATTCATGGGTCAATTGGTATTGTTTTGATGTAAAATTTTTATGGCAATTAGAGGACATCCTGAGCTTTCTAGAAAGTCTTAATTGGTATGATTTGAAATTTTCTAAAATTAGTTATGAATTTCCACATGTTATATTAGAATATGGAACATGTGAAAAAATGTAATTGTGATGTTCATCTTGAGATTTATGCCACCAACCCAAAATTTAAGCTTCAAAGTGTGATGTTACAAGTTCAATAAGTATGTTATGGATGAAGATGACTTTGGAAAGCCCATATGGTCCATTTAGCCAAAAATGAATTATTTTGGCTTTTAATAATGGATATTTCCATTGCTAAAGGTAATTATTTTATGGAAATAGACACTATAGGCCTTTTGTGTTGTAAACTGAAGGCTACCTTGATATGGTATTACATTTAGCTTGTTATAAAGCTCTAAATATGAATTTTCTACTATAAAAACTTTAGAGCAAAATAATTCCATTTAGCCCCTACTATGCCTAAAAAACTAGATCTACTATAGGGTATAAAATCTGATTTTGACAACTTTTTTAGGCTAGATTTGGACATTTATAACTTTGGTTAGAAGTGCCCAAATTGGCAAAGTTTGGAAAGTTCTTAATGTGCCTTGGTTATAGTAAAAATTTTACATTTAAACTAGATCATTTGTTCTTTAAAAAGAGTCAAAATTAAGGCTGTCTGTCCTAACATCATATAGTTTATGTATATCTTGTATTATATACATTCTTTGATGGCAAAAAATGATAACCAATTCTTTAGTAGTGGAATTTATAATCATTAAAAGTGCCACTTTGTCATATAATGTTCTTACATGAATTCTTATTATTCTAACTTTCAAATCCATACATAACCAATTTATTATGCTCAAGTTATCACATAGAAAAACACTAAATCCATAAATTTGATCATATGCACATTTTGAACCATATAACATAGAAACTAAATTTCAAAAATTCATAATTTAAATTACACAACTCTAATTAATGAAAATTAGATGTTCTTAGAAAGTTTGTGATGAGAGTTATTTACTGTAAAATTTTATGTCAAAATGAGTTCATTTGGTTTCTCAAAAACTACAAAACCTAAGATAGATCTAAACAAACAGTATTGTAGAATTTTTGCATAATTTAGCTAGATTCAAAAATTTGTAAAATATTTCACAAAGTTCCAAAAATACAAAATTTGGATTATTAGAAAGCTCTATATGTCTCCTAATTTTTTGCCAAATTACAGCTCCAAAATAGGTCATTTGGGTGATCAAGGGTAAAAGAACATTTTATGGCTCAAATGGATTAACTTTTGATTCCAAATAATACCAAATAAGCTTTAAAATATCATTTATCATTTTGGGCAAATTTCAATCCACAATTATAGCATATAGGACGGATTCATCATGTTAAATTTGCCATGCATCTAAAATCACCTTTCCACATGCAAGAATCCACTATACATATAGGAACTCAAAGTACCAAATTACATTATATCATGTATTATAAGCCACAAATAATCTTTATAGCATATTCTAGCACTCTTAAAAATGTTTGCATTTCCATACATCAAAATATAAGAGTTGATATTAATATATAATTAAACTAAATTCCATTATCAAAGTTGCTCTTTTTAGGACTTTTGCTCATCATTCTTTCTTCCTTAAGGGTCACCTAACCATGGTTAGTGAAGATAGGAGAAGAATGAGATTCAAAGAATCCTAATAGTTAATCCAACATTCAAACATATATATATATATAGCTCACTCAAGATCAAAGATGTAAGCATACATATCATACAACCATAGATAAACCATATTCATAATTTAAGAATCACATGGCTTCATTAAGAGCAATTTTATGCTCTAGAGAATTTTAGTAGCCTTACCCAACATCTAAGGACTTTTGGTTTAGCTTCACCTACTTTTAGAGATTTTTAACTTAGTCTCACCCATAATTAGGACTTTTGGTCTAACTTCACCCATTTCCAAGGGATTTTTTGCCTCATCTTACTCATTACTAAAGTTCTTTTGGCACAACCTCACCCATCAAGAACTAATTTAATTCCAAATGCAATGAATATTGTGCAATTGTATATGATCATCAAGTAATCAATAATGTACAAAATTAGCAAACAATACATACAAGCTATCCAAAACATACTAATAAACCAAGCATACATATACAAAAATGGAGAAAAAGCTACCTTAACACAAGAATTTCAATTGGTTCCCTTTGGTGTCCCTTTCTCCTTCCATGACCTTACACCTACACTTAGATGTAAATTCATTTATTTGGCATAGACATATCAAATAAAGCATAAAATCATCAATGAAACTATATCTATACTCATATTAATCTCATAGGTGCAATTTAGGGTTTTGGCTGTAATTAATGGCTTCCTTGATTGTCCTAAGAATCAACTCTTATAATTCAACTTTTTTGCTCTAAAATCTCACTTGATATGAGCCATATGACTCTACTAGAACTCATTAGAGTCATCATATGCATGATCACACAAGTTTAATGCCAAGTTGCTTCTTTAGGTCTAATTGAGTCCTAAAATTTCACCTTTCAAGATAAAGCTTATAAATTCATTCCAATGGCTCAATTAGTGTCCATAATTCATATATAGACTACTCATAACCTTGGAAGCAATAAAACAACTCCCTAGGTACTCAAACCATAGCTTGGCGAAGACTTATACTATAATGAAGGGCTTTTTGGAATTTTGTGATTTCTCTTAGGAATTTAATGCATGTGGAGATTCCTTGGCTTCTTTCTAGTTTGAATATGGTCCTACATGGCTTGAAATTTCTTCCTAAGGTTTCAAAACTCTCAAGGTGCAAACAAAACCCTAGGTAACCTAACTTGTATTCTAAAACTCTTTGATTGATTCCTTTCACATCATCTAAATCTC
This sequence comes from Erythrophleum ivorense, assembly GCA_026724425.1. Lineage (NCBI taxonomy): Eukaryota > Viridiplantae > Streptophyta > Magnoliopsida > Fabales > Fabaceae > Erythrophleum > Erythrophleum ivorense. Next base: position 1,292,779 of record JAIUCV010000031.1, read on the forward strand.
CATGTTCCAAAACCCCAATTCCTAACAAGTTTAAGCCAAAATCAACTCCCTTTAAGATCTCTCTCATTTGGCCAAACATAGGGAGGAAGATAACACAAAGGATACATAAGCTTTCTAACATAATCCATACATCACTTAAAAGAGCTCTTAGTGAAAAATATTTTAGTGCAATTGGTTTCCTTGAAGGAGCTTCTTCCTCCATAAGTTCAGCCACAAAACTCACACTTTCAAGAAACCAAAACCACTAAAGAAAAGAGGAGAAAGAGTAGAGGAAGATTTATACTAGAGTCATAGGGAAAATTTGCATGTAAACTTACTTATATAGAGCTTTCTTCCCTTTATTTCTTCCTCCTTCTTTTATGCCTATGGCTATTGGTTTGGACAAAAGTAGGTTGGTTCTAACATGGTAGTGGGTGGTGTGACTCATATATAAAGGAAAAGAGATGGTTTATAACAATTTAGAAAATTCCTATTACACCTTATAATTTTAATCCCTCCGTTTGATCTCATTTTAGATCCTTTTTTAGAACCATCTTTTCTATTATAAAATTGAAGCTCTCTAGTTTATTAAAAACATTTGTTTTGAAACTTTTAGAATTCAAAACAATTTATAATAGTTCGATTAAAGTTTCAGATAACAGACGTCTTAAATCGTACAATGGTAGGGTTTTAGCCTTTTTTTATAGTTCCTATAATTTTCAAGACGTTTGAAAACTCTAATGAGCTTAACTTTATCATGTAAAACTTTTTTCTTTAAGTTTCTAAAATTTTGCCTAATTATAATTTTGCTATTGTAATTTCAATTCATTTTGTTTAGCCATTTTAGCTTTAGTTTTAGGCCATTATTTGTTTCTTAAACTCATTTTTAGATGTTCAAATTAGCATTCTACCCTTACTTTGCCTTAATTCATTTTACTATAGGGTTCTCTTTCATTAATATAGTAGTTCTAATTTGGTTTATTTTTAGTTCTAACTACCTTTCTCTTATCCTGTGATCCCATTTTAAATAATCTATTCCATTTTTTAAAGACTATTTTAGTTACCAAATTATGGGATATTACACTGTCTAGAGACCAAAATTGATACAAGGTAGATTTTTTTTAGGCAACTTTAGAAATTGATAACATATTCTGTATTGATCCAAAAATTACAAACTATGTCTCATATGAAACTTTAGGATGCCCTTTAAATGCTTACCAAATTTCAAGCCCAAACTTGCCCACTAAGGCCCTCCCTGGCAAAGATACATTTTCGAGCTCATTACGAACCTGTTTTAGCAACTTAATATGCCAATTTGAGATTTCTATGGAGTTTCTTGCTATGCTTAAAGTTCTTATCACTTGACTAGCCTCGTAAACTAGTTCATTAGTTAAAATTTTCCCTATTAGTCAAAATGACCATTCCACTTCCTAAAAGTCTTTTCTTTAGTCATATTTCCCACTTAGACACAATTGGGTTCCTAAACCTCCATTTACTAATTTAAGCTTTTTGGCTTTAAACTTTACTTTAACTTCATATATAACTTATTTGGCTTTGAAAGAATACAATTAAGCCATAAAACACTAGCCAAAACTTAAGTCCCTACACATTGCTCAACTACGTCTTATATGTAACCCTAGATTTTGGCTTTCAAAATATAGCCAATTTGATGCAACAAATGCTTCCATTCATCTCCATAATTCATATATAGACCTATTTTACCTTAGAATTAACAAAAAAAATCTTGGGTGCTTTATCTCATAAATTGTTGAAATTACACCTATAGTGTTCTATCTTAGAATCTTCAATGATTCATGCTAAATGGATGGTAGATTGAACATCCTCATGCCTTAAAACCCCTAAATACATCAAAAGGACATTAAGAAACATTAACTCTAGGATTTTCTCCCTCATGGCTAAAACTTTAAGCTAGGATTTTCTATGATTTCTTCGAGTTTTAAGCATGGAATCTTAGCTTATTTTAAAGTATTCTTTGTGTAGAATCTTTCCTCTTATTAGAATCTTGAAAAGAGCAATTTTCTATCTTGCCATAGATCTAAACTTCACCCTTTCATGAAGAAAAACCCCTCATTAGAAAGCCTTCTCTATGTAGAATAATCTTTATAACTGATGGAAGATAAACAAAGGTTGTTTACTTAGCTAAATTAGAGCTTAAAATCTCTCTCTCTCTCTCTCCTCCTTTATGTGTGCCACCATAGTTGACTTCTCCAAGCTTCTAATTGTGGTGTGAGGAAGATGAAGACCAAGTGCTTCATTTATAAGCCTCTTTTATAATTTTTCTAAGTGACTATTTGCCCTTAAGTACTAATTCACTCCGTTTTAGCTCATTTTTCAAGCTTTTTAGTATTTGACTGCTCCTTACAAAATTTCAAGTGCTTTTTTACATAAAAATATCATTTTTGAGGTCTCATTGGCTTAAAACATTGAAAAATGGCTCCACTTCAGTTATAGCATTGTTTGTCTTATCTTACATGCCATAAATGTTTTAATCATTTTTTACCATTGCTATGGTTTTTAGGACCTTTGAAAACTCTAATAAACTTAATTTTAACATTTAAAACCTTTATTCTTAAGTTTCTAAAATTTTACTCAAAATTATGATTGTATTATTAGTTTGTCATTTAACCATATATAACCACTTCAACACTATTTTCGAATTGTAAATGATCTCACAACCTCATTTTTTGTCATCTTACTTTTTACTATACTCTTATTATGTCTTACCTCACATTGTATTAGGGTCCATTTTAATCAAAATGATGGACACTCTAATTTTCTCAAAATTACTGGTTTGCACTTTCTATACTATGGGTCAATCTAATGCCACTTTTGTACTTTAAACCAATAGTGGGCATCCTTTCTCATACTAATTAAGCTATTGGCCCTTATGTCTAAGCCTTAACCCTAGTCCTATGGTTTAACCTAGCTTGAGGATGCCAGATGTTACACACCTCTACTACACTTAACAACTATTCTACTACTGTTGTTAAAGCCTTTCATGAATATTGGCACATCTCTAACAAAGCATGCTTAACAGTAGATTTTTATAAAAGAAAACTGCATGAAATTCTTAAGGGCTATTTGGAAGAAGGTTTAGTTAACTTGACAAGGTTTAAAAGGGCTATTACTTCTCTTTATTAGAAAATTCTCACTATGATAGAGTGTCTAGTTTTTAAGGAATACATCTTGAAGTTTGTGCTTAACTACAATGAACTGAAGTCTTCTAGCATTTTAGAATACCTCCCATCTTTGTCTCAAATATGGAAGCTTTTTGTTTCACTTAACAAATTAAATGTACTATGATCAAAAGATTGAGATTTTTCTTCAATAATAGGAATACAAAGAAAAGGGTCACACATACCTTAGCTCTTAGTGTGAATTATTTGACTCTTAATTAGATCTATAGTAAGTCCAATGTGAGTTTAATTAAGGATTAAAACCTTGAGTCCTAGTTTGTGATAGGAAAGTTGTCTGCAAATTATGTGACAATGGTGGTAGCCATTTAGGATCTCTTAAGGTCAAGTGTGATTTTGTGATTAGTAGAATCATTAGATAATGGATTATTTTGTCTATCTCGAGCTCTAGCTTGTTATGGATCCAATGGTGTTGAGATTCATCTTACTTTTAGTACTTGGACTATCGTGGTTTGTTCATGTAGAAATTTGTCTTCAAAGGAGGTATTTGATTGTCGCTTCTATTTAGACCAATGTGGAGAAATGTCATTAACTTTGATCATATTTAATGGTCTCATTTTATTGAGTAATAGTCTGCATATGTTAGGTTTAAATTTCTCACATGTTGAGTGTCATACCCTGTATTTTTTAAACCCTTATACATTAAAAGAAAGATGAATAACCATGATAATGAGGGACTAGAAGTTTAGATAAGATAAAAGGAAAAAGTAGAAAGAACGACAATAGAGTCAAAGTGGCTAAATAGTGTAAATCAACATATCAGTGGCAAAATTATAATTTTAAGCAACCCTAACGATGCTTGATTTAGGGCTCCAATTGAACAAAACTTTGACTGACCTTTTCTAGGCTATTTTAAATCTTAAAAATTCTAAAGAAATTTTTTTTAATAAAGTAGAAAGCCCAAATTTTAACATGGAAAAGATGGATTTTGAAAAGGATACAGGATGAGCCCAAGCAGAGGAAATTAAGTGAAGGGACATAATCGATATTTTAAAATTATTATAAAAATCTTCCTCCACCTTTAATATAGCCATGCCACCTCCTCCACCATTCCAAACTGACTTAAAAGCTCTAAATCAGACCAGCCATGGTATGAAAAAGAGGGAAGAGAAAGAAAGGAAAAGGAACCGAATAAGGAAAGGAAAAAAGCCAAATCTCATGGTATGCTAGTGTATGCTAGTTATCAATTTTTCTCTCCTCTTCAAGCCCCTTCTAATGGTGGTTTTAGCTTTTTAAATGGATGAGTTTGGTACCTAACCTCATGAGGAAAAGAGGAGATTTGAGGAAGATTTTTATAACAATTTTAAAAAATATCGATTACATCCCTTTGCCTAATTTCCTCTATTTGGGCTCATCATGTATTTCTCTTAAAAATGGTCTTTTCCATATTAAAATTTGGGCTATCTACTTTATTAAAAACTTTTTCTTTGGAATTTCTAATATTTAAAACAACTTGAAAAAGCTCATCTAAAATTTTGGTCAAATGGAGCACTAAACTATGCACCGCTAAGGATTTAACCATTCTGATGGCCCCTATGAATTTTAGGGCCTTTGAAAACCTTAGTGAGCTTAAATTTGGCATTTAAAACTTTTTTCCTTGAGTTTTTAAAATTTTACTTAAAATTACAATTTTGTTATTGGTATGTCGATTTATTTTGTTTAACTACTTTGGCTCTGTTTTTGTTCTTTTTGTTCTTTCTTGTCATCTTATCTGAACTCTTAATCTCTTATTATCATGGTTATTCACCTTTTTTTTTATGTTTAAGGGTTTAGAAAACACTAGGTATGACATTTCTCCCTTAAATGAAAATTGTTTCCTTAAAATTTGAGAATATAGTCATTACCCTACTTTTCATATATCTTTTCTAGCTTGTCTTTCTCTTCCATTTACCTGGCTCTATTTACTTTTCTCAGGAACTTGCCTCTTCTAGGCCTTTTCTCTACCAAAGAATTAACACTTATAACTTTGTTGTAAATGATTCTCTTTCTTTGGTGTTATTTCTATAGAGCATATAATTTGCTTACTATTTGCTTTCTTAGCTTTTGTCATGGAAAGGACTACCTTTTGATATTGCAATATGTTCTAATAAATCTAGCCTATCATTGAAAGAGCATATCATTCTATATCTAATTGGTCCAAGACTAAGTCATACAAGATAAAGATCTTTGCATGTAGTGGACTTGCTGACATCTATGATTGGAGACATTTTTATTGATATATAATCTCCAATGCCTTAATGTAATTGCTTTTTACATTATCTTTTATATTTCTCTACTTATGATAAGCCATTAGAGATTTCTTTCTATCTAACTCGCTTAAATGTTTAGTCCACTATTTATTCCTATATTTCTTCTTACTGGCTCATCCCACAAAATTTGTCTGTTCTTCTATCTTAGGCCTTGTATACTAACTAATTACTGAGATTATAGTTTCTTTGATGAGCTTCTATTCTTAATATCCCAATTCTTCCATCTACTAACGTACATGCCTTTAGCCTAAAGTTTCCTTTTTACTTTTTTTATCTATCTAAAAGTATTTACTATTCTAACTTTCCACTTTATTACTAACCTTTCATGGTTCTTAACTCTTCTGTGCTAGCATTAAAAAGTGACTACCACTGACTAACATTATCTTTATGTGGGATATTGCTCTCTCATAACCTCAACTGCTAGAGGCATAGATTACCACTTACCATATCATATGTAACAACCGGTCCCTTCGTAAACGTGAGAAACACAAAGTTTGGTTTCTCCGTAAACGTCAGAAATGGGCCAGATACAAAAGGAAGTCCCCGAAATAGAAGGAATTGGGGCCAAATAAAATTATGCTAAAATTCTAAATAATGAAAAATGAGTCGAAGTGGGTTTTGTGTCATCTGATTCTCTAAGATCCCACCATACTGATACTAGGGAGCGTTTTATTTTTTTCACTCATCACTCCTCATAGGATCCTCAGATTCCCACTCTATCCCCTTTCTTATTTGGGCTTTCTTTTCTTACTTTATTAACTTACTTACTTTGCATGTACTCGTTCTAACCTTTCTCTCATATCCTGCAGCTTCTAATTATGCCCACGTTTTGCTTTTAAGTGCTTTGGTGCTAGGGCATCTCATACACTGAGTGTGGCTACTCTTTCTCGATGTTCACTACCTACTCTAAGACCATTCTATCATGTACTCATTAGGAATAAAGCCACAAACTACTTTCCTACACCCAATATATCTCATATAGGACTTTTTATAGTCATACAAGCCTTTTACCAAGCCCAATGGCTACATCCTCAAGCCAAATCCCATTCGAGAAAGCCTGGAACTTTGCTCTGATACCAATAAATGTAACACCATAATTTCTAACTCATATTCATCATCCTTTACATGTTCATATAATATATAGTAGGGAGGATGTGAGAAATTCCATGAAAATAACACAAATTCTTTCGTTACGTCATGATCAAAATTTCATTTCAGTGTCACGTGGACCGTGTAAGCTCATGCTATATATCATTACAACTCATTTGCATCACAAAAACATGCTTACAACCCATGAAAACCGAAAAGAAGCATGTTATAGTCCCTCATTTCAGCACTAATAAGCCTAACATGTGTATCTCATACTGGCACCGAAAAGGGATTACCACTGACTCTTGTTGGGCTTTTGTGGGATGTTAGGTATTCTCATAGTTTTTCTCATTAGAGAGGCTCACCTTCTTAGGCGATCTCTAGCTCTCTTGAGGTTCCCTGAGAGTACTAAGGCACTAACTATCTGTCTCAGTTTATTTCTACATTTAGATCAGAGCTAGGCTTTTTCTCTAGTTAATCTCTTTAGCCTCATACCCAGGAGCATATTATACTATTTTTAGGGGTTTGTTAACCTAACCCGAAACACGTACTCTCAATGTCTAGATTCTACCTCACTGAAGTTGATGCTCTACTGGGTGCTCTAATCAATCACGTGCCTTAACCCTATATTCTTCTCCTATTAGGGAGCTCGTCTGACTACTATTAGACTCCTATCTATTTACCTTTCTAAGCTTAGCTTACGTATCTAATCATGAATAAAGTGAGGACACCTTTTCTGTAGCTATCTGGGGAAATTACTAACCACTACTGGGTGGTTTCCCCAGACTTAAGGTGTCTCCTCTTTTCTTTCTCGATCCAAGGAGAACTTTCATTGAGCCTTTCATTTACATATCTCACCTGGAATGATGCTACTGGTCATCTTCCCTAGGCTTTAGTTTATGCTCAGCCTAGACTAGCCATCTCATTGGACCTATAGCTTACTAACTATCTTCATTCTTTTCTTGGGTCTCTGTTACTAGCTACTCATACTTACTTCTAGGTGTTACCTATGAGGAGGCCACTCACTATGTGCCTCACTGCCTCTATATCTAGCCCATCATCAAGCTAGAAGGTTCTACCTCTTGCTTCGTCCATACATAACTACTTATCATTTCTGGGCAATTGAGCTCTAAGTTGTAGCTTATAACTCAAACTCCTTGGTGGGGAGAGATTCTCCCCCACTTATATGGGCTAGCCACAGGCCCTTTCCAATCGATGTGGGACTTTACAACCGACCCATCCTCGGGTTGCACATGGGCCAGGATTGCTCTGATTCCAACACATACAGAACCACCAATGTATTGTTCCCTAGTTGCAGGTTCGATGAACTGTGCTCCCTAGGTGTTTGTCCTTTCCTGAGCTTCGAGGGTTTGGTTACCCATCCTTTGCTCAGGGAAAAGCGTGCCTTGGTGGGGAGGGATTCTCCCCCACTTATATGGGCTAGCCACAGGCCCTTTCCAGCCGATGTGGGACTTTACATCATACAACTGCAACTAACCCCTTTTATGAATAAACTACTTTAATGTATAAGGATTTCTCTTTCCCTTAGCCAGGTCTAATAACTATTAGGTAGTGGTTCATCTAACTATAACTTTGGAAAGCTACTCTATGGCTCTTCTCATCCCACACACTGTACTCATTTATTAAGGGAGTTTAGTTAGTAGCTTGGTTGTTTAAGTAAAACTTTAATAATTTTATTATAATAGTCTACCAAACCTAGAAGGTCTCTAGTTTTTAAAGCTGAAACTATTTGAAACTATACTGGTCTCTAAGACTAAACTAATATGTAAAGCCTATCCTAGGCCGTCATCTCCTATAAAAAACTATCGTAATTGAAACTATAGGTTCTCTGTAACTTTATAGGATCTACTATGACCTCTGGGTCTACTGCAACCTTTTAAAGCCCTATTAAGGTCTGCTACAATCCATCTTTGGGAGATTTTAGAGCCTAAGATCACTATATTTATGGATAAAATGCATACTCACTAAGTATGGCAACTATCACTCATAGTCTCTAAGGCTAAACTCATATGCCTACTACACTTTTCATCCTTATGCATTTAGGCCATAGATGATGATCATGTGGATCAAAACAAATGTGTCTATGGAGTTTATCAATTAAGATGGCAATAAAATCTAATTTAGACCCCGAGAGGCTCATTTGTCATAGAAAAAGAACATAAAACTACTGCTAAAAGTTTTGCAACGGTGTAATTTTATCACCTTAGTAAGGAAATGATATGAATTAGTTATATAAAACATGTTCTGACACTTTTTGGTATCAAGGTAGAGGTTTAGGTAGTTTAGCTCTAGTTATGGCTTGAGGAAGAAGGAATATGTATGTAACTGTCATATGCTAACCTTTAGGGGGATATTGGGTGTGTGTATTTATGGCCTATATGTAAGTTATGTAGTGAAGCTTTTAGTTAGCTCAAATAAGAATGATGAATAATAGAATGGAAGGCTAACTAGAGTAAAGCTTATAAACCCTTAGATAGTAACTCTGTAGGGTCTAGTGTTCTACCTGGAGCAATAATAGGGATGATGTAGTCGTAGCAAGAAGTAAGAATGCAGCTACAAGAGAGATTAGTTCAAGGGGGAACTGAAAGAGTTACTCCCTTCAGCCATAATACGCAATTACCTAGATAAACTAAAGGGTCCAAAAGCTATCCCTTCAAGCCAAAATCTATAGATGCCACTTCAGATAAACCTATTAGCCTCAACTCACTACTTGAAAAGTAATAAGATAGTTCAAGAAATGGATTTCCTAGCCTATGAGTGCAAGAAGAATGCAGAGAAAGATGAGGCTTGGACTATATAATTAAAAAGGATATTTAGGGCAATTGAGTGCACTTCAGAAGAGAAGGCTTTGTTGGCCATATTGAAGCTAAAGAAAGAAGAAGCCTATTGTAAATAAAGCATCAAAGAGAAAATTAGAGATTCCCAATAATAAAGAGATAAAGGATAGATGAATAATAGGCTTAACAGGTTGATAGGGAATATATAAGTAATAAAAAAGGTAGTGGGCTTAGTGTATGAGCCTAAGAAAGAGATTGAGATGTTTTACAACTGAGCAAAGAGTATTTAAGAAACAATAGTAGTTTAGAATGAGGATGATAATGTACAGGACTAGTAAGGATTGTAGAGATTGCCTTTAAGGCATTGACTCCACCCTAGATTGCTCTTATGTGATAGTAATCAATAGGTCAATAATGTGAGCCTAAGACATGCAAAAAGTGTCATAATTATACGTGAAGAAATGAAATAAGAATAAAAAATGTTATGAGTATACAAGAAAGGTGTACCTTAAAAAGGATGTACCTCAGAAAAAGCGTGATTAATTTAGTGTTGGATATTTAGGGAATTCAAATACTCAATATGACATTGAAATTGCTTAGGTTTACCATTGGATTTAGAAAAGAGATTAAGATCAGGAAAAAAAAAGCCTAAGAGAATTAAGTCATAGTTATACAATAAGCCATTGTGAGCTAGTTAGATCTATGGCAAGCTGTTCCCTGGGAAATTTTAGGAAATGCTTAGTAAGGAAAGTGTTTTAGGCTAAGTTATAAGTTACAGCCTGAGAATGATAATGAGTAGAAACTCAGATATAAGATAGGATGAGTAGAAAAAAGAACCTTAATATAAAGAGGAAATGACTTAGAAAAGTAACTAGAGGAAGGTTCTCTTTAGTTTGAGAAGAATAAAGAAGCAATCAGTTGGAAGACCACCCAGTAGTGTTCAGTAGTTCTCCAATAACATAAGATCCTTGATTTTAGTAATTACTAGGATATAAGGAAAGCGAGAAAAAGTTGAAAAGTTAGCATATAGAAAGAAATATCCTCATTATAACACCTTAACTATCTAGCTCTTATTTGATTTCTATGGATCAATAGTAAGTCCATTTACTGACTAAAGAAAATATTGAATCCAAAGTTTTCAAAACTACAAGCACTTGCCTTTTTCATAATTCCATATATGCATTGGTAATCTATTATTACCCTTATCTCTTAACAATAAAAATGAAAATACACTTAACATTCTAAGGAAAAATTGTTAGAGTTTCCCCTTGTAAAATTAACTATCCAAGCTAACCAAATGGTCTCATTTTAGCTTAAACTCGTAGACATAGAAAAATACAAATAATAATAGTATCATGTATCACAGCTTGGGCATAAAACATCATCCGAATCTAAATAACTCAAATTAGAGTTACATCACTGTTAATAGTATGCTAGTATACATAATACATCATAGTGGAGTTAAACATAATCCATATACATTCTTTGTACATTATAACAAAATTAAGTACAAAACATTCATATAGTCCTACAAATCTAAATATCATTCTTTCTCTTTTCCATTGCTAGCACTAGAACTTCCACCTGGCACTGGTTAGTAGGAAAATAGAGATGTGGGTGAGATTCAAGAGAATCTTAGTAGCTATACTTAAATTAACTAAAATAAACATGAAACAATGAAACAAGAGTAATACAAGTATGCATGGTCATGGAAAACTAACATAAATGCTTTACATGTTTACAACATACTCTATCATGACCATGAATTTCAACTTAACTTAGGCTTTTCTCTTGGGTGTGGAAGAACTATTGCATTCATTCCCATTACCCTTCTTTATCTCATAACCTTAGCTCATTAAACATAACATGCAAAATAGGACAAATAACTAATGTGATGCAATACAGCATATACTGTGCAAATTAACCATTACAATACAATGCATATCAAGATTAAACAAATGTACATGCAACTAGATAGGAAAGAGTAAGATACCTTGTATAAGTGATAAGAACCCAGTAAAATCTCTAACTTTTTCATTCTAATATTTGCTTCATTTCCTTTTCTTTCTCAACTCTACACCTACAATGGGATGGAGTCTCACTAGCTTGTCTTAAAAATATAACATAAATATTTCATCAACATCTAGAGCTTATAACAATTTCTCTTAAAATTCTTTGACTTTTAACTATACTTTAAGCCACTTAAAGTGCACTTAGAACCCCTTTTTTACAATACTTTCCAGATATATGCTTATTGTATAGCAATTATACCATTCAAAGTGCTCAAATTTGACCATATTCAAGAGTCTAAATTTATGAAATTTTTTTTGGATTTTAGCTCCCTATAATTGGTTCTTCACTTAGACTTTACTTTAGGGATTCCATTAAGCTTAAATCCTAGGCCAACTTATACTTCTAGAAATCATAATTCAAGCCACAAATTCAACATTTATTATTCATATGATCATTGGCACTATTCATTTAGTATTTTCACTTTTTCACATAATGGAAATTATTATGTAATCTTAAGTTTTAAGGGAAAACTTCAAAAATTTAACTTCTAGGCTTTGAAACCTTGTCATATATGATCTATGTAGCCATACTAAAATCTATTAGAAGCATTACAAGCTTGCTCACACAAACTTAGTGCCACTTGATTTCATATTACCCTTTCTTGAACTCTAAATTTTCAACTTTCAAAATATCACTTCTAAATTCAATTTAATACTTCCATTATTGTTCTTATATCATTTTAAGACTATCTATGGCCTAAAATTTCATTGAACAACTTCTTAGGCCCTTGGATTTCTTCTTAGCCCAAAAGGGTACTATAAAACCCTAACTTGAAATTTTCAAAGTTTCAATCAATTCTATGCCTAAATTCTTGTTCCTTGTATCAAATATACTAATTAGGAGTTGAAAATAACATGGTTACCCATTCATCTAGTCTTGGTCGAACCTTTCACACAATATGGTCTAAGTTACTTCTCTTCATAATTGAATGGAAACCAACATTAGATATGAAATCCTTGCATGCTAAAACCCTGGGTTCTATTAAAAATTTATGAAGAAAAACTCTCTTCCTTAATATCTCTCTCTTGGCTAAAACTTATATAACCTAGAACATAAAATTTTGCCAATGTTTTAAGTAGAAACTTACTTCACTACGAAGCACTCTCCATGTAGATTAATTTCCACCAGTTAGTTTCTTGAAAAGAGCTCCTTTTGGCTTGGGTTAGATTTGTATCTTTAAGTTTTCATGAAAAGAAAACCATCATTAGAAAGTTCTTAGAGAGAGAAATAACTTTCCTCACTAGCGCAAGGTTACTTGCCTGAATGGAAGTTTAAAGTCCCCCTCTCTTCTCCCTTAATGTGACACTATTAATGGTCTCCCAAGTCCTAATTTTAGAAGATGGTGAGGTGTGGCTTACTTAAGAAGACTCATTTATAATTTTTCAAAATGACCATTTTGCTTTACTTGCACATGCACTCTATCTAAACTCATTTTTTAGAATTTTCAGAATCTGACTGTTCCCTACAAATTGTTGGGTGCTTTTTCACATAAAAACATTATCTTTGAGGTTTATATGGCTTAAAATGATGAAAAGTAGCTCTGCCTAAAGTCTCAATACTATTTAACACTTTGATAAGCATAATTTATATACATTTTATTCTCCTTAATTTAAGCATTCTAGTGACCAAATATGATTCTAGGGGTGTATTTAGATGGAATTTTGTTTTAATAGCCATTCTTTGCACTTTATGAATTAATTGGAAAAATAATTGATTTTAAATACATAAATCATTTTAAATGAATTATGTGAACTTTTCTATTTCATATCTTCCACTCTTTTGTGCAGAATTTTTATGGACAAATTGGTAATTGAATAGGAGATTATTTTGGAGAAGAAATGGAGGTCTGCCAAGTCCAAGGAAGCCATGCATTCCATCCTCTCATCCTCACATCTCTCACCCACTTGGTTTGTACATATATATCAAGTATGAGTCTTTCTCTATGGAAGCATTAGTTGTTTGTGTGAAACAAGAAGCTGCATGGGTACTTTAAAAAAGAAGAGCTTCGAGCTTGGCTGAAGAAAAGCCACAAGCAACAACACGTGAGAAGCTCGAGGAAGAGGCTGTGAAGGAGAAGAACACCTATACATACATGCAGAAACACTTGAGCATATCACGTGGAAAAGCTGCATAACGAGTTAAAGAGGAAGCTACGAGCTGAAGGTCAAGTCACGTTCTAAATTCGAGCAACTGAAGAAGCTGCTGAGCTGAAGAAGCTTAAGCTCGAGCTACTGGTTAAAAAGCGCTGAAAATAAGCTTGAAGCTCTTCAAAAAGCTTAGCAATACGGGGCTGGAGTTCAAGCGAAAAACACTAACTGAATGGTGCAGAAAAGCCACGTCTTCATGATGCTCTGTTTTGGTTTCACGTGGGAATGATTCAAAGAAGCAACGTGAAAGAGCTGAGCTGAACAAGCAGTTAACGTGAAGAACACGAGGAAGCACCAGTTGAGCAGAACGCATGCAGAAGCTTATGTGGATAAAGTGAAAAAAAGCTGCGCCTGGATTTGAAAAGTAGCAACGGTTTAGTGTGGAGAAGAGACAGAATATGGAATACGTAAAAGAGCAGAACTGCATGAGAAAAAGACGTGGAAAAACGCGAGCTGGAATGAGAAGCATGAGGAGGCTCAACGCTGAGCTGGGAAGGAAGAACTGAAGTTGAAGCCATGCTGGACAATTTAATTACAAGCTAAATGAACGAGAAGCTTGGGAGCTGAACTCGAGCAGGAAAAACGCATGAAGAAGTTGGAGATTAAAGAGAAGAAGTGACGCTGGATCGAGGACTGAACGAGGAAGCAGAGAATGATGAAGCTGCATGATACGAAGAGCTACGCAGAAAATGTGAAGAAGAGCTGCATGGATGACGTGAGTAATTCAGCAAGTGGATTATTACATTCAATGGGGCCCACCTTATATACAAACATGAAGAAGCTACGGGAAATTAAGCTGAGCAAGAAGCTTTTCACGTAAAACTGAATTAAGAGGTAGCACGTGATTTTTTTAATGAGGAAGTCATTAATCTGCACGCCTCTTTCATCCAAGTCCACCATGCCTCCATATATTTAGATTTCCTAGTTCATTCATGCAACTCCATTCCCTCATGCCTATATATATCAAGCCATCCATCCCAAACACACCATTCATCAACCATTCACACACCATTCATCCACTCCATTCTCTTCTCATCCCCATTCCATCAATCCATCTCCACATTCCATGATATTCTAATTTCCATCTTGTGGCTAGCAAGGAGGAAGTCCTTGGAGAAGCTTGAATCCATGGAAGCATAATTTAGAATTTTGGCTAAGAATTTTCTATTTTTCCTACACTTTTTCTCTTTCATTTATTTTCTTGGTTAAGATGTATTTGATAGAGAATTTGTGTAATTATAATTAGTGGCTGGTTAGACACTAATTAGGAAGTAATTTTTGTTGATTAATTCATTGCATTAGACATCAATATTATCTTAATTCCATGTATGCTTCGGAGGTATTCGATAAAATACATGAGTGAGCGTAATTGTTTAATTTGAGGATTCCTTAATGTTTAGTTGGTTAATTAAATATTTAGGATGATTCAGAGGTTAATCAATCAAATTAAGTGTTCATTGATCCTAAAACAAGAATTGACAATTTAATTTGGATGTTAGGTTTCAATTCAACATTAGATCATCAATTTCCTGTATCTTGAGTGGTTACCCAAGATTAATTGTTATGAACACGATTAGGAACTCTTAGACCAAAATCAATTACAATTAGAATAGGATAAGGATAGTGGATACCAAGGGACGAATCCGAAGCTAGTCACAAGTCCATCTTTCAACCATAATCCATACAATTAGGTAGAATTTAGGAATTTTAATACAATTTTAAACCCCCTAATTTAGGAATTTTTAGAGTCTTTTAATATTTGGAAAACTCAATTAAACATTGAACGCCAATTCCAAGGGAGATGACCTAGGTTGTGCCATTAACTGCATATCTTATCAGCCTAGTATTATTTTGAGGGTTGTGCGACGATCCGCTCACACTTTCAGTATATCGAAAAAAGTCTTATCTAATTCTAACTGTCCCTATCATTTTTATGACCTCTAAAAATCTTAGTGAGCTTAATTTTAGGATTTAAAACTCTTTTTTCTTGAGTTCCCTACAATTTTCTCAAAATTACAATTTTGCCACTAATAAGCCCTTTTCTCCATTTAGCCATTTTTGTTTCATTTTCTTTCCGTGTATGATTTCTTAACCCTATTTCTTGATATGCTAATTAATGTTTTACCCTTATTTGACCTTAATTCAGTTTACTTTAGGGTCCTTTTTTATTAACATACTAGTCCTAGTTCAGTTAAAAAGTCGGATGTTACGCTCACTTTAACCATGATTACAAGAAAGCTAATAGATCAAGTGTAGTTTGAAAAAAAAAGAGTTAATGAGTTGAGTGTAGTAAAAGCATACATACAATAAAAGTTAGAACCCAGTAAGATGAAAAAGATAAGAATTCATCCCTGAGTTAGATGAGCTTCTCTAATATGGGATAAGTGCAATGTAAAAGCACATGAGTAACAAAGTTAGTACATGGAGCATACATAAAGTTGTTGGTAAAGTAAATTTAGGACATTGAGGATATATGACCTGCTTCAAGTTAGTAAAACCATAAAATCAATAAACTATGCTTCTAAAGATGAAAGTAGAAAGTTTAAGAAAGAAGATATTTTAATCTTTGACAAGAATGAAGAAAGGATTTAAGGCAAGTAGTCAATGCCTCAGTACCTCCAGGGCAGCTATAAATGTTAAGTGCCAACTAGATTGGTGAATTTTAGGAAATAAAAAAGTAGTTGCATAAGCTTAAGAGCCTTAAGGAAAGATAGGCTAGGGTTCACTCAAGATAAAGTTCCTTCTAAGAGGAATAATTCAATTAGGAGTTAGCACATAAAATTGAGATAAATTAAACCCTCAAATTTTATAGAAAGTAAATAAGCTAAGGTAAACCTAGAAAAGTATGAGAATGCTCTTAAGTATAGATAAGTACAATAATAACGAGAAAATTAGATAAGTAAGATAGATGACTTATGGATATAAGTGAAATGATAGTAAAAGTCAAAAAGAAAGAATATGGCAACTTCAGAGCCAAAGGAACAGATGAAAAGGCAATGCTAATAAGTACACTAGAGAGCATTGTTGTCCTTGGTATAGTTTTTTATGAAGTATGATATAGTTTCCTAAGCAGAGATAACTAGGCTAGAGAAGACAACCAAGGGTGGTACAATGATTAAAGAAAGGCATTAGAATTTAAGTAAGCAAAGTTATGGATTTTGTTGTACCTTGATATGTAGGAGACTTTTTAATTATAATTTAGATTGTCTACGAGTGTGAATGAGTTTTCAAGACATCTAGGAAGCCTCCCAAATACTATTTCCCTCAAGAAAAGCAAGTCTATAGGTGTATAAGCTTGCATAGGTCTCGACCAAACCATGTCCATGCACCTAGGGAGAGTTTTAAATTTTTCTAAGACTAGGAATGGACTAAATATGATAAAAGGACATCAAAGGAAGCCTTGGAATGAATTTAGGAAGCATGGTTTCTGAGATGAAGGTGTAGGCTCTATTTTAAGACATAATGAAGCAACTAAGGTTTAGGCTCCTTGAAATGAATTTGTGATGACTCCAAGGAGTTTAAATAGAGTCAAGAGACCTAGATTGAATAAAAAATGGGAGCCAAGATTATGAATCCTAAAGGTTGCTTTATTGTGCCTTGAATGGAAATATAATGGAGTCATATGAAAAGGTAAGCATGCATAGAGGTTTCATAAGGATAGAGCTTGTTCCAAGGATTGAAATATGTCTCATTTGATGTGTCTAGGCCAAGAGAATCAAGTGCCACCTAGTTGCAAGTGCTTGGCCAAAAAGGGGAAGAGGAATTCAAGAGAAAAGTGTTGTGTTATTGCTTCAAGGTAACTCTCTAGCTTTTCTCTCATATATTGCTTGGATGTTTTCTTGTCATTGAGTGCTTGTGTGTATGTTTAAACTATGAGAAATGTTTATAGCCATTTTTTATATGTTATGGTACCATCATGCTTCTTGAAATATGTTTATGTACACAAAGTGGCTTAAATATGTATGATTATGCCAAAAGTTCCCTAGCATGTGTGAGGATGAGCCAAAAGTTCCTAAGAATGGGTGAGACAAAGCCAAAAATTTCAAAAAGAATGAGGCTAAGTCAAAATTCCGGAATACAATGGGATCTACGTAAAGTTGATCATTATGAATGTTATGAGGAATTTGATTGGGAAGTTCAATGGCAAAAAGAAGGAGATTCATTAGCTCGTTATTTAGAAAGCCCCCCTTTTTGTTTTTTGGAAAGATTATCCTTGTCTTTGTTTATGTCTTGGATTAGAACAAATTACTATAATTCATCCGCGCCTACGGATCAGTTGACATTTTTCACAAATTTTACAAACGGATGAGCCAAAAATCCCTAAGAATGGGTGAGACAAAGCCAAAAATTTTAAAAAGAGTGAGGCTAAGTCAAAATTCCCTTGAAAGAAGGTAAGGAAAATCTAAAGGTCCCAAAGAAATTGGGTAAGGATAGACTAATGCTCTTGAGAGCTTATGTTTGATATGTATGAGTTTACATAACAAAGAAAATGATTTATGTATGTTCATGAGAAATGTTTATTGCATGCATGCATTCTTTGGCATAAAAGTGCATCCTTTATGTATGTTTGAAAGAATAAAGAGCTATTGAGATTCTTTAAATCTCACTCTTCCCCATTTTCAATCTAACCAGGTCTAGGTGAAGTTCAAGAAAGTAAAGATGGAAGTCAAGGAGCATGATTTACAACACTTTGACAATAGGATACTTTCTAATATAATGTAATGTCAAAGTATATATGTATGTATGTATGAGTAGTTTATGACATGTAAACTATTGAGCATGTATAAAATTATGTGAATATCATGTATAAATGGAATTTGGGACCAAATGTATGTTTATATGGATTTTTGCCATCCATGTGCCTTAATGACTATGTGTATAAATGCAAGTGAAAAGGTGAAAATGAGCTCCATGATGTTTTGGACCATTTGAGATGCTCCCCTAAGTTGTGTTTATTCTTTTGGACATGCCCAAGTGGTTGTGGAATAATGAGAAAACCATTTGGCACAATTTTGACCCCCTTTGTAGTTCTAAAAATTGCATAATTTTCAGCTAAACCAAAGTTTAGCCAAATGGATGAGTTTCTACACAAAATTTGGCAAGAAAATAAGTCTCATCTAGAGATTTTCATAGAGTAAAGAACACTCAATTTAGAGCTCTGTTAAATTTATTATAATTTTTCAAAATTGGCCAAATTATGTAGAATTAGTAATTTTACTATTTATATGGTCAGTTTTGGTTCTAGGGTCTCTCAGGGATCAAATGAAGTCCAATGCATATGAACTTTTAAAGGAATAAACAAGACATCATAATCTTTCCATAACCACTAAAAGCACCTTATTTGGAGCTCTATAAAGGGAGAAATGAATTTTTGAAGTTCCAGGTCTTGATGCTGTCTAAGAGCATGACCCGAGTTATTGTTCCATTATTTTTTATAAGTTAAATGCTATTGTCTTGGTCTAGAACTATTTGTACTCATTAGTTAACATCTAAAGCTTTTCTAAAAGTTATAATATGCATGATTTTAATTTTTTTAGAATTAATTATGAATTTCTAGAGTTTATATCAGAAATATAGACATAGTGACCCAAGAGCAAAATCTGATTTTTGAGATGTATGGTTCCAAACCCGAGCTATATGAGATAAAATGGGATATTTCTTATTGGAATGAATAAGTATGGGCATTGCTAGAGATTGCAAGATAAGAAAGATAAGTCAAAGTAAATGCATAGAAAAGTGTAAGCCTAGTTTGATGCGAAACCAAGGGGTGGCCTGATCTTCAAGGCATAGGTTGAAAGGTAGATGATGGTTTGAGACCTAATGAAAGCAAATAGCTAACCAATGTTATAAGAATGTTAACATGTTACTTAGACATCATGCCTAACCCCAAACATGATGAACTAACCCATAAATGATGCACTTAGGTTAAAGCACAAATTGAGAGCTTTTGCGTACCTAAATCACTAAACTAAGGATAGGTTGATGAGACAAAGGCTTCACAAGAGCAAAGGAAGGATAACCCTCTCATAATTGGAGAAAACACTTAGGATAATGCTATTACTTCGAATCTAATAACAAATAAAGGCAAAATACATATTTTTATGTAGTAAGTCAAATTTGTCTTTTGGAGAAAAATTAGGAAAATAACTACATAATTCTAACTAAATAACTTAGGAATCAAGAATACAAAATAGTCTATTCTTTTTAAAAATTGAAAAGGATAGAGAATCTACCTAATTAATTCTAATTTTTGTCCAAATATACAAAGCTTTTAAAAGTTAGCATATTAAACCCATAATTGCATTATTTATACCCAAATGAGTCAATCCATATATGGTCCTTGGTCCAAACTCTTTAATTATCAATATTATAACCTAAAATAGCTTTAGTAGCTCCATCTTGAGCCTAAATAATGTTTAGGACCTTATTAATGCTTAAATTAGATTTGTCAAAAATTTGCTTAGTCCAAATCTCTTGAACAAGTCCATTCAATACTTTTTTAAGTCTTTTAGGCCTAATCATTATAATAGGTCCAACTAGAAGATACAAATGATCATTTGAAGTTTTGAATTAACTTGTTCTTTTGAACAAGCTAATTTTGTCCCAAAATTCATATTAGTATCTTTCTCGATATAAGACTAGTTCATATCATTCTTCCCCTTTTGAAAAGGAGTCATCCTCAACTCTTCAAAATCTACACCAAAATAAGGAGAAAAATTAGAAATGTTAAAAGTAGAACTTATACCATACTCACCTGGTAAATCAATTTTGTAAGCATTATCGTTGATCCTCTCTAACATTCGAAAAGGTCCATCTCCTTGAAGCATAAACTTGGACTTTCTTCTGTTAAGAAATCTCTCTTTTCTAAGGTACAATCAAACTATGTCTCCTAGCTTAAATATAATCCTCTTTCATCCCTTATTAGTACAGTTTACATATTATTGAGTCTTCCTCTCAATATTTTACTTATCCTTTTCATAAATTTGCTTAGCAAACTCAGCACACCTTTTCCCATCCATATTAACTCTTTCCTGCAAAGGGAAAGGAGTTAAGTCAATAGGTACAAGAGGATTAAAACCATATACAATCTCAAAGGATGAATATCTAGTAATGGAATGAATAGCCTTATTG
This sequence comes from Erythrophleum ivorense, assembly GCA_026724425.1. Taxonomy (NCBI): domain Eukaryota; kingdom Viridiplantae; phylum Streptophyta; class Magnoliopsida; order Fabales; family Fabaceae; genus Erythrophleum; species Erythrophleum ivorense. Next base: position 1,313,460 of record JAIUCV010000031.1, read on the forward strand.
TAACCAAATTCGACGTGCAGTAGACACTCCTCTCAATTCTTCATGTTCTTCTTAACAACTATCCATAACAAGGAAGAAAATGTCATATTCACAATCTTAATTTGTCTATCAGTTTATGGGTGATAAGTAGTAGAAAATAGGAATTTAATCCCAAGCTTGTTCCACAAAGTCTTCCAAAAATAGCTTAGGAACATAGCATCCTAATCTGATACTATAGTTCTTGACATCCCATGAAGTTGCACAACTTTCTAAAAGAAGAAATTATCAATGTTAGAGGCATCATCAAACTTATGACATATAATGAAGTATGCCATTTTAGAAAATTTATCTATAACAAAAATATAGTCCCTCCCCCTTTTTAACCTAGGTAATCTCAAAATAAAGTCTAAGAAAACATTTTCCTAAGATACACTAAGAATAGGGAGGGAAATATACAATCTATGAGGATTTAATTTATATATAACTTTATTACATATAATACATTTGGCCACAAAACTTTTCAACATCCCTTGCATCCTAAGCCAATACAAATGCTCATTCAAAACATCAAATGTTTTAGTAATGCCAAAATGTCCCATTAAACCACTTAAATATGCTTCCTTCACCAATAACATGCACAAAATAATTAGAAATGTAAAGCTTATCAACATAAAACAAGAATCTATTATGCAAGTAAAATTTGTCCTAACCAAGTCCATGCTTACAATGGCTAAAAGCTTCATCAAAGTCAACATCGTTAATAAATAATTCTTTGATGAACTCATAACTAAGAACTTTACAATTTAACATTGAAAGAAGAACATACCTATGTGAAAGTGTATTAGCAACAATATTATCCTTATCTTTCTTATAATAACCTAACTAAAATAATAATAGCAAAATAATTAATTAAATTAAAAAAATTATTTTTTTAAAAAATATAAGATTTAGATAATTTCAGGATAATTCTAGAACTTTAAAATTATCTTAAGAAGTTATTTTGACATCTAAATTATATCCAGTGGGATATTTTTATTTCTTAAAATTTTAAAATATGTTGGCATGGAAATTCTAAATATTTGTGAGGTTCTTATCTTCATTTTTAAATGTGTAAAAACAACTCTTCCATGAGTCTTAAATAAATCCCATTAGAAAAGCACTAGGTACCTTTTATAATTTTTCCTTTTTTCCTTTCCACTTTTTCCTTCTTACTTTTAATTTGCTGTAGCATCACTGTGACAACCCTATTTTCTAAACATGGCAATTATGGTTAAATACACGATTAATAATTAATGATCAAGGTTTGGAGTCGTTACAATTTATTACATTATGAAAATATAGGAAAATTTGAACCTTGATGTTAAGGTCATCACTAAACAACCAAAAAGTGAGAATGCATAAAAGAAATTGTACTATCATGAAGGGGTCATGATTCATCTATCCATCAGTTTCAACATACAAAAACCTCCTATAGGTGTTCCTATATCATTTCCTAGCATTACCATTGAAGAAACTGGGGTTTCTAAGCTAAAAGGTAGAAGTTTGGGGACCTATGCCGTGATTTGAAACCCTCCCACTGTGGCTAAGTTAGATACTGGGGCTCAAAAACTAAGTTTTTCACTTTGCGCTGTAACACCTTCATCTCTAGCTCTCTTGCATCATGCATTATATGCTCATGTACACATTTGAAGAAAATAAGTGAGAGCTACCTTATAAAAATTTCTGCAATTTCCTTAAGGATGTGGCATGGTCAAAAGTCACTTTAGTGTCACGTGGACCTAGTGAGCTCATTATATGCCTCCTCATATTACATTTCATCATTACAACTCATTTTAACCTCAAGAACATGATTTAAACCCATAGAAACCAAAAAGTGGTATGAGACATGTAGCTTCATTTTCGGCAGACTTGGCCTCATTTCTGGGCTGAGTTTGAAAATTCAGAACTAATTACAAAAAAATAGAAAACACATGATCTCGGTCATTCTAGAAAGCTTAAGATGTCTAATTCATTCCAAAAATATGTAGAAGTCTTAAAATCTCATTCATAAAACGTTTGACATCCAAAAACATCCACTGGTCAGAGAGGTTTTATTACTATCACAGTTTACTGATATGAATTTCAAAAATGTCTAACTAATTCCAAAAAAATCCAATGTTGCAAAAGATATCACTATGGAAAGATGTGGATGTTAACTAGAGAGAAAAAATATCTCCAGATCAGTTCATCAAGCCAAACTCCCGGAAACTGATGAAACAGTACCTTGAGTCTAACTGGGTGACTAATGCTGGGTAGGAACTTCGAAATTGCATATCTTCCTCTCTAGACCTCCAAATGAGGTACTTCTAGTTCCTATAAGTCACTGTGACTATCTAGTTTCTGCATATAAAATTTCGTAGCCATTGGACTATGTTTGCCCCTCAGATGATACAAATTCCAAACTGACCAAATGAACAGTGTTTTCTGAAAATCCGAATTTCTGATGCCCACTTTGAAAAAAATCATAGAAAATTCTATAGACCTCTAAATGACTTGATCTTTAGCTTCCCAAAAAGATCTAAACAAGATCTAGTCACATGTCAAATTTCAAAGCAAGAAGAAGTCATTTGATCAAGTCTTGACATCATATGCAAAAGGGCCACTTTCTTGGTTAGAAAGGGGCTAATGGGGTCCAATCTTAGTTCTTCTACCTCTAGGACTCTTTGAGCACATAAGAAAGCATCCATATGGGCTATCAATCATGGCTCACGTGTCTAACAACCCAGATTGGAGAAACTCACTATCCTACACCCACTCATACACACATGTGGCCAATGCTAAAATCATGCTTTTCATAACAAAACTTGCTTCTTCATTCAAAATGATCTCATTCTCATATATACATGATAAATACATTAGTTTACAAACATTCATAGGTGCTACATCATATGCCTCATTAATTTACATTCCTTGACTTAACTACAAGATAATTACAAGAAGTTCTTTTACAATTCTTCATTAATCTCCCTAGCTCAAGCTTGGTGGCTCCCATCTCTTGCCTCACTTGGTCCACCCAGCATGTTTGGATAGTGGAGAGGGGGGTGAGATTCAAAGAATCTCAATAGCTCATCTCTCATTCAATCACACACACAAAGCATGCAAACAAGTCTCACAATGTATGCACGGGCATATTAGCATATGAAATCATAAGAAAAGCATTTGCAACATTTAAGTTGGCCATACATAAGAAAAGCATTTTCAACATGTGAGTAAGCCATACATAACATATAAAAGCTTGCTAAGTAAATGGATTAGCCTCACCCACTCACTTGTGGATTTTGGACTTATCTCACCCATTCTCTAAGAGGTTTTTAGACTCAACCCTTGCTCTTTGGGAGTCAACCTCACTTTTGGGAGACTCTTTACTTTGTCTCAACCAACTTGAGGGTTTTTGGCTCATCCTTACCATGGCCAAAGGGATTTTGGCTTTTCCATACTCAAGCAAACCAAACAATCACATAAAACATCATTTAACTTCATAAGGTATCATCATGCTAACATACTTCTCATGGCTCAAAATATACATACACACAAGTAAGACAATGTAAGCACACCATTATGCATGAGAGAAGGTGGAGAGAGCTACCTTATTGGCTATTCACAACTTTCTCTTTCAATTTGTCTCTTCCCTTGTTGCTTCCATAATTACCACTAGATTGGAGTATTCCCCTTGAGCCTAGACACACAAGAAGCATAGGATTACACTCTTAATACCTTATTCACAAAGCAAGGGATGTCTTCTAATAAACCCTACCAAGCATGTACAAGCTAGGGTTCTTTCTCTCTCTAGGAGTTTACCAACTATTCTTCTCTTTTCTTGCATTTCTCAACTCATCTCACTCTCTTATAAAGGTTCTTGCTCCCTCTAGGTTAGAACCAAAACTTTCTCACTCCTCAACCCATGAAAGGGGAGCTTAGGAGGAGAGGAATAAATCAAGAAGAAGGAGCATGAAGAGTTTTGAAGGTTCTTACCTTTCTTCCTTAGCTTCCCTTCCTTCTCTCTTGGTTCCTCCTTGTTTCTCTCTCTCTCAAGCCTTCTTTTCTGTGCTTGGATGAAGCTTAAGGTGGTTTAGAGAGAAGGGATGAGTTGGAGCTCTTTAAAACATCAAATTCTCTTTTTTCTCACTTTTCCGGACTAACCCTCGCTATAGCGAACCATAACCCTTGCTACGGCGAGCTCGTGTCTATCCCAAACCTCTGCCTTCGCTATGGCATTCGCTACGGCGAGCAGCTCCCTAGATTTTGTATAGGATGCCCGCACTCGCTATATCTAGAAGCATTTTCGCTATAGCGAGAAGGCACTCTCGCTATAGCTAGACTATTTCTCGCTATAGCGAGCAGGTACATTTGCTATAGCCGGGCTGTAGCTAGCAAACTTAGAAAATTTTCAGCCCTTCAAAAATCTTCAGCTTTTCTTTTCTTTTTCTTTTTCCTTTCTTTCTTTCTTCTCTCTTTTTCCTAGTTGTTACACTTGCGCTGCGGCCTCGACCTTCGACGCCACTGTTAAGTTACTCTCAGGAATCATTAGGCAATTCACGCAAACTAGCCTAGGTGGCGCCGCTGCGGAAATGCCTCATAGGACTACTATTCAAATTCCCACGATTCTCGCCTCAACAAAAAATGCTTGGCCGCTGTGAAGCTTGCTATTAGACACTCCTTACCTAGTTTCCTCGACTAGCACCGCAGTAAGACTTATTGTGCCGTGACGAGGTTTCTCTCTGCCACCCTCCTGGGCGATTTTTTTTGCACTGAGCCACGACAAGATTCCTCAAGTCGCAGTATTCCTCGCCACTATCGCTCTTCAGGCCACGACATGACTTCCTCTTGTAACTACATCTCCCAAATTTTGTCCCATGCAGTCCGATTCTCTTCTTACGAATACCCTAGGACCACTTCCCTTCATTTTATATGACTCAATGGTATTTATCTACCTTATTTACCCAGCTATTCTACCATTACCAATTCAAAACTTAAGTACTAATTCCTACTCGTCCAACTACCATATGTCAACAAATTCATAGATTAATGACAGCAAGAATTCATGCACTATTAACAATTAACATTCGATACACATTCTGTTAGAGATTTTATACATTAATGGTTCATATCAACATCTAATGCATCACATAATTATATTTCCAATAGTATACTATACCATAAATTTAGTAAAATTCATACATCAGGTGTTATAGGTTCATACATCCAATACCAAGCTAAGATGAGGCCTAACTCCTCAATAGATACATCCTAAGTAATCAAAATATATGAGCCTATACTTGGCAACATGATTACATGATGATATTATACAAAAAGGAATACAAAATTTGGCATCTATTCTAAATAAACCAATCTAAGTGTAGCTTTCTCCCCACATGGTTGGAGCTCATGGATTTTTATCCACTTACTTCCCCTTATCCTTACCCGAAGAGCCTTCACCTGAAAGTATGATCCCATGAAATAGGGTGAGATGCGAATCTCAGTAACCAGGAAAATTTTTATTCATAATATCCAATTTAATTAACATATATGCATGAATCAGAATCAACATCAATATTAGTCATATCAACAAAGGAAATGGTTAGACTACTATGATTACCATCCCATACCAGCAATCATATTTGTACATGTTAAAGGCCAATAACACCGGGAGAGGCCCATCCATGGCATCCACTCCCCAATGAGCACAACCACGGCTCAGTGTATCTGGAGTTTGATCATAACCTGGTGCCCGATCAAAACACATGCACGGGTGGCAGTTGCACCACAGCTCCACCATGGACTCACAAGGTCCAAACATAATACAATAGATAGCCAACCAATTTATTTAGCATTTCAAATTATTCATGTACAACAAATATGAAATTAAAGCAGATATATGTATGGAATTAATATAGTCCCGGTTACTTCACTTATAGATAAGTTAGGAAGCTACAACAATACCAAAATCCTCCTAAAATCACAATATCAGAAAATGATCATTTTTATCAGTCCATTACTATCTCATTCATTATTTGTGGTAATAACCCAATGCTCAAAGAATTAAGTTACTAATAGTTACCTAAGGGATACCCACCTAATCACCAAGAGCCTCAAATTTCGAATTTTGCCTTCCCTAGACCAGAAACATCAATATATCACTCTAAATCATAGGAACATTCGCACAAAATTAAGGCCCATACTATAAGTCTACTATGGGGGTCTTAAACCAGTAGAAAATACATCAAAATAGAGAGTTTATACTTACCTAATAACACCTTCAGCCCCAACCTACGAAATTTCACTAAGAAAATCCCAAATAACCGCATTTCAGATTTTGGGTAGGGTGAAAATACTCCAAATGAAAAACTAATTAGGCCAAAATGAAGAGAAAGAGAAGGGGATTAAGTTATATAACTATTACCTTGGCTAAATTTTACTTTAGAAGTGAGAAATGGTGGATTTCTTGCCCTAAACCCTAACCTCACTTCAAACCTCCGAAAATGAGTTGTGTGTTTGTGTTTCAACAAAATGTGGAGGGGCTGAAGTGTTTAGGGTTTTATTTGGCTTTATGTTGGATCTAATGTGGGTCATAGGCTGACCCAAAGGTCCAATTACAAGTGAGTTCTGATTTAAACCTTGTTGGGCCAGTTTTAATGTGTTGGGCTGCAAAAATTTAATTAGGTTTTAGCCAAGTTTGAAGAACTCAATTGATTGGGTCTGCACAAGGTTTATTGGGCCATTTATAAGAGCTTATGGAAGTTGGATCTTGGGTATCTAGTTCATTAAATCAGATTGGGCCCTCCCTAGGTGCTCCCTCTTGGGCAAAGTCTCACATTAAAAGGTTTGGTATGCACCTAAAATGATTGGGCCTCCATTAGTTCCTAACATTGGCCTACTTAATTTGATTTGGACCTATATGGGGTTTCTAACTCAATTATATCCCAAACTCATATTAATAATTTATCTCTCTAAAATTTTCATTCACTTAACTTACCCAATCATTCTATATTAATTATTCTTAATTAACCCAAATCTATGGTTAACACCTTAATTAATTTTGGGGTGTTACAATCACCCCCACACTTTTCTTCTCTTTCTTTAAAATTTTCTACAACTTCCTTCTTTCTCTTCCTCTCTCATTTTTTTCATCTTCTTGTTACTTGTCGACCATTTCTCACCATGAAATGTCACTACCATCATTTTGTTCTAGTGACCAAGCTTTGGGTAGCTGTAAGTGTTGATAGAGAAAGAATCTTTGATTGGGAGCCCCATTGATGCCCAATTTTCATCCTTCCTTTTCTATTATGTTTAGGTTGCATTCTCTTTTGTTTCAACTTCAATTTTTTCTTTTTCTGAGTGCCAATGGTGACCTAAAACATCAATTGCAGTTTTCTTTTCCACTTTGGCCATGGGAGAGCTTCTCAATTTAGGGTTTATTGATCAAAATCTCTTAGCTGTGAATTGGCACTTCCAGCTTGCTTGATTAAGCTCCTTAAAGTATATTCTAAGCTCAAACTAAATTTTAGAAGCTTGAATTAAATTATGGTAATTTAATTTGTGAAATCCAAAGCTTAAAATTAGTAGTGTCATTAGAAAACTTAAGATATAATTATGGGTTTAAGTACTAAAAGGTGAAATTAATTATATTGAATGTGTTAAAAGCTATCTAAGTAATTAAAGTGATGTTTTTATATCTAATATAATTATAGATGGTATTAAAGCTACTTGAGTGTGTAGCAAGATAACATTCTCTTTTTACTTTATATTTATGTATTGTTAGCCCAAACCTTGCATTTTATGATTTACCTTGTCTGCATTGTTAGGGAAACAATCTTGTATTCTAAACTTAAATATGGGTTGTAATATGCACATGGAAGTATATATATATATATATATACATTGTTATAATGTTAAAGAGATGATAAATGAATTTTATCTATTCAAATTAAATATGAACCTATATATTTTATGAGATACTAATGCCTATAAGGTGTATACATGTATATTGTCTATATGGAGAGGAGAATCACATTTCATGAGAATTGGAACTGTGGAAATAAGGAAGTAGTAATATTACCTATATCTACATAGATGAGGAGAAATGATAAACTTTTAAATTTAATGCTTGTTATTCTTTTGCTACATTTCTATTTTTAAATGGTGAATTTTAGTTATAATTTTATTATATAATCTTGTTGATTTATCGTTTTTATCTAATTTATCTAAATTGCTTCTTCTAGTTTATTTAAATTTTTACTTGTCAATATTAAATTTATTTAAATAATTTTATTTCAAAATTGTGGATGGGAAACTGGCTAGAACCACATAATTGTTAGTAAGGATAATGGCCTAAGTGCACCTAGTCAAGAAGATGAATATTCACTATATGGTAGCACTTAATAATAACTATATTGAATACATTATGGACTGCACATCGTGTGGTGGCACTTGGTGATAGTGGTGATGTTATGATATTATGCAATGGCACTAATGGCAATATAAATCCTGTGTGGTGGCACTCAGGGTCAATTAGGGCTCTTTCTTATAAGACCCATTCCATATTATTTTCTTTAATTTTAAATTACACTTTTGCTAATAACTTGCTATATAAGTGAACTATGGTAATTATATGTATTGTTTAATTATTTGTCAAAATATTTTATTGTGAAAAACTCTAAGTACACTTGTTTTCGCTTCTACTTGCTTTGTTATCTATGCATTCACTAAGCTAGTGATAGGCTTACTCCTTTCCTTAACATATTTCAAATTAGTAAAAAGTATATTAAAGTGCTCTGGGACTCGCATGCCTCCCAAATGAAGTTGGAATGTTAAAATTGATCAATTAGTTTGTGTTAAGACTCCAAGACATATTGGCTATTAGGTGGTAGATTATTTTGAGTTATGTAGATGTTATGTTTCTTTTAGAGAACTTATGGTGGCTCTTGTAATAACATTTATGTATATTTTGAAAACTTATGTACACACTATGCTATGGCAATTTTTTTAGGTATACAACATTAGTGAACTCCCAAGGATATATGTGTTGGATTGTACTTATATTGTAAGGTTGAAATATCTAATTTTTAAGGAAGGTGCTATCAAAATTTTAACAACTCGTAATTATATATGTATATATATATACATATAAAAACATGAACTTAAGATGTGTTGTTAGACTTGTTAGGCTAGGTTAACCTTGGTTGGCTTAGTTTAGGTCCTGGTCATAGCCTTGGGTTTTGGGTCATGACATTTCTTGTGCTTAATCACATATAGGAAAGATTTACTAAATTCAATCTACCTAACATGTCTTCAATTTAATTTGTTTTAACTCCTAATGTGCTTGAGAGCCTCATGATTAGAATGTATGACAAATTTCTTAGGCCATAAATAATGTTACCAAGTTTCCAACACTTTAACTAAGGCATATAGCTCCTTATCATATGCAAGATAGTTAAGAGTAAAACTACTTAGTTTTTTACTAAAATATGCAATGGGCTTACCTTATTGTATGAGTATACCTCTTATGCCAATTCCTCTTGCATCACATTCAACTTAAAAAATCTTACTAAAGTCTGGAAAGGCTAACAAATGTGCATGGTTGAGCCTCTGCTTGAAGGTTTGAAAGGCTTTCTCTTAAGCTCACACCACTTGAATGAAACATTCTTCTTTGTCAACTCATTTAATGGGGTTGTCAATGTCCTAAAATCCTTTATGAACCATCTATAAAAGCTTGCAAGTCCATGGAAGCTCCTCACATGTCCAATAGTTGTAGAAGTTGGCTAATCTTGAATGGCTTTGATCTTTTCTTCATCCACCTCGATCCACTTGGCACTTACAATGTAATACCTTATATTTCTATTACCATACTTTTCCATTCAAGGTACTTGGTGCACATTTACAAGGCAACAGTAAGGAAAAGTATGAAAATAATACACTTTTATAGTATTGCATCAGGGTAAAATTTTTCAATTCGCGTTATGTGGGCCTTGTGGATTATTCAACAACATTCTCTAGCCATTATCATTGGAACAAATCATTAAGCAATCCACGAATTTCAAGCTTAAAACCTCAAAATTCCATTACTTCTTCTCGGACAGCATGTGACAGCTTTTAGGGGTGATTTTGAAAAATCATAACTAAATATAAAATCGAAATCCCACAAACCATAGCTTTCTAAAAAGATATGGATGTCAAATTTACACTGAAAATAATTTCCAACCATAAAAATCTCATTTAGACCATGTTTGACAATGAAGTAGCCACAAAGGTCTGACTGCCACTTGATATAGATACAGTTTACTATCATAAAACTTAAAACCATCCAATTAATTCCACAAAAGTCCAATCCATGCAAATCATACCAATTTGGAAATCTAAGGATGTTAGCTAGAGGGAAAAAATAACTCTAGACTAATCTAAGAACATTTAAAGCCTAAAAATTAATCAAATAGTAACACAGGTCTGACTAGTTGCCTGGTACTAGATAGCAACTTTAAAAATTAATATCTCCCTCTCTAGAGATCCAAATGAGGTGCTTCTAATTGGTACAAGTCACTGGAAAGGTTTAGTTATTGCTTGTAAAAGTTTGTGGCAATTGGACATCATTTGCATCTTGAATGATCAAGGACAATTTTCGGACTATATGAATAGTACCAATGGCCAAAGCCAGAATTTTTGCCAAATTCAAAAATTCACCACATATTTTGTAGGCCTTCAAATAATATGCACTTTAGCTTTCCAAAAATATCTCACTAAGCTCTAGATGCATGCCAAATTTTAAACCAATAAGAGCTCATTTGGACAAAAAGTGATATAGGTTACCAAAGTGGCCAATTTTGCCTCTTATGAGATATCACTTTGGTCCAAATGGCCTCTCTTTGAGTTTGGCACCTCTTGAGCAAGTTTAAAAGCATGAATATGACTTGTAAGAACTGCCCAAGTGCTCCCAAAGCTTATGCATCTCAATTTGACCATCCAACATCCATTAATGCATAGTTACATATAAGCCATCCAAGAGCCAATTTGCATAATTCCAAGGATTTGGTGTCACATAAGGTCTACATCATATTCATACGTCATTTTACATTTGTTCATGGTCTTACATCACAAAAATAATATGTAAAATACAACTTTGGCATTCAATTACATAACAAGCTACATAACTATCAAGACTTAGCTTTTCAACTCCCTTGGCTTGCATTCTTTGTTTCATAAACATCACCTAGTCATGTCAAGAGGAAAGGGGAAGGGGAGTGAGATTTCTTAAATCTCAATAGCTCACACACCCATTCACACACACATTCAAGGCATATACACATCAAAGTATATGTATGGAAAGTTTAGCAACCATAAAGTGTGCAAAGTCATAACTTCCATGTGACTTATTCATATTCAAGCCAAGACCATGCTCTTGGGACTTTTGGTTTTGCCTCACCCCATTTCTAAGACTTTTGTATTTGCCTCCCTCTTGGGCTAGGAACTTTTGACTTGGCCTCACCCTTCCAAGAGACTTCTGGCCCTGTCTCACTTCATTAAGGGACTTTTGGCATCTCGTCACCTTTATTAAAGAACTTTTGGCATCACCTCACCCTTATGAGTCATTTCCACAACCATAGTCATTCAAGAAGACACATTGGTACCAATATAATTTCAAGGTATCAAGTGGCATATCATTAAGTCATAAGAACACATACAAGCATACAATAACATACATATACACACAAGAATGCAAGGAGAATAAGGTAGAGAGCTACCTTGGATTTATGTAAGCTTTTCTTGATCCTTTTCCTTCCTTTTTCTAGTACCACAAATAGACCTAGGTGGGTTGGTGTTCTCTTGGCCTAAACACCATAAACAACACACAATTACATACTTGAAGCAAGCCAAGACACTAAACTCACTCTTGAACACACACTTGGTTCCATAAGTGGCATAATGGTTCTACAAATGGCCTATTGAAGTAACTCTTATATTTCAAGTTCTAGGTTCCATTCTCTTGTTATTTTTGGACTTGTTGGACTTATTTAAGGTCCTTAGAGCCCTCACACCTTCACTTGCACAATTGGAAAAATAAGTTGCTTCATAAGGCACGATTATGGGCACTATTGTTCCATCTTCCAATCTATAGTTCCTAAATTTTTCCCAATGGCTTTTCCCATCTTCTAACATCATATAAAGTTTCAAACTAAGGTTATAGGAGAGCAAGGTTGGAAGAAGAAAGAGCATGAAAATCTACAAATTTTGTTACCTTTTCCTTGATTTTTCTCCTCATTTTCTTCCCCTTCTTGTGTGCCTAAGAGAGCAGTTCATTTTTTTATATTTTGGGTAGTGGAATGTCGTGTTATATGAGGGGGAAAAGAAAGGAGAAGTGTGTGGAAGCTTCAAAAAACAATTTTTCAAAAATTCTAATTTCATCCTTCCATAATGGCAATTTCGTTTCAGCTTTATTTTAGCTCTTTTTTTAGAATCGTCTTTTTCATTATAAAATTTAGGTTCCTAATTTAATAAAATGCCTTTGGAATCACTCAAATTGGAACTAAAACCTTATCGAACGAATCTGTCAAAGTTTGGGTTCACTGCCATTGGAATACGTACATTAGAGGGGCTTTACCAGTCTCAGGGCTTCTCATAGTATTTGGGGCCTCTGAAAACCTTGGGCAACTCAAATTTTCCATTTAAAAAGCTCTCATTTGTGTTTTCTAAAAGTTGCACTTATTTATGAAAATGTTATTACGTTTCATTAGTTTCCATCACAAATTGTTTCATTGTTCTAGCTCTGTTTTTCTTTCTAAGCTTAGAATTATCATTTTCAAGAGCCTAAGACTCTACCAAAATTTTTTGGGACATTATCTAGCTCATTTCAGAGGACTTGCTTTTATATGGCTCATTTTGTCGTTTTACGAAAATTATGTTCGTTACATTTTCCACCCCTCTTAAAATAAATTTTATCCTTGAAATTTAAATATGTACCTTAGGAAAATAACTCTGGATATTTTTGTCTTCTCTCATCTTCCAGCTCCCAGGTTGCCTCCTCAGATGTCAGACCCTTCTAGACCACTTTCACTAGAGGGATGCTCTTGTTTCTCAGTAGTTTCATTTTAATGTCTACAATTCTCTCTGGTTTCACTACATAAGAAATATTTTCTTGTAATTGAACATGTTTATATTCTATGATATGTGAGGGGTCTGGTAAGTATTTTTTCAATTGAAAGATATGGAAAACATTGTGGATTTGGGCTAGGTTTGAAGGTAAGTCTATCAAGTAGGCCACAGGTCTAATTTTCTCAAGGATTTCAAATGAACCAATATACCTAAGACTGAGCTTTCTAACCGTCATAGACCGACCTACTGTAGTCACTGGAGATACTAGGATGAATACATGGTCTCCAATCTGAAACTCTAACAGCCTCCTTCTTTTATCGGCATAACTTTTTAGCCTACTTTTCATCGTAAAAAGTTTCTTTCTAATCAATTCTATCTGCTGGGTAGTCTAGTCCACTAACTCAGGTCCTAATAAGCTCCTCTCACCTAGCTCAATCCAACACAACGGAGAACTACACTTTCTCCTATACAGAGCTTCATAAGGGGCCATCTGGATACTGGAATGGTAATTGTTATTGTATACAAACTCTACTAACGACAAATATACATCCTAGTTACCCCTCTTTTCTAACACACATACCCTCAACATGTCTTCTAAGGTCTGAATGGTCCTCTTAGTTTGACCATTTGTCTAAGAGTGGTAAGCAGTACTAAACTACAGCCTGGTCCCTGAGGTATACTGTAAAGACCTCTAGAAGTTCGATATGAACCTGGGTCTCTATCAAATACTATGCTACTAGATACTCCATGAAGTCGCACTATCTCACGTATGTACAACGGGGCTAATCTAACTAATGTGTAAATGGCCCTTATTGCTAAAAAGTGTGCAGATTTCGTCAATCTATCTATAACTACCCAGATAGCATTATTTCCAGAGGATGTCCTAGGTAACCCCATAACAAAATCTATAGCTATATTATCCCATTTTCACTCAGGGATATCTAGGGGTTGCAACAATTCAGCTGGTCTTTGGTATTCTATTTTAACCCTCTAGCATACTAAACATCTCACCACATAATATGTGATGTCATTCTTCATTCCTGGCCACTAGAAAATTCTTTTTAGATCTTGATACATCTTGATGGCACCTAGGTGAATAGTATATTTACTTTTATATGCCTCTTCTAAAATTCTCTCTCTCAAATTGTAATGTCCAGGTTTCGTTAAACGACGAAAATGGGCCTATTTTCAAAGCAAGTCCTATAAAATGAGCTAGTTAAGGTCCTAAAAAATTTGAGTAACATTCTAAACTCCTAAAAATGTGAATTCTAGCCTCAAATAGAAGGAAAAATGGAGCTAGAATAGAGAAACAAATTTTGACAGAAATCTTACGAAATGTAATGGCATTTTCGTAATTTTGAGCAATTTTTGGAATTCACACAGGAGGGCTTTTGAATTAAAGTGTTGAGTTCTCTGGGGTTCTCAGAGGCCTTAAAAACCATGGGAAGCCCTAAGACAGTTAAATCCCCTTCAGTGGATGTTTTCAACGTCGATGTGCCTAAACTTTGACGGATCCATTCGGGAAGGTTTTTGCTCCGATTTGAGTGATTCCAAAGGAATTTTTCTTAATTGGGAACTTAAGTTTTATAATGGAAAATATGGTTCTAAAAAGGGAGCTAAAACGAAGGAGAAACAAAAATGCAAAGTACGAAGGGCAAAATTGAAATTTTTAAAAAAGTCACTTTTCCCTACCTATATATAAATGGCGCCTCACACTTGCCCTCATTTAATTTCAGATTTCTTAGCCACAAACCAGAAGCAAAGCCCTAGGAGAGAGGTGCCCAAGAGAGGAAGAAGAAGGAGGAAGAAATCCAAGCTTAAGGTATGTTTTCATGGTAATTTTCCCTGTTTTTCTTCATCCACACCTCCTCTCCTCCCTTCTCCTCTGTTTCCTTAGATTAAAATGAAGTTTATAAATCTAATTGAAGGGAGAAATTGAAGGGAAATTTCGGATTTGAAGAGAGGAGCTTGGAGAAAGCAAGATTCAAACCAAATTAAGCAAGGAAACAAGGTAAAATTTCATCCTATGGTAGCTATATTGATCTTCCTTTCTTCTCCACTTCGACACACACCAAGAGCCCTAGGAAGATCTGATTTTCAAGCCCAACCAAGCATGAATCTTAGGTATTTAATGGAGAAGAATAAGAATATGCAAAGAAAACTATGAAATAGCCATTAGAAATCAAGATGTAAAACTTAGGGTTTTATGTGCACCTTCCAAATTCTGAATTTATATGATGATTCCTAGGTGTAATTAAGAGTGTATATGAGTTCTTGAGACACCTAAGATGCTCCCCACAAGCTTCCTCCTTCAGGAAAACAAAGAAATCTCCATGTAGCCCAAATGATGCCTATGTCTCGGCCAAGGAGGGTTCTTATAATAGGGGAGAGTTTTAAATTTTTCAAAGGCCATTCTTGAGTCATATTTGATGAATGAAAATGAAGGTAGGCCTTGGAAAAAATTTAGAACTCATGAAAATTGATTTGGTGCCTTAGGTTCCATATTATGACCTAAAGAAGTAACATGATGTTAGGCCCTTTGTTTTAATGGTGTGATGACTCCAAGAGGCTTAAAAGGAGTCAAGAATCATATTTGAAAGGAAAGAATGAGGCCTAAAAATTATTTGAGGGGTGTTGCTTCATTAGGTGCAAATATGGACCATAATGAGGGTTATAGAGCAATCTAGTGTTTAACCAAATTGTGTAGCCTTAGAATATGTTTCACAAGCCTAATTGGCTCCCTTCAATTGTATCTAGGCCAAGAGAAACCATCTCTACCAATTTGTGGGTGTGTGGCCGAAAGAGGAGGCTTGAATTGCAAGGAAAAAGTGTGTGAGTGTACACAATGTAGCTCTCTCCACCTTCTCTCATGCATGGATGTATGTTTAACTTGTCTTAGAATGTGTGTATGAGTATTTTCAAGTCATGAAAAGTATGCTAGCATGATTTTATATGCCATGATTTCATGATGTCATGTTATGTTTTCAAATGAATGTATGATGTTTGTTGAGTTTGCTTGAGTGTGGAGAGGCCAAGAACTCTTCACCATGGTGAGGATGAGCCAAGAACCCTTGAACTTGGTTGAGACAAAGTAAATAATCTCCCAAAAGTAAAGTGGGCTCCCAAGAGTATGGTTGAGTCTAAAGCTCTCAAAGAATGAGTGAGGCAAGTCCAAAATCTATGAGGAGAAGTGTAAGGCCAATCCAATCACTTGGTGAGCTCTTGAATGTATTATATGACTTGTTCACATGCTAAGCTTGCTTCTTGAATGCTCATGAATTGTATTATGTCCATGCATATATTTTTAATGCTTGCTTTACATATATTATGTATGATTGAATGGGAGATGAGCTATTGGAATTCTTTGAATCTCATTCCCTCCTCTCTAATGATTTAACATGCTAGGTGGACCAAGTAGCTATAGTAATGGGAGCCAACAACAATGAAGAAGGAAGATTGACAACCATATACCTAGTTTTACTCTTTTTGGAACCATAATATTGCTTCATGATGTATATGATATTGTAAATAGTCTATGACCCTTGAGACATGTGTAAATATGAGATTATGTGATTTATAAATGTATCGATAAGATGTATGACCTCTAGAATGGAATTTAAGTATGTAATGCCAAAGTATGTAATTTGGAAGTTTGATGTAAATGTGCATAAGTGTGGTTGAATGGCCAAAATGAGATGCATGAGGTTTAGGACCATTTGAGCAGCTCACACAAGTCTCAAATGTACTTTTAAACTTGTCCAAAAGGCGCCACAACCAAGGGTAAGCCATTTGGCGATTTTGGTACGTCATATGGAGCCAGAATTGACCATAATGGAATCCTATGTCACTTTTTAGCTAAATGAGTTAGTATTGATTTGATATTTGGCATGCAATTATCTCTCATTAAGAGCTTTTTGGAAATCTAAAGATCATAATTTTCAGAGGTCTATAAAATATTTGATGATTTTTCAAAGTTGGCCATTTTTATGGTTTTGGTCCGCTGCACTATTCATTTGGTCTGAAATTGTATTCTATCACATGAGGCTTAAATGATGTCCAATTTCCACAAAACTTTATACATAGAAACTAGACAATCACAATGACTCATGCCAACTAGAAGCACTTCATTTAGAGGTCTAGAGTGGGAGATACAAATTTTTGAACACCTTGTCTAGTATTAGAAATTTTGCCCGACCAGAGGCACTGTTCTATTAAATTTCGAGGTCTGGGCTTGATGAACTGGTTTGGAGATATTTTTCCTTTCTAGTTACATCCACAGTATTTTAGATTGGTATTATTTACATAGATTGGATTTTTTTGAAATTAATTGGACATTTTCAAAGTTTTCTGTAGAATTCTGTATCAGTTCCAAGATGCAGTCGGACCTTTAGAATATTTTGAATGTCAAACGTCATCTATGATGAATGTTGTGGTCTAGGGTATATTTTTAGTGTGAATTAGACATCCAAAGCTTTCCAGAATGACTGAACTTGCATGATTTCAATTTTTCTAGATTTATTTATGATTTTCCAAAATTTGGTCCAAAAAAGAGGCAAATCTGGCCGAAAATACACTTTGTTATTTTGAGTTCCATTTCGGTTTCTATAAGTTGTGGGCATGATTTTATGATGCAAATGAGTTTTATTGATGTAATTAAATATGAGATATATAGAATGAGCTCACACAGTCCACGTGACACCAAATGCAATTTTTAGATATGACGCAACGTGAAAATAATCATTATTTTCTTGCCTTTTTCATGGGCAACTTTTATGATTCATGATATTAAGTCATTTAAAGGCATGAGATGAGCTAAAATTTATAGTATTACATAAATCATTATTACTAGGTATAAAAATTCTATCCCAATATACTATCACACTGTCCTCAAACATCTTGGAATCCGAGGTCCTACCCTAGAAAACTTTGCTCTTAGTTTGTCTCAGAAACTCATCCTCTCTCTAAGCATCTAAGATTTGGGTTCTCAACTCATTCTCAATCTGGGTCTCACTCAAATATAATCTACCTAATACCAATTGGCAGAAGTCATTCAAATTTCTAAACTTCTCTAGGAGCTCTTGCTCCTTGATCATCATATGGGCAGCGTGGGTGGATTTCCTACTCAAGGCATCAGCCACCACATTATCCTTACCTAGATGATATTTCAACACATAATCATAATCTTTCAGGAACTCCATCTATCTTCTCTATCTCATATTAAATTCCTTTTGATCGAATAGGTATTTTAGACTTTCATAATCACTATAAATCTGTATACTCGCGCCATACAATAGTGCCTCCAAATCTTAAGAGCAAAAACTATTACAGCTAACTCTAGGTCATATGTGGGATAGCTCTCTTCATGAGGCCTCAGCTACCTAGAGGCATATGCCACTATCCTACCCCGCTGTATTAGCACACATCCTAACCCTCTCCTTGAGGCATCACTGTATACCATAAATAGTAAACTAGGGTTAGGAATAACTAGCATAGGGGCAATGGTCAATTGGAGTTTCAACTCTTGTAAACTCCTCTCACATCTATCATCCCATACAAAAAGTGTATCCTTTCGAGTCAGCCTTATAAGTGACAAGGCCATCTGAGAAGAGCCTTAAATAAATCGTCTGTAATATCCTGCCAAACCAAGAAAACTTCTAACCTCGATGACAATCCTTGGTCTATCCCACTGTAACACAACCTTGACTTTATATAAATCTACCACGACCCCATCTCATGAAATCACATAACCTAAGAATTTCACCTCGGTTAGCTAGAACTTACATTTACTCAATTTGGCAAATAATCTCTTACTTTTCAGAGTCTCTAGGACTAATCTCAAATGCCTCTCATGCTCCTTAAAAGATCTAGAGTATACTAAGATATCATCAATAAAGGTCACAACAAATTTATCCATATACGGCATGAATACCCTGTTCATATAATCTATAAACATTGCAGGCGCATTCATTAGGCCAAATGGCATCACAAGGAACTCATAATGCCTATATCTAGTTTCGAAGGCTGTCTTTGGGACGTCTTTAATTCTCACTCTCAGTTGGTGATAGCCAAATCTAAAATCTATCTTAGAGAATACAAATGCCCTAGCTAACTAATCTAACAAATCATCTATTCTAGGGACAGGATACTTCTTCTTAATGGTAACTTTATACAATTCTCTATAATCTATACATAGTCTCAAGCTACCATCTTTCTTTTTTACAAATAACACTGGAGCTCCCCAAGGTGAAACACTAAGGTAGATAAACCCTTTTTCTATTTGCTTTTTTAACTCAACAAGCTCAGTGGGAGCCATCCTGTAAGGAGCCTTAGACACTGGTCCAACCCCAGGCACTAAATCTATAGGGAACTCTATCTCTCTATTAGGGGGTAAGCCACTAAGATCAAAATCTTTAGGGAAAACCTTCAGGAATTCCTTAACTATCGGGATTTTATCTACCCCTTCCTCTACCTCATCCTGAACAAAGAAAAAGACTAGAAACCTCTAACACCCATGCTCTAGGCATCTTTCAGCCTGAGCAGTAGTCATAAAGGATAACTTGGCCCCTATCTTAGGTATGGTCCCATAAGAAGGTACAGATATAGTGTGATGTTCACAATAAAAAATGGCATCATTAGCAGTTATCCAGTTCATGCCAACAATCAAATCAATATTATGGAATGGCATACAAATCAAATTAATAGTAGTGTAGCAGTGGTTAAACTGTACAATGACATTCAAGTAAGCATGGGAAGTAATCGCATGGCCTCCAGTGGGTGGAGTGATAGATAAATTAAATGGTAAAGCACTAACAGCCATACCCAATTGTCTCACATAGTCATAAGATATAAATAAGTGACTAGCACATGAATCAAACATAGCAATCATAGGAACATCATTCATTATAAGCGTACCTCGGATAAGACTTGGAGAAGCATTAACCTCCTGCTGTGAAAGTTGAAACACCCTACCCTAGGTCTATGGCCTATGAGGTGCTGCCTCTATCTGAGGGCAATATGGCCCTAATTCTCACACTTGAAATAGGTCATCATAGACTACTATATGGATGACTGAGTCCTTGAGGGCTGCACCTTCTTTTCTTTTGGTAGCCTCCTACTCCACTGCATCTTGTTCTTCTTTTGATTAGTAAGTGCGGAGTTGGCACCCTTCTCTGGTCTCAATCTCTTCGATTCTTGAGCCCCTCTCTGACCATGTACTGTAGCAGTAGGCATAATCTCTCTTAGATTATTCTCAATCACCCTACTAATCTTCATAAGGGTATTAAAGTTCAGGACCTTATGCGGAGTTACTCGGTCTCTGATCAAGGACTTCAACTTAAGCTTAAATTACTCACACTTCCAAGGCTCATAATCATATCTTTAGAGGTAGGAAGAATACCGAGATAATTCTATGAATTTGGCCATGTACTAGTCTACCATCATGTCATCGGTCTATTTCAGCCCTATAAATTGCATCTTTTTCTATTTTCTTACAAAACTGGGGAAATACATCTCATAATACTGCACTAAGAAGTTTTCTAGGTAATCTATAAATTTCTAGTCTCCATCAGAGACTTCGTACTATGCCACCACTTGTCAGCTTCATTTTGTAGTATAAAGGTGGCTAATTGAGCATTCTGCTTTGAGGTGCAATCCATTATGGGGAAAATCTTCTCAATCTCCATCACCCAAGTCTCCACTTTGTCTGCATCCAATTTCTCATCAAACACTGGCAGGTTGTTCTTTTTGAATTGATTTAATTGTTTTTGAATAGATGGTGGAGTCTAGACTAGCTCTTAGGGAGGTGGGGGTAGAGCACCTAAGGTGGAAGGCTGTGGAGCACTTGAAGTATAAGGCTAAGACTGAGGTAAAGGGACCTCTCTTTGGGCTTCTCCCTATCTAGCTAGGGAGTCTTCCAATCACACAATCATCTTGTGCTGCTACTGGATCATGTACCGTTGTTGGGCCATCACGTACCCAAATCTGTCAATTTGATCCATGACAGCCTACAAAGGATCCTCAAACCTAACTTTTGGTTCCCTAACCTATATGCCCCTGCCTTTTCCTCCTTTCATCTCAACCATTTTCACTAAAAAAGAGTCACAGCATTTGCCCACAATTACAATTGAAGCACATATGCATAGATATTCCACCCGAAAATAATTCAAACACACCATTCAAGAGCCAACTACTGAGCAAAAGTGCCTAAACCTTTGCTCTAATACCAATAAATGTAATACTTTATATTTCTATTACCATAATTTTCCATTCAAGGCACTTAGTGCACATTTACAAGGCAATAGTAAGGAAAAGTATGAAAATAATACACTTTTATAGTGTTGCATTGGGGAAAAATTTTTCAATTCATGTTATGTGGGCCCTGTGGATTATTCAACAACATTCTCTAGGCATTTAATTGGAAAAAATAAAAAACAACTCAAATCATCAAGCAATCCACAGATTTCAAGCTCAAAACCCCAAAATTCCATTACTTCTTATCGGACAACATGTGGTAGATTTTAGGGGTAATTTTGAAAAATTATAACTAAATGTAAACAAAATCAAAATCCCACAAAATATAGTTTTCTAGAAAGATCTAGATGTCAAATTTACATTAAAAATAATTTCCAACCATGAAAATCCCATCTGGACTATGTTTAGCAATGAAGTAGCCACAAAGGTCTGATTGCCCCCTGATACTAATATAGTTTATTGTCATAAATTTCAAAAATGTCCAATTAATTCTAAAAAAAATCTAATCCATGAAAATGATATCAATTTAGAAATCTACAAATGTTAGCTAAAGGAAAAAAATAACTCTAAACCAATCCAAGAACGTTCAGAGCACAAAAATCAATCAAATAATAACACAAGTCTGACTGGTTGCCAGGTACTAGATAGCAACTTCAAAATTAATATCTCCATTTCTAGAAGTCCAAATGAGGTTCTTCTAATTGGCACAAGTCACTAGAAAGGTTTATTTTTTGCTTGCAAAATTTTGTAACAATTGGACATCATTTTTCCCTTGAATGACAGAGGACAATTTTCGGACCATATGAATAGTACCAGTGGCTAAAACCAAAATTTTTGCCAAATTCAAAAATTCACCAAATATTCTGTAGACCTCCAAATAATATCCAATTTAAATTCCTAAAAATCTCAACAAGCTCTAAATGTATGCCAAATTTCAGACTAAGAAGAACTCATTTGGATAAAAATTGACATAGCTTACCAAAGTGGCCAATTTTGCCTCTTATGAGATATCACTTTAGTCTAAATGGCCTTTCTTTGAGTTTGGCACTTCTTAGGCAAGTTTAAAAGCATGAATATGACTTGTAAGAATTACTCAAGTGGTCCCAAATCTCATACAATTCAATTTGACCATCCAACATCCATTAATGCATGTTACATACAAGTCATCTAAGAGCCAATTTGCATAATTTCATGGATTTGGTGTCACATAAGGTCTACATGATATTCATACATCATTTTACATTTGTTCATGGTCTTACATCACAAAAATAATATGTGCAAAACAACTTTGGCATTCAATTACATAACAAGCTACATAATTATCAAGACTTGGCTTTTCAACTCCCTTGGCTTGTATTCTTTGTTTCTTGAGCACCACCTAGTCATGTCAAGAGGAAAAGGGGAAGGGGAGTGAGATTCCTTGAATCTCAAAAGCTCACACATCCATTCACATACACATTCAAGGCATATACACATCAAATCACATATATGGAAAGTTTAGCAACCATAAAGTGTGCAAAGTCACAACTTTCATACCACTTATTCACATTCAAGCCAAGACCATGCTTTTAGGATTTTTGGTTTTGCCTCACCCCATTTCTAGGACTTTTGAATTTGCCTCGCTCTTGGCCTAGGGACGTTTGACTTGGCCTCACCCTTCCAAGAGACGTTTGGCTTTGTCTCACTTCATTAAGGGACTTTTGGCATCACCTCACCCTTATGAGTCATTTCCACAACTATAGTCATTCAAGAAGACACATTGGTACCAATGTAATTTCAAGGTATCAAGTGGCATATCATCAAGTCACAAGAACACACACAAGCATACAATAACATACATATGCACACAAGAATGGAAGGAGAATAAGGTGGAGAGCTACCTTGGATTTATGCAAGCTTTTTTTGATCCTTTTCCTTCCCTTTTTTGGTACCACAAACACACTTAGGTGGGTTGGTGTTCTCTTAGCCTAAACACCATAAACAACACACAATTACACACTTAAAGCAAGCCAAGACACTAAACTCACCCTTGAACACATACTTGGTTCCATAAGTGGTATAATGGTTCTATAAATGGCCTATTAAAGTAACTCTTATATTTCAAGTTCTAGGCTCTATTCTCTTATTATTTTTGGACTTGTTGGACTCATTTAAGGTCCTCAAAGCCCTCACACCTTCACTTGCACAATTGGAAAAATAAGTTGCTTTATAACGCACCATTTTGGACACCATTATTTCATCTTCCAATCCATGCCTCTTAAATATTTTCCAATAGTTTCTCATATCTTTTAACATCATATAAAGTCCCAAACCAAGGCTATAACAAATTTAAACACTCCCTAGCCCCTTGAACCTTGCTTAACCGAAACTAGCACCATAAATAAGGTTCTTGGATTTTGTGATTTTACCTTGATAGAAGAGCCACTTGGGGAGGTTTCGAAAAGTCTTAGGAGCTCAAGGAAACATTAAAATAGCCAAAGAATTTCTCATACAAAATTAGATTTTACAAAACCCTAAAGAAGCCTACACTTTGCAATCTTGTTTTCCATAGGTTTTTCTTGAAATTTCTTGCCATATTCCTCTTCTCCATGGTCTAAAACCCTTGTTCCTCTCTTATTTTTGGACAGAACTCTCTCCCCTCTAATGGGTCTATACAAGGCCGAAATCACACCAAGGGAGGAGCAAAAGGAAGAAGCAACAAAGATAGAAAATCAGCTTGGGTTTAGCTTCCTTTCATTGATCTTTCTCCTTGGTTTGCTTTCCTTCAAAAATTTTGAACTTCTCACCCTCTGTTCTAGACCAAAACAGAACTAAATAACTCAAATAAATCATGGAAAGAAAGCATAGAAGGAGGAGAGCAAGGGTGGAGGAAGAAAGAGCATGAAAATCTACAAATTTCCTTATCTTTTTCTTGACTTTTCTCTTCCTTTTCTTCCCCTTCTTGTGTACCTAAGAGAGGAGGTCATTTTTTGTATTTTGGGCAGAGGAAATTCATGCTATATAAGGGGGAGAAGAAAGGATAAGTGTGCGAAAGCTTCAAGAAACACACTTTTTCAAAAATTTCAAATTTTGTCCTTCTGTAATGGCAATTTCGTTTTAGCTTCGTTTTAGCTCTTTTTTTAGAACCGTCTTTTTTATTATAAAATTTAGGTTCCCGATTTAATAAAATTCCTTTAGAATCACTCAAATTGGAGTTAAAACCTTACCAAATGAATCCGTCAAAATTCAGGCTCACAATCATTGAAATAAGTACACTGGAGGGGCTTTACCAGTCCGAGGGCTTCCCATGATTTTTGGAGCCTTTAAGAACCTTGAGCAACTCAAATTTCCCATTTGTAAAGTCCTATTATGCATTTTTTCAAAAGTTGCACTTATTTATGAAAATGCTATTACGTTTCATTAGTTTCTGTCACAAATTATTTCATCATCCTAGCTTTATTTTTCTTTTCATCTAAGCTTAGAATTATTATTTTTAGGTGCCTAGGACTCTACCCAAAATCTTTGGGATATCATCTAGCTCATCTTCAGAGGACTTGCTTTTATATGGCTTATTTCATCATTTTACAGTAATTACGCTTGTCACATACAATAAAACCAGGGAAAACAACTATATTAGTGCAAAAATCACACTTCTTTAAATTGCCAAATAATTTTTCTTTTCTTAAAACCTTTAGGACTTGTCTTAAGTGATCTACATGCCCATGCAAAGTCCTACTATGCACAAGAATATCATTAAGGTAAACTACCATTAACTTACATATGAAAGTATGCAAGACATGATTCATTAACCTCCTAAATGTACTAGATGCATTAGTGAGACCAAAAGACATAACCAACTATTCATAAAATCCATGTTTAGTCTTAAATGCAATTTTCCATTCATCTCTTCCTTTCATCTTAATCTAATGGTAACCACTTTTTAAATTAATTTTAGAGAAAATAGTAGAGCCATTTAATTCATCGAGCATATCCTCTAACCTAGAGATAGAATGATGATATCTCATCATTATATTATTGATGGCTCTACAATGAACACAAATCCTCTAAGTGCTATCTTTCTTAGGCATAAGCAACACCGACACTACACATAGGCTTAGGTTCTCCCTCACATATCCCTTATTTAATAGCTCTTACACTTGTCTTTGAATCTTCTTAGCCTTTTTAAGATTGGTGCTATATACTAGGCAATTTGGTAGAGGTGTTCTAGGTATAAAATCAATTTGATGTTCTATCCCTCTAATTGGTGGCAATCTGGGTGGTATCTCTTCAGGAAAGATATCTTCATATTCCTGCAAAAGAGACATAACAACATTAAGCAAAGTAAAGGTTAAGTTGTTAATGTTTAACATAGTTTATTTGTAAATAAATACTATGAGGTTTTGTTGAGAAAACAAAGCTTGCTCGATTTTATTCTTTCTTACCATTAATAAACTTTTCTCTCTTTCTCCCTTATTTTCTCTCTTTCCTCTTGGCTTACTCTCATTTCCTTTCTCATTTTCAGTCTTTTCATTTTTATACATTTTTATCCTCTCACTTTTTTTTCTTTTCCCTCTTGATTTAATCTTTTAATAATTGCTTTGGTGACATAGGAAGGAAGGTTATAAGTTCCCCTCTAAGCACAAAAGAATAATGGTTTAAAAAACCATCATGTGTAACTTACCTATCATATTGCCAAGGCCTACCTAACAAAAGATGGCATGTTTTCATTAGTATAACATCACATAGTACTTCATCTTTATACTTGCCAATAGAAAACATTACCTTTATTTGTTTTGTTACCCTTAACTCTCCACATTAATTAAGCCATTAAAGCTTGTATGGCTGTTGATGCTTAAAGGTAGATAAATTCAACTTCTCCACTAGCTTAGTGCTTGTCATGTTATAGCAACTTCTTCCATCTATGATTACAACACATATTTTCCTTTGAATTTAGCAGTAAGTATGGAATAAGTTCTCTCTGTGCCTATCTTCTCCCACTATCATCTAGGCAATAAGGGCTCTTCTAGTCACAAGAAGTTCTCCTTCTTCCATAAATTTCCATCTTCATTCTCTATGAATAGCTCTTCTTCTTCTTCCTCTTCTTTAGTTGTCTCTCCTTCAATCTCTCACTCACCGAAGTTGTTGATAGTTATGGTTTGCTTATTAGGACATTCACTAGAGATGTATCCTCTTTTTTGACACTTAAAGCATCTTATGTCTCAGTTTCTTGAAGAACTAAGCCTGCTTTGAATCTTCTTAGGTGAGGTAACCAACTTTTCTCCTTTCTTAGATTCATTAGATTCATTCTCCTTTAAATTGAAAGAAGAGGCAATATCATTCTTTATGTAGTTCCTCCAAGAGTTAAAAGAATTTGAATTAGAGCTCTTCTTTACAACATTCTTTCTCTTGAGTTGTTTCTCCACTTTGGCAGCTTAATGGACCAAGTCATAAATCTCCACATTATGGTACATCTCCATAAGATCAACTCTATCATGATTAAGCCGATCTAAGAGGTGAGCCAGTGTTACTTCTGGATCTTCCTCCAAATTAGCTCTAACCATGGCTATTTGCATCTCCTTATAGTACTTGTCCATACTCTTAGGTCCTTGAGTGAGGTGTTGAAACTTATTATGAAGTTCCCTTCAAAAATAAGATGCAATGAATTGCCTTCTCATGATAGCCTTCATCTCCTTCCATGTTAAAATAGGGCGCTCTTCATATCTAATATACTCCTTCTTCATCTAGTCTCACCAAAGAAGAACATAATTAGTAAACTCAAGAGCAGTAATTTTGACCTTCTTACCCTTGGAGTAGTTATGTTATGAAAAGATTTGCTATATGCAAATCTCCTACCTGAATATATTTCTAAGTTACTCTTACCTTGAAAGGAAGGAATTTTGACTTTGACTAATCCAAGACCTTCTTCTTCATCTCTAAGCCTCCTTAATGGCCCTTTTTGTAGGTTGAATGGCCTTCTTCTTAATTGGATCTCCTCTTTTTCATAATCTTCATCAAGGCTTTCTATGTCTTCCATATACTTTTAGTGTTGTGGACATATAGCTTAAGCTTGTCTTTGGTTGGTTTAAGTAGTTCTACTCTCTATTCAATCTAAGCATTCATGGAGACCTTCTAACTTCTTATTAAGCATCCTCTCAAAATGACTTACTAGTGCTTTCATTTATAAAGGCGCTACCCTAAATGGAATATGGCTATCATTATTGCTTTCATAAGCAACTCCTTTTTCTCAATTATAAACCATGTTAATGAAAAAGAAAAGAAAGAAATAAAAGTATATAAGACCTCATAAATACTCCCTAACATGTTTCACTCAATTAAGATATAATACTTCTTGCATTGTTTGTTTTCTCTCTTTTTTTTCTTGTTTGGATTTTTCTATACTGATCTTAGCCACTCTTGCCTTTTACCTCCCAACATCAATCCTAAAATCTTATGTCACCTAAGACTTTGTCAAGTGATCCAATATTGCCAATTCTCAATTTAACTTAGTACTTGCAAGTGGATAGTTTGAAAAGTCGTGATTGGCACACATAAATCACAATTAAGGTTAAGGTTTCCTAAAATCTTATGTCACCTAAAACTTTGTCCAATTCTCAATTTTACTTAGTACTTGCAAGTGAATGGTTTGAAAAGTCATGATTGGCACACATATATCACAATTAAGGTTAAGGTTTCCTAAAATCTTATGTCACCTAAGACTTTGTCAAGTGATTAAATATTGCCAATTCTCAATTTAACTTAGTACTTGCAAGTGGATGGTTTGAAAAGTCGTGATTGGCATACATAAATCACAATTAAGGTTAGGGTTTGGTTAGGCTAAGTTTCCAAAGAGAAGCAGAAAGATTTAACCATTTAACAATGCAAGATCAAGTTTAAAATTCCAAAGAACCAAACATAATGCAATTCTAAAAATTTCAAATATGAACAAACAATACAAGATCAAAATAGGAAAATTCAAACAAAGGAAAAAGGAAATAAAGGTAAATCAAAATAGGGAAGTGCCCAACACAAGATCAAAAGAAATAAGACAAAATAGGAAACAAATGGAATGGAAAGTTATCTCATCAGCAATTTTTTTTTTGATTTTTCTAGTTTTGTTTTATTTTTTTCTTTTTCTTTTTCTTTTTTAACTTGATCAGATAAAAGAGCCAAACAAAAAACTCACAAAATCATAAAATAAGAAACAAACTAGACAAATCATATTTGTGAGAGTCAAAAAATGTTACTAAACAAAACCCAATATATCTTAACATAGAAAACTCCTATTGGAACGATTCCAAAACAATGTGAAAATTCAGATTCTAAACTTTAAGAAACACTTATTAATTATCCAAAAACTTGAGCAAAAAGGATTCGAATAAACAACAAACAAAACATAATATCTAGACAAGAAAAATTTCTAGATTACAAAATAAATGGCTCTTATAGTATAAAAACCAAATCTTGTACACTAAGGATCAAATTTAAAAACAACAAAAGGTAGAAAAGGTTTTTTTTCGAGTATTAAAGGGTGGCAAAGAAGAGTATGGCAAAGAAAAAAATTTGGAGGCTAGAAGGAAAAGAAGGTGGTCAATGAATTAAGGATAGGTAACCTTCCATGTAAACCAAAGCTCTAATACCAAATGATGCAAAATCATAGGGTGCCTAACCTTTACAACATAGGTTAAAGGGTAGATAATGGCTTAAGATCTGACAGAAGCAAATAGCAACCTATGTTATAGGAAAGTTAACCTACTACTTAGATAACGCGTCTAACCACAAACACAATGAACTAACCCACATGATGACGCACTTGGGTTAAAGCACAACTTGGGGACTTTTGCGAACTTGAATCACTAACCTCAGGATATGTTGACAAGACAAAGGTGTCATAAGAACAAAGGAACAATAACCCTCTCACAATTGGAGAAAACACTCAAAATATGCTATTACTTCTAATTTGAACATAAATGGAGGCAAAATACATATTTTTATAAGGTAAGTCAAATCTACCTTTTGGAGGAAAACTAAAAAAAAATTCCATAATCCTGACTGAATGACCAAGGAAAAAGGAATACAAAATAGTCAAATCTTTTTAAAAACTAAAAAGGAAAGAGAATCTGTCTAATTAATTCTAATTTTTGTCCAAATATATAAGACTTCTAGAAGTCAGCATATTAAGTCCATAATAGCATTATTTAGGCCCAAATATGGTCCTTGGTCCAAACCCTTTAGTTTTGTAATGTTTTAAGCTAAAATAGTTCTAGTAGCTCTATCTTTAGCCCAAATAATATTAAGGAAACCGTGATTAATGCTTAAATTAAATTTATCAAAATTTTGCTTAGTCTAAATCTCTTGAACAAGTCTACTCAATACTTCTTTAAGTTTTTTAGCCTTAGCCCTTGTGACTGTCCAATTGGAAGATATAAAGGATCATTTGAAAGTTTTGAATTAGCTTGTTCTTTTGAGCTAGCTAATCTTGTCCCATGATTCGCATAAGCATCCTTCTCCATATGAGTTTGGTTCATATCATAGTTTACATCACTGCATATAGAAATAAAGTATGATGAGGCTAAAAGTGAAAAACTAATGATCCTATAGAGAGTAGTAAGTAAATGCCAAAATATTTCTAGTTATCATTACCATAGGATTATTACAGAGATGCAAATGTTATAGTACCCATTTCATATGAAAAATATAATAGGCATATGAATTTAGCTTCAAAGACTATGAATGATAGTTGCTAAACTTAGTGAGCATGAGTTTTATTCATAAAGATAATGATCTTAGACTCTAAAAGCTCCAAAGAAATGCATCACAATAGACCCTAGTAGGGCTCTAAAAGGTAGTAGTAGACCCAATGGTCATAATAAATCCTACAAAGTTATAGAGAACCTATAGTTATAGTTATAGCAGTTCTCTTAGGAGATGATAGCCTAGGATAGTATTCACATATCAATTTAGTCTTAAAGACTAGAGATCTCCTAAGTCTGGTAGACTATTACAACAAAATTACTAAGACAACCAACCACTGACTAGACTCCACCGATAAATGAGTACAATATGTGGGATGAAAAAACCTAGAGTGTAGCTTTCCAGAGTTACAGTAAGATGAACCACTACCCAGTAGCTATTAAACTTGGCCAAGGCAAAGAGAAATCCTTATACACTAGAGTGATGTATTAAAAAAAAAGGGCTAGGCATAATTATATGATAGGGTAAGTAGTAGTCCATGCCTCTACTAGTTGAGGTTATGAGAAAACAATATCCCACATAAAAATAATGTTAGTCAGTCGCTCTTCAATACTAGCACAAAAGAGTTAAGAACCATGAAAGGTCAGTAATAAAGTTGAGAATTAGAATAGCAAATACTTTCAAATAAAAACAAAAGAGTAAAAAGGAAACTTTGGGCCTAAAAGGTAAGTATGTTAATAGATGGAAGAATTAGGACCTTAATAATAGAAACTTATCAAAGAAGCTATGATCCCAATAATTATTCAGTATACAAGGCCTAAGATGAAAGAAGAGACAAATTTTGTAGGATAAGCTAGTAAGAAGGAATATAAGAGTAAATAGTGAACCAAATAGTAAAGCAAGTTAGACAAAAAGAAATCTCTAATGGCTTAGAGTAATTAAAGAAAAATAAGAGATGATGCAGAAAGCCATTACATTAAGGTATTGGAGATTATATATCAGTAAAAAATGTCTTCAATCACATATGACTTAGCCTATCCCGTATGACTTAGCCTTGGACCAATTAGATATAAAATGGTATGCCCTCTCAATGATAGGCTGGATTTATTAGAAAATGTCATAGTATCAAAAAATAGTCCTTTCTATAACAAGAGTTAAGAAAGCAAATAGTGAGCAAACCATATGCTTTGTAGAAATAACACCAGAGAAAAAAAATCATTTACAGTAAAGTTAAAAGTGTTAATTCTCTAGTGGAAGAAAGGCCTAGAAGAGGCTAGTCCCTGAGAAAAGTAAATAGATCCAAGCAAATGTAAAAGAAAAACCAACTAAAAAAGTTATAAGAAAAGTAGGGTAATGACTATATCCCTAAATTTCAAGACTAAAATTTTATTTAGAGAGAAATATTATACCAAGTGTTTTCTATACCCCTATACATGAAAAAAAGGTAGATAACCATGGTAATGATGCGCTAGAAGTTTAAGTAAGCTGAAAGAAAAGAGCAAAAAGAATAATAATAAAGCCAAAGTGGTTAAACAGAGTAAATTGACATATAGTGGTAAAATCATAATTTTAAGCCAAATTTTAAAAACTCAAGAAAAAAGTTTTAAATGCCAAAATTAATCTCATTAGAGTTTTCAAAAGCTTTGAAAATGATAAAGACTATCGAAATAGCTAAATCCCTAACGATGCAAGATTAAGGGTTCTGTTTAACAAAAAACTTTGATTGAATTTCTTAAGGTTATTTTAAATCCTAAAAATTCCAAAGCAAATGTTTTTAATAAAATAGAAAGTCCAAATTTTAATATGAAAAAGACAGTATCTAAAAAAGATACAAGATGAGCAAAAACATAGGAAATTAAGCTTAGGGATATAATTAGTATTTTTAAAATTATTATAAAAATCTTTCTCCACCTTTAATATAGCCACGCCTCCTCCTCCAACATTCTAAACTAACTTAGAAGCTCTGAACCAGGCAAGCCATGGTATGAAAAAGAGACAAGAGAGAGAAAGGAAAAAGAAGCCAATAAGGTAAGGAAAAAGGCCAAATTTCATGGTGTGCTAATTGTCATGACATACATTTTATAGCCCATTTCATATCAACCCATACATACGGCAATAAAATTTTAATCATTGCAACATCTTAGGCTACAAATTTTGGCTTGTTCACAAATCATTTGTGACTATAAGGGTCAAATTTGAAATTTCTCTTCTTTTTCATTCATTGCTACCATGAGCAAGTTTGTTTAGATCCATAAAACCAAGGTACAAACTTCATTTGCATAAGGGAGCAATATAGCCCTTTTTAGACATTATGACATATTAGAACCTCCAACTTCAAAAATTTTTAACTGGAGTTATATAACTCTAATTTATACAAATTAAATGTCTACGGAAAGCTTAGGATATGAACGTTATACTATAATAATTTCAAGTACAAATGAGTTTATTTGGTCCCTCAAAAGTCTAGAAAATTGCAACTGTTACTTTGTGAATAGTGTCTATAAAATCTGCATAATTTTGCTAAATTTATAAATTCATAAAATATTCTAAGGGGTTCAAAAATATATAGCTCTTTCCCAGTTAGAAAGATTTACAAATTCTCTCATTGCCTACCAAATTTCAGCCCCAAACTAGGTCATTTAAGCTGTCAAGAGTAAAGGTACAACTTAGAGCTTATTTGGACAAAAACTTGTTTCTAAATTAGTCCAATTGGCGTCCAATTTTCACTCTCTCACTTTGATCAACTTTTAATCATTCTAAATGTCATTTTCATAAGATCCAATGCATGAAATAAAACTTGCATCAAAATATGAGTATCCAACACTCAAATGTACATATAAACCATAAGGTGTCACATATATAAATTCATGTGCCAATGGTCTAATCATATATCAAAATGGCATATATTCATGTTACTAAACTCATATATACATTCCTATCACATAACCTTGACATTTGCATAAGGTTCATCATATATATATATGCCTATCATCCATTCATGCATGTGTAACTCCATGGCTTCTATTATGGATAACATGTACATATGGCTACATTTTACATCAAAATGGTATATATTGCTATGCTCAAACTCATATACAAGTTAGCATTACATATTCTTGCCATATATAAGGTATATCATTGCTAATGTGTCATATACATTCTCAAAAATATAATTATAACAAAAGTTTCAAATACATAAACTCTAAACTCTATTGCATCTCATTTTTTTCTCCTTGCTTGAGGATCCTAAAATGGTTAATAGGAGAAACATAGGTGAGATTTTGGGGAGAATCTCAATATCTGATCGCAACCAAATCAATGTATACAAGAATACCATGAAAAAATGCAATGCATGTGGTGTAAACATGTGAATCATATGCATCATGTAACTCAAACACATCTTTTAGCATAAAACCTAAATTCTCTTCAAGTTATAGTATCAAAACATACTAGCTAGGCTCAACTAAACTTATTTCTAGGCCAAGGAAGAGTTACTACACTTAATTCCCCACCATAGGGAGTTAAGAGCTAAAAACATTCAATATTAATGCATAAGACTCTTAATAGAAATCATATTAAATCATAGCTCATGAATACATTAAGCAACTGTACATACAAGCATTTTAACTCATTCAAACATTCAATTACATGCACGATGAGGAGATAAAGCTACTTTATGACTTTGAAGGCTTAAAACTACCACTAACCCACTTGGCACTTGTCTTTCCCTTGGCTTTCTTTTGCTTGACACCCATAAACAGGTGAGGTTAGGCTAACTTGGCCTACATATAGCAATGTTCAAGGTAAAGTAAGTCATTACGATCCACTTGAACTCTTATTATCATTACCCAATTCTATTAGGATCTAATATGCTATTTTATATTATTTTAGGCTCCTCAAGTGGCAACACTTGAATTTAACCTTTTAGGCTTCAAACTCTCACTTGTTATAAGCTATGGAATCATCATATACATGATTACACAACCTAAAAGTTATAACACCTTAAAATTTATTAATATTAACTATTTGGCAATCATGGAATCATTGAGGAGGATTTACGAAAATAAGAATTTTTTGGCATTTTAAGATGAATGATAATACTTGGTCATTATTGGGAAAAAATAGATTAATTATAGTTTTAGACCTTATTAGAGAAATCAATTAATAAAGATGGAAACTTAATTTTAGGCCCATGATTAACTTAAAATGTCAAGAATAAGTTGGAGAGGCCTACTTCTAGTTTTCAGGAGACTCAAAGCCTTTAGGCTTGTCTAGCCTTGGCCCAATGCTAGTAGATTAGACCATAGGTAATATTTAGCCTATTGGACCAGCCCACCTACTCTAAAACCCTAGGAGGCTAACCATTTCATCATTTGGGTGTTGAAGTGTAAGGGTTCTGCAGAGTAAGGGAGTCATTTTCGCACTTACAGAGAGGGGCTAGGGTTCTTCAGCATATTTCCACCATTTCTCATTCCTAGAGGAGGAATTAGCCAAGGCGAGTTATATAAAACTTAATCTTCTCTTTTTCCTCTACATTTTAGTTTGATTGGTTTGTCAATTTAAGTATTTTCATCTTCTCCTCAAGTCTGAAACTTACTCTTTTAGTGGTTTATAATGGATTTTTGGAGCTTGAGCCTAAAAAGATTGTTAGGTAAGTATCCTCCCCTCATTTTGATGTATTCCTTACTAAATATTGGCCCCAATAGTTGACTTGTATAATGGGCTCTAATTTGCATTAAAATATCAACATTTTAGAGTGGCTCATTATGGTTTTTTGGTGTGGGGAAGATTAAATCCGAATTTTAAGTCCCTTGGTAGCTAGGTAAATGACTCCTAGATAGCTTATAATGAATTGGTTCTATAATGTCTAATTTGTGTTGTAATTAGTATCTAAGAACATGCTTTGATTTGATCTAGGACCTCTAAAGTGTAGGAATTCATCTTTGGCTTCAGAACTTGACTCAACTAAGTGAGCTAATCAGGGTTTGATTTAATTCTTTGCATATGTGCTTTGTGAATCTAATAACTACTGCATAATGTATCTTTGCTTTGCTA
Source organism: Erythrophleum ivorense (assembly GCA_026724425.1). Taxonomy (NCBI): domain Eukaryota; kingdom Viridiplantae; phylum Streptophyta; class Magnoliopsida; order Fabales; family Fabaceae; genus Erythrophleum; species Erythrophleum ivorense. The sequence goes on from JAIUCV010000031.1 coordinate 1,348,533, forward strand.
AAAGATTGGTTGGCTACCTAATAGTTGTGTTTGGACCCTGAGTGAGTCCTTAGTAGAGTTGTGGTATGACTACCACCCGTGCATTGTGCTTTAACCAAACATTAAGTTGCGATCAGACTTATGAATGCATTGAGCCCAAGTTGTGCTCAATATGGAGTTGGCACCATGAATGGGTTTTTTCCTGCATTATTGGCCATTAACATGTTGTATGTGATTATTGGTATGGAATAGTAGTTACTAGTAGTTTAACTAGTTTATTTGATGATATGATGGATGATTATGATATTTATCTTATTAAAATGCATTTATGCTGATTAAATTGTACATACGGTTGGAATTATCCCTTGATTATTAAGATTCATATCTCACTCTGTTTTATAGGCTAACAAATTTCTGGTAAAGGTTTCTTGGATAAGGGAAAGGGGAAACAAGTAGATGAACACTCTTAATTTAGAGACCATGTGTAGTCTCCACACACTTAGACTATTTTGTTTTAGAATATATATTATCATTTTTGTAATTCATTTTGTATAATATCATGATGCACTCATATTGCCAAGTGTAGGCTTTTGATGTTCTGTAACTAAGATTGAATCCAATAGGAAGAAAGACCTTGTAACACTTGAAATTGGTTGTATATACTAAATTATTATCTTATATGGATTATTGCTAATGAAGAACCATCACTTAATCACTTGAGATTATGGTCATGCTATGCAATGAATGATTATCCCAGATAGTGTTGTATGGTAGCTCAGCTGGAATATATATATGTGTATGAATAATGTTGTTAGTGTCATTGGTTACCAATTGCTGTTATAATATGTTCATGTGCTGATATATAATAGTAATAAATTGTTATGAATTCCCCTTTAAATCTATGAATATTGTGGATTATGAAATTATGGCATTTGGGAGCTAGGAGGTCTATAAAACCATGAGTGATAGCTATGAAAGTCCTAGAATTTATCTAGAGTTTGTGGTATATGGCTAGGAAATGAAAAAGTGAAAAAATAAGATCAAAGGGGGATGGAGTTACAGCTAAAACTACTTAAGTCATGGCTAAGAGTCATTCAGAGGCAAGGAACGTTGCGATGCAAAATGTTGAGTCATAGTGTAACATGAGAATTTTAGGTCCAGAAGCTAACTGAAAGTAATCTCGCAACGGCATGAGGGGAGCTCATCGCAATGAGCATCAAGTGAAATGCTTGGGAAAGTTTTAGGAAGCTCTCTTATAGTTGCACCATATAGGCTAGCTGCAACAAGACTTGAGAAAAAGTAAAACCTTAAGTTCTAGAGGCTTATCGCATTGCAACACAAGGGGAGTCCACTGCAATGAGAATCATGAAAACTTGCATAGTGGAGTTGATGCAATAACACCAAGTAATATGAACCAGGCTCATGTAAGGAAGGATGCTCGTGTGGAAAAAGACTTGATAATAGATGGCCCAATGACAAGAGGAAGAGTTAAGCGTCTACAAAGAGCAATTGGGCGTCAATTTGCTGAATTAGAAGCCCATAATGTTAGTGCATGCATTGAGGAAGCAAATAGAGCCTTAATCATGCTTATTCAAGCCCAAGTTGATGCTTAAAGAGCCCATTGAAGTTAGAGGACGTGAATAGTATTTCAAATACAAGATGTCCAGCCCATTAATATTAATTAGTTTTGACTAGGACTCTAGTTTTGACTAGAACTCTTTTTGAATTTCGTTTTTTATTATTATATTATTTTTTGGACTTGGTCAAGGAGCTTATCTAGGAGATTAAGTTAAAATTAATATCTTAATCTTATTCCTTGATTTTAGGCATTGTTTAAAATATTTCTAATTAGATTTTAAGAGTTTTAGTTTTAGTAGGATTTTAAGTCTTTTAGAAACTTTGCCTATAAAAGGCTCCCTATTGTACTCTATTTTGAATCATGAATGAATAAATTTGAGTATTATTCAATACTTGGTGAGGCTTTTGCTTCTTTGTGTTCTCTGAGAGTACATGTGACTTATCAAAGGATTGGTCTTCCTTTGTGGCGTCTTGAGGTTAGGGTTCTAAGAGACAAGTTCTCTTAGGGTCTTTCCTTTGACCAACATTCTTGTTTCTGGCCGATCCCGGGCATAGTTTCGAATTGTTGAAGGTTTTCTAGGGCATGTTCCTAGTGGGTCTTGCATCATTTGGTATCAGAGCTTTGGTTCGCTAGTACAAGGTATATTTTTGTGTTTTTCCTACCGTTGTTCTTTCATACCTTCCCTCCTTCCATTTGTGTTATCTTCTCATCTTCATCTTTGTCTTCTATCTTCTTCCTTCTTCCATTGTTGCGTGCCTCTATACTCATTCAAAAAAAAAAAAGGAGAGTGCGATACTCCAAAAAAAAAATTCAAAAAAAAAAAGTGAAAAAAAAAGAGAAAAAAAAAAGAGAAATTCAAAAAAAAAAAGTGAAAAAAAAGAGAAATTCGAAAAAAAAAGTGAAAAAAAAAGACAAATTTGAAAAAAATAAAAAGTGAAAAAAAAAGTTGCAAGTTGTGGAGTTAGTTTCCTAATTGGAGACAATTTCCTAATTAGAGTTAGTTTCCTAGTTGGAGTTAATTTCCTAATTGGACTCAATTTCCTAATTGCACTTAGTTTTCTAATTTTTAGATTTTCTTAAAGTTGGTTTCCTAATTTCCCAAGTAGTTTCCTATTTTTAAAGTTTCTTATTTTCAGATTTTCTCCTTTTCTTCTCCTTCCTTCCAAGCCATCCCAACCTCCTCTCCCCCCTTGTTTTTCCTTTCCTCTTTACCTTTTTTGTTATGCACCTCTTTTTCTCCTTTATTTGATTCTTTGGGAATTTGCATTTTAGAATTTTAGTTTTTTTGATTGCCACTACTCTGATCTTTTCTTTTGATTTGCTTGTGACTTGCTTAGAACACTTGTAAGAAGCAAATTGTTGAGTGGTAAAAGGCAAGAGTGCAATTAACATTAAAGAAAAAGCCAAAAAGAGTTAAACACGAGCAAACTTATCATCTTTTGAGTGTAAACACGTGAGCTAGTGAGTTGCGAGGTCCTATATCTTTCTTTGCTTGTTTTTTTTTGTACAAACTAATATTTCAGGATGTCTGGAGAATCTGAGCATAGTGACTTTGACATGAAAGTCTGGGTTAAGGCTGTTCAAAGTATTCTTGAGAAACTAAGTGCCAGATTAGATGATGTGGAGTCTTCTTCCAATAAGAGGACCCATAGAAGGCGAGCTCAAGTGGAGCTTGATGATGATGCTGAGTCTGACTTTGGGGAGTCCCATACTCAGAGAGGTAGACAATCATCATCCAATAAGGATGGTGGTATCGGAAATATCAAGATGAAGATTCCATCATTCCCTGGGAAAAATGACCCAGACTAGTACTTAGATTGGGAAAGAAAAGTGGAGCATGTATTTGAGTGCCACTCTTACACTGAGGTGAAGAAAGTAAAACTTGCTGCAGTAGAGTTTACTGACTATGCTAGCATCTGGTGGGATCAACTCTTACTCACCAGAAGACGTACCGGTGAAGGTCCAATTCGTGATTGGCAAGAGATGAAAATTATCATGCGCAAACGGTTTATCCCTAGTTACTATTATAGGGAATTGCATAAGAGGCTCCAAAAGCTGAAGCAAGGTTCTATGAGTGTGGAAGATTACTATCAAGAAATGGAGATTGCCATGATTAAGGCAAATGTGGAGGAAGACCGTGAAGCAACCATGGCCCGATTCATTGAGGGCTTAAATCCTGATATAGCTGCCCAAGTTGATTTATACAATTACCTAGATATGGAGGAGCTCTTGCATAGAGCTATCAAGGTGGAAAAGCAACTAAGGGCTCGACAAAAGCTGAAAGTGACATCTAACTCGAGTTCTTGGAGGGATTCCAAAGTCCCCTTCAAACCAAAGACTGATTTCAAGTCTAAAGAGGAAAGTAAGGTAAAACCCTTTCAGGTTAAGGGTAAAACTGAGTCAAAACCCTTCTCATCTTCTAATCCTACTACTTCCTCCTCTAAGCTTAGATGCTTTAAATGTAATGGTTTCGGTCACATTGCTTCACAATGTCCGAACAAACGAACTATGATTGTTTTTGAGAATGGTGATGTGACTAGTGCTAGTAGTGAGTCTGAGGAGGATGAAATGCCACCTCTGACTGATGACTCAGATTTAGAGTTAACTGAAGCTGTAAATGGTGAAGCCCTTGTGGCTAGGCGTGCTCTCAACATTCAACCTAAAGAAGATCTTGAGGTAGAGCAGCGTGAGCATATTTTCCATACTCGATGTTTCATCCACAAGAAGGTATGTAGTTTGATTATTGATGGTGGTAGCTGCACAAATGTAGCTAGTACTTTACTTGTGGAAAAGCTGAACTTACCTACTTTGAGGCACCCTACCCCTTATAAATTACAATGGCTTAACGATAGTGGGGAGGTAAAGGTAACAAAACAGGTGCTCATTTCTTTTTCTATTGGTAATTATCATGATGAGATTCTTTGTGATGTAGCACCCATGTATGCTGGTCACTTGTTACTTGGTAGGCCATGGCAGTTTGACCGAAAGGTAAAACATGATGGATATAAAAAATTATTATTCTTTTGTTTTTAATGGTAAGACCATTGTGTTGACCCCTCTTCGTCCTGTTCAAGCATATGAGGATCAGTTAAAAATTGAAAGAGAGTGTAAGAAGAGAGAGCAAGAAAAGAAAAGTAAAGTGAGTGTGAGTGTTGAGAATGAGAAGAAGCAGGAGAAAGGAGAGCTGAGTAGAAAGGAAAAGAAAATTAGAGAAAAACATGAGGAAAAGAAAGTGAGTTTATTTTCGGGTAAAAGTGAGATCAAGAGAGCTCTTATTTGTGAAAATGCCTTCTTATTACTTTATAAAGATGTTTATCTTACTATCGATGATCTTGATCACTCTTTGCCTGCTAGTGTTACATCTTTATTACAGGAATTTTGTGACTTGTTCCCAGAGGAAATACCTGATGGATTGCCCCCGCTAAGAGGCATTGAGCATCGGATAGACTTTATCCCAGGGGCATCTATTCCCAATAGACCTGCTTATCGAGCAAATCCAGACGAGACTAAGGAAATACAACATCAAGTGGAAGAGCTCATGAAGAAAGGCTTTGTTCGTGAAAGTCTGAGTCCGTGTGCTGTCCCGGTGATTCTTGTACCCAAAAAGAATGGCAAGTGGCGAATGTGTGTATATTGTCGTGCCATCAACAAAATAACGGTAAAATATCGCTATCCTATCCCTAGGTTAGATGATATACTTGATGAGTTGCATGGTGCAGGTGTTTTCTCTAAAGTTGATCTTAGAAGTGGTTACCATCAGATTAGAATGAAAGAAGGTGATGAATGGAAAACTGCTTTTAAGACCAAGTTTGGATTATATGAATGGTTAGTTATGCCATTTGGCTTGACTAATGCACCTAGCACTTTCATGAGTTTAATGAACCATGTCTTTAGACCTTTCATTGGAAGATTTGTTGTGGTTTACTTTGATGATATTTTGATCTACTCTAAGAGTCTAGAAGAACATGTGAATCATTTGCATGATGTGTTTGTTGTGCTTAGGGAGAATAAACTTTTTGCCAATTTAGAGAAGTGCTCTTTTTGTTTGGATTCTGTGGTTTTTCTTGGATTTGTTGTAGGAGCTCATGGCATACAAGTGGATGAGGAAAAGGTCAAAGCAATCCGAGAGTGGCCAACTCCAAAGAATGCGAGTGAAGTAAGAAGTTTCCATGGATTGGCAAGCTTCTATAGGCGATTCGTGAAGGACTTCTCTACTCTTGCTGCCCCTTTAAATGATTTGGTAAGAAAGAATGTGATATTCAAGTGGGGTGAAGCACAAGAGCGTGCTTTTAACATACTGAAGGAAAAACTAACTAATGCCCCTGTACTTGTGTTGCCTAATTTTACTAAAGTTTTTGAAATTGAGTGTGACGCTTCTGGTATAGGCATAGGTGGTGTGTTGATGCAGGATTCTAAACCTATTGCATATTTCAGTGAGAAATTGAGTGGTCCTGCTTTAAATTATTCCACATATGATAAAGAGTTGTATGCCTTGAAACGAACTTTAGAAACTTGGCAACATTATTTGTGGCCTAAAGAATTTATTATTCATTCTGATCATCAAAGTCTTAAGTTTCTTAAGTCTCAAGGTAAATTAAACAAAAGGCATGCAAGTTGGCTTGAATTTATTGAAACCTTTCCTTATGTGATTAAGCATAAGAAGGGAAAGGAAAATGTTGTAGCTGATGCATTGTCTAGGCGTTACACTTTGATTACTTCCATGCATGCTAGATTGATAGGTTTTGAGATGTTAAAAGGCATGTATGAATCTGATTTTGATTTCACTGATATTTGGAAATCTTGTGAATTGCATGGTGCTAATGACTATTATAGGTTTGATGGATTCCTTTTCAAAAAGAACAAGTTATGCATTCCTATGTGTTCCATTCGTGAGCTTCTTGTTAAGGAAACTCATGGTGGGGGATTGATGGGCCATTTTGGTGTAGAAAAAACTTTGGCTCTTTTGAATGAGCATTTTTATTGGCCTAGCATGAGAAAAGATGTGGTTGCTGTTTGTTCTAGATGTATTACTTGTAAGCATGCTAAGTCTAGAATTCAATCACATGGCTTGTATTCTCCTTTACCAGTTCCCTCTCACCCATGGACTGATATTTCTATGGACTTTGTTTTGGGTTTGCCTAAATCTCCCACTGGGAAAGATAGTGTTTTTGTTGTTGTGGATAGGTTTAGTAAAATGGCTCATTTTATTGCTTGTTCCAAAACTAATGATGCTATGTATGTGGCAGAATTATTTTTCAAGGAGATTGTTAGGTTGCATGGTGTGCCAAAAACTATTGTTAGTGATAGAGATGTGAAATTCTTGAGTTATTTCTGGAAAACATTGTGGAATAAACTTGGCACTAAGCTTTTATTTTCTACTACAGCGCATCCACAAACTGACGGGCAGACCGAGGTTGTTAATAGAACCCTCTCTACTTTATTAAGAGCTATCATTCAAAAGAATCTTAAGAATTGGGAGAAGTGTTTGCCCCATGTCGAATTTGCTTATAATCGTGCTATTCATTCTGCAACAAAATTCTCTCCTTTTGAAATTGTTTATGGCTTTAATCCTCTAACCCTGTTAGATTTGCTTCCTTTACCTTCACATGAGTTTACTAACCTTGATGGTGCTAGGAAGGCAAAGTTTGTATAGGATTTGCATGAGAAGGTGAAAGCCAATATTGAAATAAAGAATGAGCAAATTGCCAACCAAGTTAACAAGGGTAGAAGGCGTGTGGTATTTGAACCCGGTGATTGGGTGTGGGTTCACTTGCGAAAAGAACGTTTCCCGGAGAAAAGGAAGTCAAAACTCCAACCTAGAGGAGATGGTCCCTTTCAAGTTCTTGAAAGGATTAATGATAATGCTTATAAAATTGACTTACCTAGTTCTTATGGAAATATTAGTGCTACTTTTAATGTAACTGATCTCTCTTCCTTTGATATTGCAGATTCGAGGACGAATCCTTTTCAAGAGGGGGGGAATGATGCAATAACACCAAGTAATATGAACCAGGCTCATGTAAGGAAGGATGCTCGTGTGGAAAAAGACTTGATAATAGATGGCCCAATGACAAGAGGAAGAGTTAAGCGTCTACAAAGAGCAATTGGGCGTCAATTTGCTGAATTAGAAGCCCATAATGTTAGTGCATGCATTGAGGAAGCAAATAGAGCCTTAATCATGCTTATTCAAGCCCAAGTTGATGCTTAAAGAGCCCATTGAAGTTAGAGGACGTGAATAGTATTTCAAATACAAGATGTCCAGCCCATTAATATTAATTAGTTTTGACTAGGACTCTAGTTTTGACTAGAACTCTTTTTGAATTTCGTTTTTTATTATTATATTATTTTTTGGACTTGGTCAAGGAGCTTATCTAGGAGATTAAGTTAAAATTAATATCTTAATCTTATTCCTTGATTTTAGGCATTGTTTAAAATATTTCTAATTAGATTTTAAGAGTTTTAGTTTTAGTAGGATTTTAAGTCTTTTAGAAACTTTGCCTATAAAAGGCTCCCTATTGTACTCTATTTTGAATCATGAATGAATGAATAAATTTGAGTATTATTCAATACTTGGTGAGGCTTTTGCTTCTTTGTGTTCTCTGAGAGTACACGTGACTTATCAAAGGATTGGTCTTCCTTTGTGGCGTCTTGAGATTAGGGTTCTAAGAGACAAGTTCTCTTAGGGTCTTTCCTTTGACCAACATTCTTGTTTCTAGCCGATCCCGGGCATAGTTTCGAATTGTTGAAGGTTTTCTAGGGCATGTTCCTAGTGGGTCTTACATCAGGAGTCCAGAGGAGAGCTTCAACATAGTGTAGGTGTTCTAAGTCACAGTAAGAATTGTATATTTTAGTTTTTAGGTCCCAAAAGCTAACTTAGTTATGGCAATGACCATCCAAGTCATGGCCCTAGTCTCCAAACAACCATTTCAACCTAGTATCCTTGTTTTTCCCTATGGTAATGACATGTATTGCCTTGTAAACTAATGTAAATGAGTTTTAGGCCTCTTATAATTAAATGTGAATAGAAGGGAGATTTTTGTAGGAGAATTTTTATATCCTTTTATTATAAATCTTCTTACTTATCTAATCATCATTTAGTAACCACTAAAATGGTCCAAATTTCCCTTAGTTTTCATCCATTAAAAAATTATTAATAACATTTAATTATAGGTACTCAGGTTTAAGAGACCAAATTAGGCTTAATTGATGTGTTTAGAAGTTAGGATAGTTACACAAGTCATGTTGCTTTTTTAGGCCTATCTTGAACCCTAAAAATTCATCTTTCAAAATATGACTCCTAATTTCAATCCAAGGGTTCCTTAAGTGTTTAGAATTTACATCTAAGCCACTTATAACCTTAGACTCAATAAAACAACTCTTTAGCTACGCCATCCCCACCATGGTTGAATCTAGCACATCATGGAACTTAAAGGAGTTTTGTCTTTCTCTTAGGGAATTTCATGCCTATGGAGTATCCTTGGCTTCTCTTTCATTTAAGGATGATTTTAAATGGGTTAAAACATCTTCCTAGGGTTTCAAAACTTCCATGGTTCAATTTGAACCCTAATTATTTCTAATTACATACTCTTACTCTACACCATTCAAGACCTTTGGTGCTCTCAAGTTTTGATAAAACCAAAGTCTCCTCCTTACCTCTCTCTTTAGGGCGAATTATGGAAGGAAAAAATACCAAAGAATATCAATTTTTCTAATACATAACATACCTCATTTGAAAGCTTATTAAATGGTAATTCCCTTACTCTATGTGGTTGCTTCAAACCTCCACTTGTTCTCATAAAGTTAGCCACCAAAAGGATCCTTTCAAGAATCTAAAAATACCATTAAAAAGAGCATAAAGAGAGAAGAAGGTTTCATAACTAGCTTATAGCAAAAATCTACATATTTTACTACCTATTTGCCTTGGTTCTTTTTCTCTCTCCTCCATCTCTTCTCAAGTCCTCCATGGCTAAATGGTGAAGCCTAAAGTTGGTTAGAATGAGTGGAGGGGCTGACGTGTCTCATATAAGGAAGAAATGGGATATTTTAATTATTTTTTCATAATTACATTTTTGCTACTATACTTGAATTGCCCTATTTGAAATCGTTTTAAATCTTTTTTGAAAACCATCTTTTAAAAATAAAATTTAGAATTTTTATTTTATTAAAAGTATTTAATTTAAAATTTTTAGGATTTAAAACAATCACAAACAATCTGATCAAATTTATGGTCAACTAACATTCTAAATTATACATCATAAGGGTTTTAGCCATCTTAACAATGCTTATGGTTTCTAAGACCTCTAAAGACCTTCGTAAGCTTGACTTTGGCGTTTAAAACTAATTTCCTTTAATTTTTTAAATTTTGTTTAAAATTATAGTTTTGCCATTAAGATGTCAGTTTCTTTCATTTTGGCTTTATTTTCACTCTTTCTTTTCATCTTATTCAAACTTCTAATCCCTCATTATCATGATCATCAACTTTTCTTTGATGTCTTAGGATCTAGGAAACATGAGGTATGACATTTCTCCCCCTTTAAATAAAATTTTTTCCTCGAAATTTAAAGATATAGCATTACGCTACCTCCTTTATACTTCTTATAGCCAATTTTTCAATTTCTCTTTTGCTTGCTTTTATTTCTTTTTCTTAGGGACTAAGCTTTTTAAAGCCTTTTTCTACTAGAGAATTAACCCAACTAACTTTGTTGTAAATGATTTTCTTTCTATAGTGCTATTTCTACAAAGTATATGATTTGCTTATTATTTACTCTTTTAGAAGAAATACCTCTAATTCTATACCTGGCCTTCCTTATATCTCTGTATTAGAATTTGAAGATCATGCATTTCTATATCTAGTTGGTTTAGGATCAAATTATATACGATGGATCCCTTTTATTTAGTGTACTTGCTTATGACTATGTTTGGAAACATTTTATTAGATAACGAGTCTCTAATCCTTTACTATAATGGCTTCCTGTTTCATCTTTTTATCTTTCTCTGCTTATTTTGAGCCGATAAGAATCTCTTGTTATCTAACTTAGCTTGCTTAAATGTTTAGTCCACTATTTACTTTTACATTCTTCCTTACTAACTCAACCCACAAGGAATTTGTCTCTTTTCCCACTATAGCCTCATAAACTAACTAACTACTGGGATTATAGTTTTCCTACTGAGCTTGTATTCTTAAATATCTCAGTTCCTTTGTTTATTACTATACTACCCTTTTAGGCCTAAAGTTTCCTTTACTCTCTTTATTTACTTGAAAGTAAGTACTATTCATATTCTTAACTTTATAACTAACTATCCTAACTCTTAACTCTTCCGTGCTAGCATTGAAGAGTAACTACCACTGACTAATACTATATTTATGTAGGCTACCAATTTCTCATAGTCTTAGCTACTAAAGGTATACTCTATCACTTACCCTATCATAAAGAACTACACCTAACCTTTTTTCTAGATACACTACTCTGGTATACAAAGATTTCTCCCTCCCTTAGCCAAGCTTAATAACTATTAGGTAGTGGTTCATCTAACTATAATTCTGGAAAGCTACTATCTTACTTTCTTTATCCCACATATTATACTTATCTATTGAAGAAGTCTAGTCAATGACTTGACTATCTAAGTAAAACCTTAGCATCACTATTATAATAGTCTACTAGACCTAGGAAGCCTCTAGTCTCTAAAACTGAAACTATCTAGAACTATATTATCTCTAAGACTAAACTAATCTATAAAAGCTATCCTAGGCGATCATCTTTCAAGAGAATTGATGTACTGTAACTATGGGCTCTTTATAACTATATGGAATCTCTTGCAACCCCTGAGTCTATTGCAACCTCTCAGAGCCCTACTAGGGTCTACTACAACCCACTGCACTATACTAAAATCTATTATGATCCATCTTTGGGAGATTTCAGAGTACAAGATCACTATTTTTGTGAATAAAACTCATACTCATGAGGTCTAACAATTATTACAATAATCTTTAAGGCTAAACTTAGATGCCTACTATACTCTTTATATGAAATTGGTCCTATATCATCCTCATCTCTGTAATAACCCCATTATAATAATACTTAGAAGTATTTTAGGCATTTACTCACTACTCCCTATAAGATCATTAGTTTCCCACTTCTAGCCTTGTCATACTTACTTTCTTTCTTTCTCTTAGTAGCTTACCTTATTTTACTTTGTTTTACTTTCTTTACTCGTACTAACTTACTTTACTGTACTTTCTTTACTTAATGATGTAAACTAGATTTGCATCTTACATGTACTCATTCAATCTTCTCTATATTATCCAACAATTTCTGCTTATGCTTATACCTTATACTCGAGTGCCTTTAGCACTAATATGTTCAATATTTCATAGGGCATCTTACACATTAAGTGTGTCTAACATCTCTTACAGGATAAATACCATAAGTTGGTCCCTTAAATATTTCATCCTAGTTTGTTTACTTTCATAAAGGACTCAAATTAAATATACTAAACTCATACTACTTAAGTATTAAAGCTCTAATGCCCTAAGCACCTTTAATTTACATCACTTTATATTAAGGATTCTTTCTCAATATGTTTTCTTACAATTTTAACATTATTAGAATCCATTAACTTTATTTTCTTTAGCTTATCCTTTAACTTAACTAACTAGAATACTCATTGATCATTAAGATATCCTTTTATGGTCAATATTGTTATTTGCTATACACTTAAGTTATATTACCAGTGAGTTAGGTAGACCTAATATCATGTAACCACTATGGCAAGCAAATCACAATATCAATCACTAATACACAAATGCATCATAACTGAGGTCAAGCCACTATCATTAGTATATGACAAGCTTCCCAACAATCTAAAGTACCTTTCTTGTACTTTTTAGTATCTTTCTTTATACTATGTGGCATTTGAGGAGAAAGAAAATTCTCCTTCTAGTCTTTTTCTAATGATTACTGTCTTACCTCGTGGCTATCTTCTCCTACCTAATTATCTCTACTTAGGGTATTATACCATACTGTATAGATAGCCCTACCAAAGACAACAATGCTTTCTAATGCATTCAACTGTACTGCTTTTTCATCTGTTTCTTAATTTTATTATGTCCTCAGCTTTAACATTGCCACATTCTTTCTCTTTAACTCTTACTATCACTTTACCCTTGCGAAGATGGTTATCTATTGTTCATCATTTTTGTTGTCATTCAACTGCTTATTTATACTTAAGACCATTCTCATATTTTTTGGGTTCACCTTAGCTCACTTACTTTCTATGAAGATTTAGGGGGCCTATTTCATCTTAATCTCATTCTTTAATATGTAATTGGATTGTTCCTCTTAAAAGGAACTTTATTCTATGTGAACCCCAGAGCTTATCTCTCCCATAACTTTTGAGCTTATATAGCTATTCTTTTATACCTTGAAACTCACCAACCTAGGTAACCTTTAACTTCCTATGGCTTCCTTTAAAACACTAAGGCACTAACTGCTTGCCTTAAGTTCTTTTATTCCTTCTGATTAAAGACTAGAATCTCTTTTCTTTCTTAGACTATTTACTTTCATCCTTTGGAGCACATTTTAGTAGTTTTAAGGCCTTATTGACCCGATTTAGGCCGCATGTAATCAACTATCTTAAATCTACTTTACTAGCAATTATATGCTCCACATACTAACTTAATCACTGATGTGCTTTTATTATACTTAATATATTAACTCTCCTTTAATCACTACTAAAGCAAGGATACTTATTTTTATGTATTAATTTCTTAACTCTTTCTTGCTTTCTCTAAATCCTTGTAATTACAAATTCAGGGCCTTATCTCTTAGGAAGATATTGACCACTAACTGGGTGGTCTTCCAACTTATTACATTTGGCTTCTTTTTTTTTTCACCAAACTAGAGAGAATTCTCTTTTGATTTACTTTCTGAGCCCTTTTTCCTTTTTAAATTAATGTTTTCTTATTTGCTTCTATCATCTTATATTTGAGTCTTTACTCATGGTCATTCTCAAGCTATAACTTGTAACTTTAACCGAAAACACTTTCCTTATTAAGGCTACAACTTACTATGGATCCAATTAACTCACATAAACTTATTGTATACTACCATTGGATTCTCTTAAACTTTTTTTTTTCGATCTTATTCTCTTTTCTAAGTCTATCGGTGGACTTAAACAACTTCAATGTTTGGATTTCCCAAATATTTAACAATAAACTTATCACAATTTTTCTAAGGTATAACACCTGTAGAGTGCACCCTACTTGTGTACTCATAATATTTTTATCATGTCTTGGGCCTCCACTATTAGCCGATCCCTTACTATCACACAAGGTAACTATCCAGGCTAGAGTCAATGCCTTAGGGGCGATTCTCTACAACCCTTACCATTCTTGTGTACTAGCACCCTTATTCTTAGCTATGGTAATTTTCATAAATACTTTTGGCCTAGTCATAAAACATCTTACCCTTTTTTTACACTCGTATACTAAGCCCCTTACTCTTCCCTTACTTAACTATTTTCTGTGAGCATTGGTCTATTTATGGGGGTCTCTAACCTTTTCTTTTAGAATTCACCTATGGTAGACTACTTCTTTCTTTGACTTGAATATGACCAACAAGGCTTCCTAACTTGATATTTATTTCCTTATCCTAATTATCCCCTGACCTCAGAATCCTATTCTTAACTTTCTCTGTATTCAGCTCACCATTAATAGCTAGGGAACCTCTACTTACTAAATTTCTTATTTATTAACTAGATGGTAAGGCAAGGTGGGGTAGGGTTTTTAACTAAAGTGATATATATGGTTCTGGCTTAACAGTTTACTTCATAAATTCTCTAAGTCACTTGGGTGCTATGGCTAGGGGGAATGACTTTCTCAATTACTTTATAAACTAATCCATCTTGTAGCTACATTCATACTCTTTACTACTATATCATCACCTGTTATCATCCTAGGTGGAACACTATACTTTGCAGAGCTATTGACTTAGAGCTTACAAGCTCTACTCTAATTGGCCTTCCTCTTGTATTACTCATCATGTTATTAGGGCCAATGAGAAACCTTAATACCTAACTTACCTATATACCACTAACATATACACTCAGAATTCCACTGAATGACACACATATATTCTTTGTTCTTAAGCCCTAATCAGAGGTAAATTGCTTGAACCTCTGCTTTGATACCAAAAAATATCATGACATATATCTTATAGCCTATTTCATATCAACCATGCTTACAGTAATAAAATTTTAATCTTTGTAGCATCTTAGGTAGTAGATTTTAGCTCGCTCATACATCATTTGTAACTATAAGAGTCAAATTTTGAATTTCTCTTCTTCTTCATAAATCGCTACCATAGAAAAGTTTGTTTGGATCCATAAAACCAAGATACAAGCCTTATTTTCATAAAGGAGCTATATAGCCCATTTTAAACATTTTGACATATTAGAACCTCTAATTTCAAAAATTCATAACTCGAATTACATAACTCTAATTTATTCAAATTAGGTGTCTACAAAAAGCTTATGATTGAACTTTATACTGTAAAAATTTCAAGTACAAATGAATTCATTTGGCCCCATAAAAGTCTAGAAAATCATGACTGTTACTATGTGAACAGTGTCTGCAAAATCTACATAAATTTGCTAATTTTGAAAATTCATAAAACATCTAAAGAGCTCAAAAAAAAATATGATTCTTGGTTTATTAGAATGCTTTATAAATTTTCTAATTGCTTGCCAAATGTCAACCTCAAATTAGGTCATTTGCACTATCAAAGGTAAAGGTACAACTTATGACTCATTTAGACAAAAACTTGGTTCTAAATTGGCCTAATTGGCCTCTAATTAACACTCTCGCTTTGAGAAAATTTTAAACATTATAGACATTATTTTCATAAGTTTCAATGTATGAAATAAAGCTTGCATCAAAATATGACTATCCAATAGCCAAATGTACATATAAACCATAAAGCATCACATATACAAATTCATGTGTCAATGGTCTAATCATACATCATAATGGCTCATATTCATGTTATTAAACTCATACACACATTTTTATCACAAAACCTTGACATTTCCATAAGGTTCAACATATATACATATGCTTACCATCTATTCATGCATGCATAACTCCATGGCCTCTAATATGGACAACATGTATACATCACTACATTTTACATCAAAATGGTATATATTGATATGCTCAAACTCATATACAAGTTAATATGACATATTCTTGTCGTATATAAGGTATATCATCGTTAACGTGTCACATATATTCTTAAATATATAATTATAAAAAAAGCTTCAATTACATAAACTCTAAACTCTATTGCTTCTCATTTTCTTTCTCCTTGCTTGAGGATTCTAAAATGGTTAGTGGGAGGAATATGGGTGAGATTCTAGGGAGAATCTCAATAGGTAATCTCAATCAAATCAATGCATATAAGAATACCAAGAGGAAATGTAATACATGTAGTGCAAACATCTGAATCATATACATCATGTAACTCAAACACATCTTTTAGCATGAAAACTTATTTCTCACCAAGCCATGGCATCAAAACATACTAACTAGGCTCAACTAAACTCATTTTTTAGCCAAGGAAAAGTGTATGTGCTTAATTTCCCGCCATAGGGAGCTAGGAATCGAAAACATTAAATATTCACATATAAAACTCTTAATAGAAATCATATCAAAGCATAGCCCATAAATACATCAAACAACTACATATACAAGTATCTCAACTCATTCAAACATTCAATTGCATGCAAGATGGAGAGATAAAGTTATCTCACGACTTTGAAGGCTTAAAACTATGATTAAGCAACTTGGCTCTTGTCTTTCCTTTAGCTTTCTTTTGCTTGACGCCTACAAACAAGTGAGCTTTGGCTAACTTGGCCTACATATAGCAATGTGCAAGGCAAAATAAGTCATTAGGATCCACTTGAACTCTTATTATCATTACTTAATTCTACTAGATCCAATATGCCATTTTAGGTCATTTTAGGATCTTAAGTGGTAACTCTTGAACTTCACCTTCTAGGCTTTAAACTTTCACTTGCTATAAGCCACATAGCTCTAATAGAATTCATTGGAACCATCATATACATTATTACACAAGTCAAAAGCCATGTTGCTTCTTTAGACCCATTTTGAACCCTAAAAATTTAACTTTCAAAACATGTCTTCTAAATTCAATCCAAGGGTTCCTTTGGTATTTATAATTCATACCTAGGCCACCTATAACCTTAGAATCAATAAAACAACTCTCTAACTACTCCATCCCCTCCATGGTTGAATCTAGCACATCATGAAACTTAAAAGAGTTTTCTTAGGAAATTTGATACCTATGGAGTGTCCTTGGCTCCTTTCTAGTTTAAGGATGATCTTAAATGGCTTAAAATATCTTTCTAAGGTTCTAAAACTTCCAACATGCAATTTGAACCCTAAGTGTTCTAGCTTGAATTCTATAGCTTCCTAATTAATTCTAATTACATAATCTTACTCTAGTCAATTCAAAACCTTTGGTTTTCTCAAGTTTTCATCAAACCAAAGTCTCCTCTTCACTCTCTCTCTAGATTGAATTATAGAGGGAGAAAAAGACAAAATAATATCAATTTTCTAATGCATAACATACCTTATTTAAAAGTTTGTTGAATGGTAATTCCCTTACTTTATTTGGTTGCTTCAAACCTTCCTTTTTTCTCATAAAGTCAGCCACTAAAATCATCCTTTCAAGAATCTAAAACCACCATTAGACAGAACATGAAAAGAGGAGAAGGTTTCATAAGTTGCTTATAGCAAAATTCTACATATTTTCTTATTTATTTGCCTTGGTTCTCTTTCTCTCTCCTCCATCTCTTCTCATGTCCTCCATGGCTGAATAGTGAAGCTTAAAGTCAATTAAAATGAGTGGAGGGGCTAGTGTGTCTTATATAAGGCAAAAATGGGATATTTTAACTTTTTCCTTTAATTGCATTTTTGTCACTATACTTTGACTACCTCATTTGAACTAGATTTAAATTCTTTTTAAAAACTATCTTTTCTATATGAAAATTTAGGCTCTCTATTTTATTAAAAGCATTTAGTTTGAAACTTTTAGGATTTAAGATAATCCCAAACAATCTTTGAACAATAAGAGGTAGACATGCATAGTGTTATATGCCAAGATAGCAAAATGTATTGCATGTTCTATAATAATATAAAAGGCTATATGGTTAAACATAATCATTAAAAGCTTGGGGATCGTTGATAAGACATTGAGTCTAATATTGACCAATTATGAAAGATGACAAGCCAAATCCTACATAAAAGCGCCTAAGTATCATATTAAGAGTATAAAAACATAGGCATAAGAATGAAACAAATCAAACAACACATAAGGATGTTACTCCAAAATATGTTTACACATAAGATATTTGTTGATACCCTGGGAAAACCAATACCTAGAGATGAACATAAAAAAGATGTAAGGTCTCTTAATAAGCATGGAACATGGAGTATCACACTACATATACAACTCAATTATTGATTAAGTAGATGTGTTATGCCATAATCATAAATAACTTATACACAATAATATTATGTCATGCAAGTTGATAAGATTGGCTTTTTCACATAAGCAACTACCTTTGGTATTCATAACGAGTGAGCAAAGATGAGACGTTTGTATTTGCCATGTGAGGTAGCAAAAGTGTTGATATAGAAAAGAGAGGAACAAAAAATATAATTACGTCACCTCAACAAAAGGAAAGAAAAAGAAAGTTGAGATGAAATCCAAAAAAAAACACACACACACATACACACACACATATATATATAGATCAAATTATGGATTTCCACCATTCCTATTACATATAGCCATATGTGAATTCTCTTATAAAGTGCCATGAAAGGCAAGCAAAATAGTAAAATTCAAGCTAAGCATTGTGTATGTCTAGACTAAGATCTGTACAGTATTGATAAATAAATCAAATTGAAATATGCTTTTATAAAATAAGAGAAACACTTTATCATGCAATTTATACTGCATGTGCTTCATAACCACAATTAGGGAACAAGTGAGCAGATTCCTTCTTTATTGCTATGTGAGTTCCAAAAAAAATAAATCCTTTCGTAAGTGCCCTTATAACTTTGACAATATCATAAGATGATGAGTCAATATCTATTACTTTAGCATACATCTTATGGTCATAATAATTTGATTTAAAGGAGTATTACTAAGAAAACAATTGATTTTGATCTAAGTGGTATGTGGGTGAAGGAAGACTACTCAAAATATACACAACAATTCTCATATCTAAAGCATGCCCATTTTGAATTTTTTTTAGTAATATCATCAATTATGGATGCTATGTATATGAAAAAGACAAACTAAGCAAAATTAAACTCAAAAGGGATTAGGTTTGCTGTGACTATAGAATATAGTATATATGGGTGGATTTTATGGCATCTGAGACACACAAATAAGTGGATAAAGTATATCTAAGATATGTGTCTCTCATACTAGCCCTATAATGAGATTTCTAATGCAAGAGCTCCTAAAGATTATAGTTGAATGGTCATGACAAAGTAATTAGTGTGAAAGTCCAAAAGAAGCAAAAAGTTCTATTTTGTTTATCTTATCATATGTAAAAAGAGGGTAGAGGATAATGGAAAGGCTTTAATATATTGATATAACCCTTTAAGAGAAGGCTTAAGCTCATGAGTTTGAAAAGCCCAAAATTCATATAAATCCCATATCAAAATTCTATCCTTTCAATATGTACTACCAAAAGAAAATGTTTTTAGTGACAACATAAGTTATCGCTAAAAGTCTAAAAGTTGCTACTAAATACTTTTAGTGGCGATATTTGGTTGTTATTAAGTACTAGGTAAAACCTCTAATACTAAATGTCTTTAGTGATAACAAAAAAGTCACCACTCAAATAGTATTTAGTGGTGACAAAAATCACTATTAAATGTGTATAATAGCAACTCTTGTCATCACTAAAGGCCTATTAATTTGGCTTTTATAAAATGTTGTCATAAAAGTGGAATTTTAGTAGTGATATGGGTCACAACTAAAAGCACTATTTAGTAGCAACCTTAAGTGTTGCCACTAAAGCTCCATGAATTTGATTTTTGAAGAATGTTACTACTCAAAAGGGGTTTATAATGGTGATATGAATCACCACTAAAAGTTCCTTTTAATGGCCAACTTAAGTGTCTCCACTAAATACTTTTTTTTAAATTTTAGTGGCAACTAAAGTAACCAATAAAAAATTTTCTAATTTTTTAGAAAAAATTATTTCATAATCCTGATTAGCAAATATAAAATTTATAATCCTAATATAAATGACCAAAAATAAATGCAAATGTGAATCCTAACTTCACAACTTAAGATCAATCGAAATCAAAAGAGCACCTTATAAGAAATAGGCCAAGGATCAGTCATTAACCACTATATGCATGTTTCCAACATGCACATGACAATGTGTAATATATTTCCACCATTAATTCAAGGTCAAGATTACCACTTGAACATAAATATCCCCTCCATGATCTCATGTTCACACACATACCCAAAAGAAAAAAGAAAACCTAATGCAATAATATTTCAAGTAGGTTTATGCTTGATAGTAATTCCTTGATCCATTTAGAGTAAAGCATCGCATGTTTAAAAATTTCCATCTTATGTTAGATTGCAAGGTCATGATTTAATCATATATCTATAAATAACTAGCCAAAATTAATAACCCCTAAATGCTTAATAATATAGCTTCTGACATAATGCATTACAAACTAATTGCAACAAGTGGCATAAAATCAATACTAGTTTTCCAAGATAGGAAACTAATAGTGAATCCTTTATGATTTTTAGTAACTATTTGCTAATGTACTCAGGCTCATAGCTTAATGAAATACATGGATATTAGGAGTAGATACCCTTGTAGAGCTCAAATGAAATGAATTAACTACCATCACTGCTAATAGATGAAAGGCAAAAAAAAATCTCAAATTCATAAGATACGAAGATCTGCTTGCAAATTTGGCAACCATTGCTTGTAAATTAATTCTTGAAATAAACTTCACTATTGCTCTTTTTTGTGCATTATTCATAACAACCTAAAGAAATAGAATTGATATGAAACAATAAGTGTTTCATACCTTGCTAGCAAAAATTAATTAATTCTTTCATTATTATATTTTACATTTATACATACTATATTTATATTTCTTTTAAAAATAACTTTTAGTATCAACTTATCTTGAATTGCCATTGAAAGGAATTTTATTGCTATATTTTTATCACCATGAAAGACTTTTGGTGGTAACTATTTTTGCATTGCTAATGAAAATTTTAGCAAAATGAGGAATATCATTTTAGCGACGACCTTTATGGCAACTAAAAAAAGTTGTTACAAAATGAATTTTTTGTCGCAACCTATTGTCACCACAAAAATCTTTAAGTGGTGGCCTTAGGTCCCCATTAAAGCATATTTCATGTAAACCCATCATTGTTGCCACAAAAGCTTTTTTTGTAACCACTCTAGGTTACTACAAAAAGTCCTTCTATGGTCACCTCCAAGGGTACCGGCTAAAAGTTTTAGTATCAAGATTTCTTAATTCTCCAACCCAAAAAAATTTAAAAGGCTTTTGCGCAAGATAAGTTGCCACTCAAAAATAATTTGGGGCTACAATTTTTTGACACAAAAGACTTTTAGTGGCAACTTTTTTTGTTACCACTGCAAGTTTTGGCAAAATGAAGAATACTATTTTAGTGATGACCTTTTGTGATAATTTAAGAAAAGTCATTATGAAAGTATCTTTGTGACAAATTATTGTCACCACAAAAAACTTTTAGTGACGACCTTAGATCATCACCAAAAGATCTTTTGTGCCGATCCATCATTGTTGGTTGCCACAAATAGACCTTTTTGGTAATCTCTAAGGGTTGATACCTAAAGTTATGTCAATAATTTTTAATTCTTTGGCCCAAAGAAATTTTAAAGTCTTTTGTTGCAACTTGTGATAAGCTGTCACTAAAAAGTATTTTGTAGTGATTTTTTTTTTAATAAAAAGACTTCTCGTGGTAATTTTTTTTGTATTGTCACTAAGAGTTTTGGTAAAATAAGAAATACCATTTTAATGGTGAGCTTGTGTGGTGACCATTTTGGTTGCTTGTCAAAAATTGTAGCTAAAGGCTCCTTTTTTTTGTAGTAATGAAAGTTTATATATATATATATATATATGAAACGTCTGTAGATGTCTATACAAGTGAAAAGCAATCGTGAATTCTTTTTTAATGAATTGAAAAAATAAGCATATTTTGTAGACAAGGAAGACCTTATAATTCTCTCCTTCCAATCATCTTTCTCTCATATAAATCACTTTTTTTCTAGAAAATGAAATATGTGAATTAATATAACACGCTTATAAAATTTGCCTGTCCAATCATAGAGTTAAAATTACATCGCCTTGCAGTATTCCTATTATAGTTAACTAGTACCATCAACAATGCCCAAAATGAAGCACTACACATATACTCTTCACTTTTGTCCTAACTGTTGACTTAATTTGGACTTGGACTCAGCACATGGGTGCTATTAGTATTATAATTGAGGTGTTTTTGTTTAATTTTTCAAGAAAAAATTGAATTTGCTAGTTAACCATAATAAATGAAAAGAAAACATTTAAAAGAAATAAAACGCAAATATGGAAATGTTGTACTAGTCAAACCCAAAAGGTTTTTTTTTGTTGTTATTATCAATGTTTTAAAAATTGGGCCAGTCATTAAACCAGTCTACGCATTGGTTCACAGTTCAGCAATTCAATCATGGTTGAACCGTGGTTCAACTAGTGATGATTTTATATATAAAAAACATTATATAATAAATAATATCATATAATATTCAAGAGATGTAACACTAAAATCCAAACAAGTCAATATTCAATACAACTTCCATAATCATAAGATAAAGTAATCAACTGACAAGCAATCATTCTCAGTCATAACATTCATTGATATAAAATCCATCATATACTAATATATTAGCATCCGCACTAGGACCACTATCATCATCAAGTCCAACTTCTAAATCACCAAGTGATTCCATAATTGGTTTATTTGCAATGTCCATTTCTTCATTTCCAACTATCGAGATTATATTTTCTTCATAAATAAAATTCTTATTCTCCATCTCCTCACTACTAAACTCAAGAGGTGCTTTTTCTTCGACAATCCAAAATTCAACTTTATCTATGGATTCATAATCAACAATATCATAACTTCTCTTCTTATTTTGCAACCTAATATAAAGCATTAAAATATCAAATAGAGATTCAATAATGCAAAAATGAATAAATGAAAATTATATTTTGATTAACCATACGTACCTATTCATCAATCGAAGTTATAAGTGATAAACACATGATCACTTAATCTTTGATGCTCTAGTTTATTTCTCCTTTTTGTATGAATGCGCTCAAACAAACTCCAATTTCGTTCACATCCTGAAGAAGAAGTCATTTGGCTAAGAAGATGTATTGCCATGTTTTGTAAAATTGGAGTACTAGCCCCAAACAAGTGCCACCAATTATCTACATAAAGATCAAAGTACATTATATGATTAACCATAGGTAAAGTATTAAAAATTTAAAAAAAGATAGTAACAACTATTAAAGTATAAATTGGTGGTTACCCGGCCATGTTGTCTTTGACACATTAAAAGCATAAGATCGACTAAAAGATCCTTGGCAAGTATGATAAACCTACATCTCTTGAACTGCTTGGTTTATGTTAGAACAATATTTTTATATTTCAAACAAATCAAGCATTGATTGCATAATGCAATTCTTTGTACAAAATTTTTCACTTTCATTAAAAAAGAAAGTAGGATTCAGATAGTAAGCTACTACATAAAGATTACGCTTCAGGTGCTTATCCCATTGAGCCTTAATAATGTTTGTGTAAGGCTTATACAAATTCTTTCTATTTTTAAACAGTTCCTTTATTCCATTATTTGCCCTTCGCATGCCTTCATAAACATAGCCCAAAGAAGGTTTTTCATCCGTATCTACAATTCTTAGCAATCGAATAAGGGGAGCCACAACCTCTATGATGACTAAACAATCATTCTAAAATTTACTATTTAGTATGATAACACTAACCATTTTTTCTGTTGTAGTCTTTGCTAACTTATAATTGTTGAAGTGTTTATCCACAACCAAAACTTACAAATCGTGCTTATGATCATAAATACTTTTCAATGTAATAAAAGTAGTAGCGAACTGAGTTGCTCCTGGACATACAATTTCTCTCCAACCTTCCCTTCTCCTTAGCCAAGATAAAATATACATATGATTGTACACAAAGATTGTTATCTTTGCAAACTTTGATGCAAGGTCTGCCACATTAGGTATATTAGCAATGTCTTTCAAAAGGAGATTCAAACAGTGAGTAGCACATGGTGATCAAAAAATGTGCTCATACTTTTCATATATCAACTTGCCCGCTGCTACATAATTAGCTACATTATCGGTCACCACATGAATGACATTATCAGGCCCAACCCACTCAATGACTTCACAAAACATTTGAAACAATGTTTTAGCATCTTTCACCACATCTGAGGCATCAACAGATTTCACAAAAACTATACCTTGTGGAGAATAAACTAAAAACTTTATCAAAGTTCTTTGCTTTTAATCTGTCTAACCATCAACCATGATTGTACAGCTAGTATCTTTCCAACTAACCCGATCACTTTCAACAAGTAGCTGATACTCTTTCTTGCAATCTCCCAACAAATAAATTCTTAATTCATAATAAGATGGGACTGTAAACCCAAGCCCCATTGCCATCATTGCATCCACAACAGGTTGACAGTATCGAGATTGAATTGCATTAAATGGAATGCAAGCATCATAAAACTATTTAGCTATTGCCATCTTAGCTTTGTGCATTTCTTCTTTATTGGATAATACACTTTTCAAACTTGGTTGGGAACTAGGAGTTATTCTTGGAACAAAATAACTTCCCATAATTGCATTACTTTTTCTTTTGCTTGGAGCAAGTGGTTGCTTCTTAAGTGGTTGAACCCCTTGAACTTCTTCTTCTCCACATTCAATTTCATTACCATATGCTTCATTGAGCTTCTCATTCTTGTTCTTTTGTTGCACTTGCTTCAATAACTTTTGCATTTTATGATGAATATCATGAGGAACTTTTCTACAAGAGCTTATTTGACCTAGAACTCCAACAAGATGTTGATTCATCCTATTTATACCTTTCCTTTTATATATTGAGAAACAATGCAAGCAAGTGTACACAGTAGTTTTTCCCTCTTTCTTACAAGAAAAATGCTCCTATGCTGGATCAATCTTCCTACGATTTGATGCAGAAGATGTTGCTGTGTGTGACGATATTAACTTCTAATCATTGTAATTAAGGTTAAATACGTGATTAATGACCATAATCTAGGGTGTTATTAAGATAAATTACATTATGGATATATAGGGAAATTTGAACCTTAATTTTATTAGAGTCATCAACCATATAATTACAAACACTTATGTACATCAGGGAAAACAAACATTCATTTATAAACCTTGATTCTATTACCTATCAATTCCAATTTACAAGAATGTTCTATTGATGTTTCTGAGTCATCCCTTGAGATTACCATATAAAAAATTAAGATTTCCTAGTCAATATAAGGGTTTGAGGACATTAGCTGTGGCCAATTTTCCTTTAGCCGTGGCCAATTCCTCTCGGCTTCACCCCTCGCATCGTTAATCACCGCGGCAAGTTGGACCTCGCGGCCAACCTATATGGCACTGCAGCCGCAGCGAAGAAGCCTCCTGGAACCTCCTTCGCTCGCCTTTCGCCATTGGCCGCGGCCAATACCTCCTTTCGCCGCAACCAATTCCTCTCTAGAATGCCTAGCTCATTTTCACAAAAGTTCGCCACGGCCAATTCCCTACTTCGCCATAGTGAATTTCCCTCTAAATGACTACCAATTTAGCCTCTCACATTTCGTCGTAGCTAATTCCCCATTTCACCTCTGTGAATTGCTCTCTGGTACTCTCCCTGGACAACTTCGCCATTATTGGCCGCGTCTAACAATATTTTAGTCACGGCCAACTGTCTTCTGATCCTATTACTCTTAAGACCTTGCCTCATACTCTCCACTCTCTATCTAGAGACTCTCTAGAGCCACTCTCCCACTTGTTATAAGGTTCTAATAGCTTTTATCTAGCTGATTTACCCTAACCATCATAACATTACCCATCTAACATTTAAATGTGGATTTTCCTACTCATCCATAGGTCTTACGCAGCAAATTTATAAATTTCCTACAATGGTCATTCAATCATACTTTCATTGGGTATTTCATGCATCAATAGTTCAAGTCTATAATCAATATATCATGGGATTACGTTACTCAAATAATCATTTATATCATAGATTCATAGATTCACAAGCCAAAATAAGTGTCAAAGTTCATACATCCATCAACAGCTAATATGAAGTCTATTTCTCAATGGTTACATTTTATGTTAACAAAATACAAACTCCTGCACTTGGCATTACAGATACATGATGATGCTATACAAAAGTTAACAAAATTAGCATCTACTCTATTCTACTCGTACCAAGTGTAACTCCCTACACCAGGCCTTAGCTCATGGATATTCATCCACTTGCTTGCCCTTATCCTTACTTAAAAAGCCTTCACCTAAAATGTTTAATTCCATAAAATAGGGTGAGATACGAATCTCAATAACCAAGGCAATTCCATCATATATTCCAGTTTAATTAATATATATGTATGATTTCATATAAGCATAAGAAAAATATAGCAGTCATATCAGTAAATGAAACAATTAGGCTATCATGATTACTATCCCATACTAATAATCATATTTCTATATGTTAACGGCCAATAATACTGGGAGAGGCCAATCCACGGCACCTACTCTCCATTGAGCACAACTAGGGCTCAGTGCATCTAGGGTTTGATCATAACCCGATGCCCGATCGAAGCACATGCACAGATGACAGCTGCACCACAACTCTACCATAGACTCATAAGGTCTAATCACAATACAATAGATAGCTAATCAAATCATTCAACATTTCAAATCATTCATGTACAGCAATTATGAATTTAAACAGATCTATGCATAGGATTGATATAAACTCGATTACCTCACTTGTAGACAATTGCAATAGCCACCAATGGTACAAAAACTTCCCTATAACCATAGCATCAGAGAATTACTACTTTAATTCATCATTAACAGTTGCAACAAGTACCCAAAGAATCTAAAATGCTAATGACTACTTAGGGATCATTTACCCAGCCACTATAAGTCCCAAATTTGAATTGATGTCTCCTCTACCAGAAACCTCAGTATTTCACCCAAAATCCTAAGAAAATTCGTATAAAATTAATACCTATATTATAAATCAGCTATGGGGGTCTCAAATTAGCAAAGAAAATATCAAAATGAAGAGTTTATACTTACCTAATGTCAGCCCTAGCCTCAACATATGAATTTCACCAAGAAAATTCTAAACAACTACATTTCAGATTTTGGGTATAGTGAAAATACTCTAAATGAAAAACTAATCAGGCCAAAATGAAGAGAAAGATTAGAGGATTAAGTTATATAACTATTACCTTGACTGAATCTTGCTCTAGAAGTGAAAAAATGTGGAAATATGTCAAGAACCCTAGCCTCTCCTTTGGACCTCCAAATTTTGTGTGTGTCTCTTGTGGTTCTACAGAATAGGAGATGGCTAGGTTAGTTTTTAGGGTTTAAGTTGGGTTAAATATGGGTCATGGGTTGCTCCAAAGATCCAACTCCTAATGAGCTTTATATTTTTGCTTTGTTGGGCTAGCTCTTATGTATTAGGTTGTTGAAATTCAATTGGGCCAGACCAAGTTTGAAAGACTCATTTGATTTGGATCTGCTCAAGGGTTATTGGGCCAATTATATGGGCGTATGCAAGTTGGGTCTTGGGTCTCTGATTCATTAAATTGAATTAGGTCATCACTAGATGCTACCTCTTGGGCCAAGCCTCACAATAAAAAGGTTGGTCTGCATCTACCATTATTGGGCTTCCATTAGTCTTAACCTTGGCCTACTTAATTTAATTTGGGCCTAGATGAAGTTTCTATCCCAATTAAATCTCAAACCCATATTAATAATTTATCTTTTTAGAATCTCCATTTACTTAACTTGCCCAATTATCCCATATTAATTATTCCTAATTAACCTAATTCATGATTAATACCTTAATTAATTTTTAGGGTGTTACATTGTGGATTGTTTATCTGATGATGGTGCATCACTACTACCAACATTATTATTAGTGTCAGGAGTGGAACCATCTTGAGCATCCATACTTTTTAACATGCAGCACAAAAGAACACATTATTCCAAAACCATAATATTAAAATCATATACAAAGATTTGATTGCAGCTAGTTTAAGACTAAGGATTTTTATGTTTAGTTAAAAATTTGACACAATTAGAAAAAAATTCAGCCCCCAAAAATTGAGTTTACATAATTTAAGACTTAGTTGACTTGAATTTTAGACATTAAAGTAATGAATTTGGTTTTTATAGAAATAGTATAACAAGTAACAAAATTTGTTGGTCTTTGAGGCATTTCTTCGAACACATGGTGTGCAATTTCAGCTCATGAAGATATTAAGCTTCTACTAATGTCTAGCAGCACCCAGCAGACAACTAGAATCAATACCAGACTAGAAATTCAATCAATTTAGAGTTTTGATTATCGTTCACCTCAATTCTAGGCGCTTTTATTCTCCTTCGAGCACTATCGGTCAAGGACTTGGAAGCTTCTTCTGCTTGGTTGGTTCAGGCTCTTAGTTTCGACTTCTTCAATCACAGATCTTCACTTTCATTTATGGGTTCTCAATGGTAGAGGAGCTCTCACTTTCGTTGCTGGGTTCCCGTTCTTGGTCTCACTTTCTTCGCAAAGGAGGAGCTTCATGTACTGACTGGTTCAAGCTCGCGATCTCAGCTTCATCCTCCTGATCATTCTTCGCTACTCACTCATTTCTTCAAGTCATGCTCTCAATCTCAGCCATAGCTTCATCCTCCCATTCTTGGTTTCACTTTTGTCACAGAGGAGCTTTGTGTAACTGGTTCAAGCTTTCGATCTCAGCCATGGCTTCATCCTCCTTATCGCTCTTCGCTACTTATATTTTTCTTTAGCTCACAACTTCTTCGCTAGTGATTTGCCAGTAAGGTTTAGGGCTCAAATGGGGTGTTAGAGATGGGGATGAGTTGCAGGGGAAGACATTGTGATTGTGTGTGTGTTGCTCCTTGAATCTAATCCCAATTTTTGTTTATGTTGTTTTAATGAGATTGAGAACTGAGCAAATCATGGGCAAACCGATTTTTACCTGTTCCACTAGTTTTTGATTGATTTTACCAATTTTTGATCGATTTTCTCACAAAACGATTTTGTAGGCTATGGGAACTGGCCCACCCACCGGTTCACCAGTCGAACTAGCCAGTTCGATCTGGTTTTTAAATCCTTTGTTATTATAGCTATTCTCTCTTATCTTTCTTAAGGATGCAAAAGCTTACAACTTGTTAAGGAAACACTCATAACATTATCTCTAACAAGTTTCTAATATAAATTGAAAAACAGAAATTATGTTTACCTCGTTTGAGGCATACTTAAAGAATATTTTCTCTTTCACCAAAAATAAAAAAAGAATTCTTTATTTCCAATATACCACTTTACTGTTTTTGTATTATTTATTATTACATTACAAAATTTTCCACGTTGTTATTGTTAAAAGATTATAATGAACAATTTCCTTAGACATATGCCAATTTGGTTAAAGAAATATTAAATCAGATATATATATATATATATCTATATATATATATAGACAACTTCTACGACATATTTATCTGTATTTTTGTGCAACTTAATTTTTTTGTATTGAAAACTAAACGAAGCTGTAATCATATATACAAGAAAAGTTGTCCGAAAAAATTTGGATACAACTTACTATAGCTAAATCCTATTGGTCTGTCCTTTTTGCACAACTGATCTGACTTGTCAATTATATTTATCCATATATTGGCAAAAAAAGAAAAAGAAAAAGAAATCCCAAATTGATTTATATTTAAACAACTACATCCAGAATTGTAAGCTATTCTATGAATAAGATGATAACTGTCTATGTAATAAATTTAACGGTGAATTAAAAATTTTAAGAGGTTTATAAATAGTAAAGAACTTTCTAAATGGATATGAGTTAGAAGTGTATGAAAGGCTTGAGTGAAGCTAAAGAATTTTTAGGAATCACACTATCAAAATTATTGTCTTTTTTGTGTGGAAAGAAATAGTTTATTAATTTTTGAAATATTTTAATTGAATTTGTTTTAGAAAACAGTTTTTAAGAAATTGTACCCATATAACTTTTCAGTCATAATTAAGTTTTTCTAAAATTAATTTTCAAACACTTTCATAAAAAGGACAAGACTAAAGAAAAGTTCATAGTTAATTATTTGGTATCAATTCTCAAATAAAAACACAACATTTAAATCTTTCCTTTTTAGTTGGGAAATAATCCAATTATATAGTGTTGAAATGAAAATCCCCACTTGTCATCTTTTATTAAATAATTTTATGGCAATTTTTAAAAACTATACTTATGTTTTGCCTTTTACTACAAGGGTAGATGTCATTATATTATTGGAAAAAGCATCTATTTTCATTATATACTTTCAATAAATTAATGTTTTCAAATAATTTAAACGTCAAACGGGAAAATTTTATACCCACACAAAACATATAAAGTAATGTTTGCCTTTATTAGACATCTGGTTTTCTTTAAAGCACAAAACCTAAATTAAACAATAAATTAATTTATATTTTTATACAAATAACTTACCCGTTATGTGAATCTTAAACAACCCAAAGGGTTCCCTAGCAGCCACTTTGATGGAGAGGAGAAGCACTAAAAGCAAAGCAATGTTGAGGATTATTAGCTTCTTCAGGTTAATTAGCCATATTCAAGCAAATTAAGGCAAAAAGGTTATGCAAACTCAAAATGGACGTGTTATAGTTCTTGAGAGTCCTCTCGATGTACCACAAATGTGAGCCACAGTGGTTATAAACATGGATAGCATCTCCCTCATCCAAGTAGTATGAAATTTAGTACATGATGCTTACAAAGTTATGTTAGATGGAAGAGGGGAGGTGGCTAAAAAATTGTGAAAGATGAAATGGTTTATCAATACTGACTGGTGTTGCAAGTGGTTGAGCAAGAGTACTTGTATTGAAGAGTAGGTCAACACATGGGATGCTTTGGTCTAACGCATGATCCTGGTTTGAGTCTATATCCAGTTGGAAATTAGAAATAAAGTCAGAGCCACACTTTGAGAGTTGGAAACAAAATGTTTACCAGGATGCACTGTATTAGTGGAGCTGTTGTCATAAGGACTGAATGTAAAGTTGTAGAATCAGCAAAAACCTTACACTTGCTGCCGCAAGGCATGGGTTGAACATATCGGTTCTCTGCAATCCAAAAAAACTATACACATAAATTCATGAAAGTAAAAATGTGAAACCTGACCATTTAAAAAAATCACGAATGATATAACTTTAGATTGAACACAATCAAATTGTTTGTTCAGATTAGCCATAGTGGAAGTATTATCGATTAAAGGATGTCTACATTTTTTTCCAACGGTACTGTTCTGAGTGACATCTCCAACAGGAGTACAAATATTTGTATCAGCATTAGAAATTTGGGTCATCATTTGCGAAGGAGAAAAGTTTGAGGAAGCTTGAGAATCAGCGCTAATAGAATGAATAGGATTGCCTGCATGGTAACGTTATGATTTAAAATTGGGTGGCAGGAAGGAAAGAGTAAAGAATTGGAGACAACAAACAATAGCAATGTTTAACTAACCACCATTTGTGATAACCGCTGATGATAATTTATCCATGGCCGAGGATCCTGAAGTGTTCCTCGATCTTTTGAGGCTCATTATTATAAAGTTAAATCGTTCTACCAAGAGGAATATATAGTTAAGGTAAGACATTTCAATTTAACAATGGAATAATCTAGGTGATACCAATTGGAGAATAGACATTTCATCACCTCAAGTAAAAAAGCTGGCAGGGGGTATTAAATGGTTTTCCTTCTTAAAGATGCAGATACCATAAGTGTGCAATATGTAATTTTATATGAGATTAGTAATCTTCTTCCTTGAATTGACTGAAAGGTGGAATAATTGTGGGGCAAAAAAGAAATTTTGTGTAAGTTTGGTTTGTCCAGAGATTGACACATGGCAGTGGATTGTCTAGAAAGTGAGACACATACAAAAATATGGTTGTTCTTTTATATAATATATATATATATGGAGAATATAAATACTTATCTAAATGAAATGCTCTTTTTTCTAAATCTTGAGAATCTATGGTAAAATTTAATATCAAATAAGAATGGCCAATCAAATCCATTGTAATTATACACATAAATGATACATGATATATTCTAAAAAAATATGTACAATGATATATATACGCAAATAAATAGTCCATCCCCGCTCTTTGTAACTATATTCAGAGCCGAACTATCTTACATATATATATATATATATATATATCCCCCCCCCCCCCAAACACACACACTATAATAAAATCATTGAAATAGTTCAGATTCAATAATACAATGATGCAAACAGTCATAAAGAAATATGAAACACTGATCAAAACAGAAGAAGAAGTTTATACAATGAATATGAGAGGCATGCAACATGCCAAAGAAATGATCGATTGTCCTTTACTGAGATAAGATTATTTAATATGGAAATGTTGTTTGGTACCATGAAAAAGCTTAAGGTATTGTTGGATACGAGGGTTTTGGTCCCCTTGTTTGGTATGAAAAAATTGGAGGAGGAGGACTCCTCATTCCCCTCCTCTCCAAAAGTGAGGATTTTTGGAGGAGAAAGAAATATTTGTGTTTCATTTGACTAAATTATCCTTGATATACTCATTTTTACTTTCATTAAAAATATAATGTAAATTTTATTTTTTTAGTGGGATTTAAGATAATTTTTTATAAAAATAAAAAATATTTTTTGAACAAAAATTAAGAAAAATTATATTTGGAAAAACTTTTTTTTAATAAAAATATCTTAAAAACAAAAAAAAAATTAATTTTAATATCATAAAGGTATAATTGTCTATTTAATTTTATCTCCCTTCCTCTCCCTTCTCATTGGTTGAACCAAACAATACCTAAAGGCCATGTTCTCAGAACCGGACTGGACCGGCCGGTTCGACCGAGAACCGGTCCCTGGTTTAGTTCGGTTGAGTTGAAGAACCAGCCAATCAAAAAATTGATCAAGAACCGGTGAAAACCGGTAAAAATAGGACTGAAAAAATCGGTCAAACCGGTCTGAAGCTATTTTTCTTTTTTTTTTTTAATTTTTTTTATATAACAGAATAATTCATTTTAAATAATTTTGACAAATTAAAAATAGAAGGTAATAAAAAAGATGAGGGAGTTGAAATATGATTTTTTTTAAAAAAAAGAGAATATAAGAAAAATAAAATGTGTAGAATTAATTATTTTTTATACTTACTTTTTATCATGTTCAATTTCCTAATAATATTTCTCTCAAATATTAAGATACTTAACTAAAATTATTATTTATTATTTTATTTTTTTAATAATAAGTAGAATCTTAATATAATTTAGAAATTTTAAAAATTTAATATTAAATATTCTTAATTTTTAATCATAGATAATTTTTATTTTAAACTAAACATTAATTTTTGTAATATCTTAAAAAATATTAAATTAGTAATCAAATATTTAAAATTTACTAATATTTATTTGTTATATTAAAATTTTAATACATAATTTTTTTTAAATAATATATTTAATTTTCACCGGTTCGACCACGGTTCGACCAATGAACCGTGAACCAGTACCTCCACCGGTTCAATAACCGGTCCGATTTTAAAAACATTGCCTAAAGGTTAGTTATTCAGGATAACTGTAGTTTGGTACCATTTTCTTCCAAGATAATAAATATCTAGTCTAAAGAAAAAGCTAGCAAAAGTTTCAATATTTATTAACTTTGAAATTTTAGGGATAATCCTCTGTAAATAATGAAGGGTGACATTGTGATTATTCCTAAATCTGACTGCGTATATATTTTGTGCATATATTTATCAAAGTGGTAAAAAACACAGGAATAAAAAATAATTGTAAATTTTAAGTAGCTTCAAATATCATATTATCATATTATATCCTAAATTCTTACCTAGTTAGGCAAGGAAAGGGAAAACTTGTTTTAAACGAAAGCAGCACAGCACTATGGCCGTATAAAAATATCAGTCTTTTCTTTTCTTGGGAGAAAAAACGCAGGATTAAAAGCTACTCGCAAGCAAACGAACATACAAAGTCCAGAAGTCTTTCTAAAAAAATATCTAATCCCAATTTCATCCCTTTGACTGCAAACCGAATCCAGAGACAGAGAGTAAGACAAAAATGTGACATCTCATCCTCCACTAAAGTTTTGAGCGTTGACTTTCCTATGGATCAATATCTCAATTCTCCAACTCTAATACACTATATTGATCAGCACATTGGAATCAAAAGTGGGAGAGAGGATTAATGGCTAGTTGACACCTAGTATAAAATCCCATTAGAAGTTAGGCATAAATCTCCACCATATCCAATTGCTAAAGTTAGATATTAGCACCTAATTCAATTTCGGTCAGACCACACCACTAAAGCACTCCACAATCCTCTTCCTCTTTCATTATATTCAGCCAAAACAGAGAAGTGAGAGAGACCGAAGCAAAACCACCAATGAAGCAAGAATTCAAGCTTTGCGTGCAGGGAGGAAAAGAAAGAGTTAAAAGACCGACCTTTTGGGCTAAAGTTAGATATTGGCACCCAATCCATTTTCGGTCAGACCACACCACTAAAGCACTCCACAATCCTCCTCGTCTTTCATTATATTCGGCCAAAACAGAGAAGTGAGAGAGACCGAAGCAAAACCACCATTGAAGCAAGAATTCAAGCTTTGCATGTAGGGAGGAAAAGAAAGAGTTAAAAGACAGACCTTTTGGTGTTGCCCAAAACGGAAATCGATGTGGTGGCGTGGTGGGTGTCTCGTACCCAGTGATTGGTCGCCGATGGTGACCTGTGGCAGTGAGGACAGTGAATGAGTGAAAGAGGGGAAGAAATGAGGAAGCAGGTCCAGGAAGCAGGGCCAAAGAAAAACCCAGGGAAGGCTGAATTGAAAAAATAACCCATCCGAGTAGAATGGTGAATCGATTCCAGGAGTTGTCAAAAGCAAATTTGCAGAAGATGACGTCAGTTTATTTAATGCAATAAAACAAAAAACGAAGAGGACGAGAATTCATTTATACTCCGTATGACACAGCTTCGCAGCGTCGCCGGTATTCTCTTTATATAGATTAATTTTTATTTTATTTTATTTTTATATTTATTATTCTATTTATTAAATTATTTTTTTAAAAAAAATAAAAATATTATTTTTTATCTTATTTACTATTATTTATTTATTATTTATATTTTTTTATCATTATGTAATCCAATCAGACACACCATTAATGTTGCAAGCTGTCTTGTTATTAATACCTTATATTGAAACCCTTGGATGCCGTTCACTATGACTTTTACGTTGGACTGCATATACTGTGAGATTTAAAAAAAAAAAAAATCTCCCCATGTTTTCACATTCTATTTCTCACTTTTTCTTTCAATTTCAATTAAAATCAAATTTTCTTACATTACGTGGATGTTGCACAGATATGAAGTATTGGCGATTGGATGTCTTCCGTGCTAAGGGCGTGTGGTGCTTCTCCTATGCAAAGTTTCCAGCCGTTCATCTCATCTATTACTCTAGAAAGGAACATGCATCTCTGGCGTCATAAGCCCATTATATAGACACACTGTAAAGGGTCGTTTGATTCACTACAAAATGAAGCATCGCGTTTAGATGATTTGTATAATATTTATTATATTTTTATAATTATTATTTAATTTGTTAAATTATTATTTTAATTATTAAATTATTTTTAAAAAATAAAAATAAAAAAAAAATTATTTTTTATCTTATTTACCTTCACTTATTTATTTTTTATATTTCTTTTATCTTTACGTACTCTAATCCAATCAAATGGCCTGTAACTCTTAACAATATAAAAGGTAATAACATATGTCGCCACTCTTCACTGTCATATTGTTATAAGTATTTCATAAAAAATAAATTAATATTTTTTAATTGAATTGATATTATAAGCATTTCGTCAAAAAAAATTTTGTAATATCGTCTTCATAGCTCATTAAAATAGTTGAATTACCACATAAACCTGCAATATTAAATTTGATATTATAATTATTTACAATGACATGATATTTTGTCAAGATATTTTTTAATAGCAATTAAATATTAATAATTACATTAATCTAATGTTAACTTAGGTAATTATTTTTATTAACATATTTGTATTGTGATTATTTCAAATGATATAATATTTTGTCAAATTTTGTTTTAATGATAACTAAACATTTAACAACTAATCTCACATTAAGTTAGGTGATCCCTTTTTATTAAAAAACTTGATGAGAAGATGATATTAAAAAATATATATTTTTAAGATTTAAAATGAGATAATAAAGTTTTATAAATTTAATTAAAATTTTTTTAAAATTAAAATATTAATTTTCTCTGTGCTTTTTTACACAAATAAATAATAATTATGTGACAATTTTTTAAAATAAAGAATAATATAAAAATAAAATTTACATTTTATTAGTAAAGATAAAAATAAAATACAAAGAGAAAAATGTCTTAGAAGAATGGGTGATGACTAAAAAGGTGAAAACCACATCATCTTAGCGTAAGTATAAGAAAAAAAATATTTCTCAATTTTATTTTTAAAGTTTTCTTTTTCAAAAAGTAAATTTGTCACACAAACATTACAGCCGTTTGGTAAACCGAAAAAGGTAAGGGAAAAAGTGGTGGAAAGGAAAAATTTTAAAAAAATTTAATTTTAATCTTTTAATTATTATTCAATTATTATTTAATATTATTTATTAATTATTATTTAATCATAAAAAATAAAGATAATAAAATTATTTTCTATCTTCAAAATAACATTTTCTCTTTCCTTATCTATTTTTATATTTAACTTTTTATCTATCAAATCAGTCCTTAATTTTTTGTGTAAAAAAGGTATAAACCCGAGTTATTACTTTAATTTTTGAAAAATATTTTTTTAATTAATTTTTTAAAACCTAATTATCTCATTTTAAATCTTAAAAATTTTTTATTTTTAATATCATCTTCTTATATAGATTTTTTTTAATAAAAACCAATCAGAAAAGTGGATCACCTAATTTTAAATAAGATTAATGTAATTATTAAATGTTTAACTATCATTAAAATATATCTTAACAAAATATTGTGTCATTCAAAATAATTACAATATTATAAATAAAATATTTTTAAAATATAATAATATCAATTCATTTAAAAATATTAATTTATTCTTTTATCAAATACTCATGTTAACATGACTTAGTAAGGCATATGCTTTTACCTTCTTGTTAGGAGTTAGACCCTGTCAAAATAGTGGGCTCATAATTGTAATAGATGCATGTTCCTTTCTGGGCTGTAGGATAAGATCAATGGCTGGAGGCTTCACACGAGAGTCGCACTGTACGGCCTTGGCATGGGAGACAATCCCATCTCGAAGTATTGATAATATGTTCAACTATTAATTATAATATTTCAAGTTTTCAAAAATAAACAAAATTAAACATCTAGTGTATTACACGGGTATTGACTAATTATCTCTAAACATGAAGTGGAAGAACTACAATAAAACCGCATCGGCACTATAATGGAGCCTTGGGGGAAGTCGTGCCAAACAATACCGGCTGATGAGTAGTGCTAATAAATAGTGTTTAGGATTGGAGTTTTAACAAATATATAGATAATTAATATACTAATTATTAATTTACATTAATTTATAAACAGTAGAAGGTTTTAAAAAAAATTTTAAAATATAAATACATGCTTCCTACAAATTAGTGGTTGGACGCGTATCTAACTACTAATTTGTCAGAAATGTTTCCAACATGTCAGACCACATTTTTATTGCAACATGCATTCTGACCATAAATTTTTTAAAAAGTTATAAATTTATTTTTTAAAATAAATAAATAAAAATTAATTATTTTAAATTTTAACTTTTAAAAGTTTTTATTTATTATTTATATCATTTTTTATTAATATTATTTAATAATTAAGTTTCATTATTTAGTTTTTTATTAACAATATTAATATTTATTGTATATAAACAAATTTTTATATATAAATTTGAAAGGTGCAAGTTCACTAAAATTTTAATATATTAGAAAAGGTTGCATTGAACTAAAACAGTCGTAGCCAATGATGCAACATGAAATTATTGTTACGTGATTATAAATTTTATTGGAATAAAATATGGACAATGAAAAAATTAATTATTGATCCAATTGAAATTTTGGTTAAAATTTATTGATTTCCAATAGAAATTAATTGAATTCTAATTGATTCTTCAGCCGATATTTGCTGCTTTTATTGTAGTGCAGCTAAACCTAAGTTGGTTATTGAGATTGAAAAGCCCAAAGTCCTTATAAATCCCATATCAAAATATCTTACTTTCGATATAAAATTACCTTGCAATGGGTCATAGCATGTGTGTATGTGAGAGAGAGAGAGAGAGAGAAGCAAAGCAAAATCCAAAATGTACACTTATAAATTTTTATGAATCGATTCTGCTAATGCTTGTTTCTGGAAACCATTAACTGATCCATTACATATCACATGTGTACACAAAAAAACTCTAATTTCTTCTCCTTCCAATCATCTTTCTCCCATATAAAACACACCGTCTTTTTTTTTTTTTGGCAGAAAAGAAAATATATGAATTAACACAACAAGCTCATACACAAATTTGCCTATCCAATCGGATAGTTAAAATTACTCCACAAAACAATATTCCTACTATAATTAACTAGTACCATCAGCATTACTCAGAAGTGAAGCACACATAATACTCTTCAGCCTTCTCTTAACTATTGAATTGATTTGGAATTGGCCTGTGGGTGCTCAAGGATTAGGATTATGAGGATAATTGTGGCCATGTGGATCATCGCGGGCAGCTTTTTGTTTAATTTTTAAAGAAAAAATTACATTAGTTAGTTAACCTTGATAGGCAAAAGGAAAGCATTTAAAAGAAATAAAACGCAAGTACAGAAATTAAACAGATTGTAGCCATGTGGATTGTCCTTTTATTAACAAATTTGTTTTTTGTTTTATTTATTTATTTACTTATGTATTTGTTATTTTGGCTACTCTTTCTGATCCTTCTTAAGAAAATACTCATACTTACTAATATTTCCAACAAGCTTTCAATATATTAAAAAGCAGAAATTATGTTTACCTCGTTTAAGGTATATGTATAGTCAGAGAAAATTTTCTTTTTCATCCAAAATTTTTTTTCAATATTTCACTTTACTGTTTTAGTATTGTTAATTTATTTTTACATAACAAATTTCCCATGTTGTTATTTTTTGGAGGTTATAATTAACAATTTCCTTAGAGATTAAACAAATATTAGATCAGTTATAAGTAGATGTAGACTGTAGCTAAAAAATATGTAGATGTCTACTTCTATGACATATTTATCTGTATTGTTTGTTCAACTTAAATTTTTTCCATTAAAAAGTCAAAGCTGTAATCATATATATACACACACAGATATATATATATATATATATATAAAAGAAAAATAGTAGGAAAAAGAATCCGAATACAACTTATTATACCTAAATCCTATTGGTTTGTCCTTGGTTACAACAGATCTTGGTAATTACATTTGCCGATACATTTAACAAATCAATTATATTGTCAAAAAAAATTATCCGTTTAATATATATTTAAGCAATTACACTCCAGGATTGTAAGTTTTTCTAAGATACTAACTGTATATATAATAAATTTAATACTGATTTGAATTTTTCAGAGGTTTATAAATAGTAAAGAACTTTCTAAATGGATATGAGTTAAATTTTAAAGGCTTGAGTTGAGCCAGAGAACTTAAAATCACATGAAAGGCTGCCATTGCTTTTTGAGAATCACACTGTCGAAATTATTATTATTATTATTATTATTATTATTATTATTATTTGTAGAAAGCAATCGTTTTTGAATTTTTTAAAATTTTAATTGAATTTGCTTTGAAATCACTTTTCTTTTTAAAATTATACCCGTATAACTTTTCAGCAATAATTATTTTTTTTCTAAAATTATTTTTCAAACATTTTCATATAAGGGACGAGACTTAAGTGAAGCTCATAATTTATTTTTTTTTTCGCTTTTGTAAAAGGGGGGATGCCATTTTCTTATATATTATCGGAAAAAGTATCTAATTTCATTCTGCACGTTCAAAAAATTAATGTTTTAAATTAATTTAAACATCCATGACAGGAAAATGTTGTACTTACATAAAAACATATAAAGCAAAGTTTGCTTTTATTGGACATCTGGTTTTATTCAAAACTGACAAAACTTAAATTGAACAATGAATTAATTTATACATTTTTCAGCTAACTTACCCGTTACGTGAATCTTGGACATCCCAAAGGGTTCCCTTGCAGCCACTTCAATGGAGAGGAGAAGCACGCAAAGCAAAGCAAAGCAAAGCAATGCTGAGAATTATTAGCTTATTCAGGTTAGTCATATTCAAGCAAATTAAGGCAAAAAGGTTATGGAAGCATCAAATGCAAGACAATTTGCGTAACTCGATCTGAGAATTGGAGTCTTGTCAATTAGGTATATATAGGCCCTGATTGGGCAAAAGGGTGATAATGATCCAGCAAAGTTTTGCTTGACTGCCGTCTTATGATATTATTATATGTTAGGATTAACAGACTTCCATTGACATATCATAATTTTAAATTTCAACTGTGACATCATGATTAAGATTTACTAAACTATTTCTAATCTTTTCTTCTTCTTTTTCTTCATTGGGTGTATTTCGGTATTTCTTTGCAATTATTATTGGATAATATTCTATGGAGGTAGATCGCTGAAAAAAGTAGAAGTTTATACCTCAAATGCAATTTAATGATTTCACGTAGTAATTTATTGGTTTTTAAGTAAATTCTTGACCTTTTTAGCTCTACTCATAGCTAAGAGTTTTCTTTCTCTACTCAAAAGCTTCTTGTTGATGTAATTTTTATCTTAAGGAACTGAAGTTGAGTGGCTGGTCATGTTCGATCAAATGTTCATCTTAGAAAGAAAGTTGGACAAAGGAGTTAAGGTAACATCACAAACCTTTTCCATGTAATTTGGTAGCCTGAAATTTGGTTTCTTGTTGAACCCTAGAGAGTTGTTTATTTGGCCAATATGAACAAATCGTGATATGTTATTTTCCATAGATGAAAGTGATAGTTAGTGGTAAGAATACATGGATTAGATGAAGCTATGAATGGGTTGAATAGAAACTTTACAATGGTAAGCCTTGTGTGTGTGTGTGTGTGTCTCAGCCAAATGCCATAATTAGGGTTGTTGGAATGCTTTGATTTAAACTGTGATATTGAAAACTTAATTATGTGAATTAGAAATGGTTTTGAGTTATTATGAAGCTAAATTTTTGCTAAGTTTGTGCATTCTTAGGAATTTTCATTGTTTGATGCAAAAATTGGTACTTTTAATGCTTGGGATTGAACTACGGGTTTTGTGGCTATCCATAGGTGATTTATTTGATCCAAGAATGTCATTTGAATTGTGAAAATAAAATTTGAACTAAGAAAATGGAATGACCCTAAATTTGATGCAATATTTTGTTTTGTAATCAAAGAGGATCAACTTAAGTTATGTATGCATATGGTAGCATTGGACCAAATGGACACTTGAAGTGTTTGCTTGGGCTAATATAAGGAATTTAGAAAGCTTAAGATGCATGAAAAATTCCACCTATTAAAAGTTATGATTTTGGCCTATGATACGGGAAACAACAAAAAGTGTGATGGCAATAAAACTTTATGTGTTTTAACCTAGTTTGAACTTTGGAATGACATGTTTTAGACCATGGTATGATTAATAGAGGAGTCTAGAAAGTTAAATCATGTTTTGGAACCACAAGTATGGTATAGAAGCTCTTTTTACATGCTAAGTTTAGGTTAAGTTTGGAGTTTTGCATGGCTAAAATGACTATTGCTTGTTATGCTGTCCAATATGGTGTTTTAGACTTTTTAAGTTGATTGGTAATACTTGAGAGGCCTTAGGCTAAGGAAAAGAACCTTTTGGGTTGAAGTTGGAAAAGTTTTCTTGGCTTTGGGTGGCGATTCTCCAAGGTAGCAATTATATCCTTGCTTGTATGCATATATGTTACTTGATATTGGAATACTTGTATGTGAATGTATATTAAAATTATAATATTTTATGACATGAGTTAGCTATGTATATTATGTTTCATAAGCCCTTGTGGTTAGGGATGCATTATGGCATCCAGTATAATAAGGTAATGAATAAAGTATAGTAGCTCTTCCCAGACTAAGAAAAAGTATACAAATTCATGAGTTAATGGCTATTAGCTAGTTTATGTGATTGTCAACCTAGGTGTCTTTATTATGATGTTCATGTATACTTGTGTTCCTTGCTTTAGTAATATTATGTATGCTCTAAATGATAAAATTTGCTGCAAGATTATATATCTCATTCGTCATATGTAATCTAACCATGCCCAATGATAGTAGTATAAAGGATAAAGGCAAGCAAGTGCCCCCTTGAGAGCTAGGAGGAGTTTCATGTATATTGAGTTCTCTGTTGGAATAGTCTTTTGTAGTGGATATGATATTGGGGTTGTTTACTTAGATTATGTTATTCTTTTGTAATGTATTGTAAATAAGATGTTAAACCTTATTAAAAGATTGCTATTGTATTATTTTGGAGCCTTTAATTTAGCATAAGCATGTCTGGAGACAAGAAAATGTACGGATATGCTAAAGTAGGGTGCCTTGACACTTGATTATGGAATGAAATGAGTTTATGTTCAAGAATGGAATTGTACTAAATCTTCCCTCATTTATCTTCTTATAACCAAGATTATACTTAGAATGGAGTATGAAAGGATAAAGTGAATGGTTTGGCTAAGAGAAGCTTGTATGTGATGGAAATTTTTGTTGTTGTTGTAACACCATATTTATTTAGCCTTTCTCCATCCCATTCCTAGTCATTTTTCCTTGGCATATCAAGATTAGTAGAAAAATTCAATTAAAATATCGCATTATCTTACGTTGCGCTATACTTAAATCTTTCATTTCACCTTTTGTGGGCCATATGAACTTATCCATCTCATTCTCCTATTTAAATTCATGCATACAACTCAAAACCATCTCAAAACATGGCCCCTAACTCGAGCTCATAGCACACATACACAAAATAATACAAGTTCATTTCAGGTCCAACTTGATAGATTTTTAGTATCATTTTGAAAAATTATAACTAAATCTAAAAAAATCAAAATCAAGAAACCCATAACTTTCTAGAAAACTCTAGATGTTAAATTTATGCTAAAAATAATCTCAAGCCATGAAAACATCATTG
This sequence comes from Erythrophleum ivorense, assembly GCA_026724425.1. Classification (NCBI taxonomy): domain Eukaryota; kingdom Viridiplantae; phylum Streptophyta; class Magnoliopsida; order Fabales; family Fabaceae; genus Erythrophleum; species Erythrophleum ivorense. The sequence goes on from JAIUCV010000031.1 coordinate 1,391,807, forward strand.
GGACCACATTTGATAATAGAAAAACACTAAAGGTCTAATTGCTCAGGTTTGCTATCATAAATTACTAATAGAAATTTCACAAATTCATAACTAATTATAGAAAAATTAAAATCAAGTATACTATGTTATTCTAGAATGCTATAGATGTCTAATCTATGTTAAAAATAAGTCCTGGCCATAATAGGGATGTCTAGCCATTAGAAATTGATGGAATAGTAACCAAGGTCGCCTGCACTACTAGTATTGCCACTGAACTTCAAAAATTCATATCTGCCTGCTTAGACATCCAATTGTGGTGATCTCAGTGGTCATAGAAAGCTTATCATGTCTAATTTATATTTGTAAAATTTCATTAGCATTAGACACCATTTGGCCCTCAAATGACACAGCACAAGAAATTGACCATATGAATAGTAACCATACCAAAACAACTAAAATTTGGAAACTTTAAAAATTCATAATTAATTCCATAGAGCTCTAAATAATCTATTCTTTAGCTTCCCAAAAAGCTCTGGATGAGATCTATATGCATGCCAAATTTCATGGGTAAATTCATTCATTTGGTCAGAATGTGTTATAGGGTTACAAAATGACACTTTTTGTGTCTTATAAGGGTCTTAAATGGTCCAATTCCACTTCCATGACATCCATGGCCACTTGAGCACATGAGAAAGCACCAAAATGGTCTATTAAACATGTTTCAAAGGTGCACATATCCAGATTTCACAAGTACACAAATCCAGATTTTCCAAACTCACACTCTCACCCCAAGGTATATATAAGAACATATATACTTCATCTTGCCATTCAATGTTCAAAAATTGCTATATCATGCATATGACATCAAATCTCATTCATACACAATATATTCATGTATTTACGTTTGTTCATGAGGTCATAAATCATATACAATAAGGGATTACATCATATGTCATTCATATGGCTACAAAATGGCAAAATCACACACTTTGTTATCAATCCCCTTTCTTTAAACTTGATGGCTCCATTGCTTAGCTCACTTGGACCACCTAGTCATTAGACAAATGGGGAGAAAGGGATGAGATTCTAGGAATCCCAATAGCTCTTCTCCCTTTCAACTCTACATAAAAAATGTACATTCAAGTCTAAAAATGCATGCATGGACATCATGGCTTTCATAATCACTCATGGATCATCTCTAGCATTCAAGAAGTCATACAAAACATATATAAGTTTGCTAAGCAAGTGATTTAGCCTCACCCAATCTTTTTAGGGGGATTTTGGACTTGCCTCACTTATTTTCTTAAAAGCTTTTAACTAAGCCTTATTTTTAGGAGACTCTTGACTTTGTCTCAATTATTCTTGAGGGTTCTTGGCTCATCCTCACCATTGCTAAAGGGTTCTTGGCTTCATCACACTCAATCAAACCAAAGCAATTTCACAAAGTATCATTTGAATGCATAACATAACATCATGGTACCATGGCATTTAGATACATGTTAAAACATTTTTCATGGCTCAAAACATTCATACACATATTCAAAGACAAGATAAATATCCACTCATGTATGAGAGAAAGAAGAGAGAGCTACCTTTGTTACAACAACACACTTTTTCCTTTTGAAATGCTTCCTCTCCCATGGCTACACACTCACAAGGATGTGAAACTTCTTTCCTTTGGCCTAGACACATCATATAGAAGCCAATTACACTCTTGGAACAAATTCTAAAACTATACATTTGTTAGAAAAGTTAGGTGGTTCACATGGTTCTTTTATGATTCCATGATGCACTTAATAAAGCAACCTTAGGAAAACATTATTTGTTCTCCATTCTTTCTATTCATTTATGATTCTTGACTCCTTTTAAGCCTCTTAGAGTCATCACACAATTAATTTAAGGAGCCTAATTAGGTGTTGCTTCTTTAGGTCATAATATGGAACATATGATACCATCTCACTATCCATGACTTCCTAAAATTTTTCCTAGGCTTCCTCTCATATTCTTCATCATATATGATGCAAAACTAATCTTGGAAGAAATTAAAATACTCCCTAGGTGCATGAACCCCTTTAAGCTAAGGCTATACTTCCAATTGGTACTAATGAAATTTGTTTGATTTCTTTGATGGTATGTAGGAAACTTCCTTGATGTCTTAGGAACTCACAAAAACTCTTAAACACCTTAAATCATGGCTAGAAAGCTTCCTACAAACTAAGGTGCAAGTGAAACCCTAGGCTAGACATCTTGCAAATCAATAGTTTTTTCTTAGATTTCTTTGCATATTCTTATTTCCCACACTCTAAATCCTAGAATTTATCCTTGGTTTGGTTCAAAAATAACTTCCTCTTGGCTGTCCATTTGTGGGACGAAATACTCAAAAAGAAGGACAAGGAGGATCAAGCATGAAAGAAGCAAAATATCTTGTTTTCCTAGCCTTTCTTGGATGCTTCTTCCTTTACTTGGATTCTCCTCTTGAAATTAGAAATTTCCCCCCTTGGTCTAACCTCAAAATAGACCCAAATACCTCACTAAATCCATAAAAAGAAAGAAGAGGAGGAGGAGGGCAAGGTTGGTGAAGAAAGAGGCATGAAAACCATGGATTTTCTTACCTTTTTGCTTGGTTTTCTCTTCCCTTCTTCCTCCCTCTTGGTGCGCCACTTAAAGGAGCTTAGGGTTCTGTTTTGGTGCAGAGGAAAGTCATCCAAGGTGATAGGACGAAGTGGGGTGTGTTATATATAGGCTAGGGACCCATTTAAGACATTTTAAATTTTTAATTTTGCCCTCCGTTCTTCGCTTTTTCATTTTGAGCTCATTTCAACTCCTTTTCGAGAACCATCTTTTTCATCATAAAATTTAAATTCTCTAATCTCTAAATAGCCTTTGGAATCACTCAAATCAAGTTTAAAACCTTCCAAAACAAAAAAGTCAAAATTTGGGTCAATTGATGTTCTAAATCGTAAACCGAAGGGGTTTTAACTGTTTTAGGGGCTCTTATAATTGGTAGGGCCTTTGAGAACCTTGAGAAACTCATTTTTTTCATTTAAAAATCCCTCCTATGAGTTTTTTAAAAAGTGCCAGAAATTAAGAAAATGCCACTACATCTTTGTTAAATTTTGTCTGGTCATTCTGGCTCTATTTGCAGGGCACCTCTGAACATTGGATCCTCATTATTTGAGGTTTAAATTATTGCTCTAATTTTATTGGACCTCAAATCATTCTACATGAGGGACTTTTTTTTGTATCTAGTGAATTACGTACATTTACAAAGAAACTAGACATTAATTTTCTTACGTTTACAAGGGTATCGGATGTTACAGTTGTGACCATGGAAGTATATTTTTGAAATTGGAATAATTAATTGTTATTTATATTAGATTGTTGATACAATTTGAAACACATATGGGGCTATGTAAAAACCCAAATTTTTATTCCAAAAAAATGATAAAGATTAAAAAAATGAGAGTGGTGATACAATAATATGATAAAGACCATATTAGGATGGACGTGCATTTAAATTTTTAAGTTAGAAACACTTCCTTTTATCTTGGTTTGTCTATATTATTTTGACTATACTTTAAAAACAAAATCAGTAGTAGAAGTAACTAAATATAAGGTTTGGATCTAGTGGCAGCCAAAGAAATTCTCCCCTTTCATGTCTCACGTTCAAGCCTCAGTAGCACACATTGTCTAATAATTTTTCTTTTCTTCTTCCCTTGCGACTTTTATGTTATAACAAAAATGCCCCCACTTGCATGAATAAAAAGATAAATTCGTGATCTTTTCTGTTGCCCATCTTTTGCTGCATGCTTCTTCTAGCAAACCCACTCTTTTCGGATAACAAAGACAAAGCAAAGAACAACTAAAATTGCCCTTCCTTCGGCTCCAATTTTTTTGCAACTCTACTTCTCTATTTGCTTTGGTTTTGGTGATTGTTTTGGCTATTGTACCCATGCTCCATTCTTATGTTTCACAGCTAATTTTTGTGTAAGATTTATGCTTATCAAATTTAAAATTTTAGCTTCTGTGTTGTTAGGAAGTATCTTTAAATTTCTTCAAATTTCATGGCTTTTGGGTGCATTATTTTGTTCTTCCATTGGCTCTGAAACTGGTTCTGTATGCTTTCTCTATGGTCTAGTTCCTAGCCAAGCAAAGATGAATGGTGTGCTATTTGGCTTGTTTTATTGTTATGGCTCAGCTAGAGAGGGGAATAGAAGGAGTGAAGGGGAAGTATAAGATTTTAATAAGCTCCCTCCTTCACTTGGTCCTCCAATGTAGATAATCTTTTATGCAATTTCTATTATAGATTTAGGTTAACAATTGAGCCCTTCATCTTCATAGTTGTATCAAGTCAACTCCATCATCTTATAAGCATTGTTGCTGAAAATTTTGGATTATAGGTGTAGTAGTTTATTATGGATAATTCCTTGAATTTTGTGAAAAAAATTCTTAAGCCATATTAAATGTATATCTTGTTGTTGCCTATTTCTTTTATTTTTTTTAATGTTTTAAACTCCTAAAATATTGGCAAATTTTTATTATAAATAAAGAGGAATCTAAGAACTTCAAGTTAGCAATTGGGTTAAGCTTCCTATTTCTTTTCTCTCTTTCTACATTGATTTTTATTATTTTATTTGCTTGGTTAAGCTTGTAATTGAATGGATTAATGTAATTTATGATTAGTGGCTAGTTAAATACTAATTAGGAGAGCAATTGTTGTTTTAATTGATTAATTTCAATGCTAAATTTTTATTTTCCTACCATTTTCCAAGTATGCAATTAAGGTGTTTAATGAAATGCTTGTGAGAATTAGTGTGCTTAATTGTCTAATTTGAGGGTTCATTGGAGTTTAATTGGTTAATTGAATCTTCTAGGGTGTTAATTTAGAGGCTAATTAATCATTCAATTCAAGTGTTCATTGATTCTAATGACAAGAGTTAGTAATTTGATATGGGATTGAGGTTTCAATTTAATATTATATTGTTAGTTCCTTAATTCTTGCGTGGTAACTCAAGATAATTCAAATTAAACACAATTAGGGATTCTTAGACCAGAATTAATCACAAATGAATTAGGATAAGGATAGTGGATACTAAGGGACTAATCCAAAACTAGTCATAAATCTATTATTTAACCATAATCCATACAATTAGATAGTTAGTCATTCTAATTCAATTTCATTTTACTTAGTTTAATTAGATCAAAACCCCCCCTTTAATTTAGGTAGTTCTAGGATCTTTATATAGTTAGAAAATCCAATTAAACATTGAATTTCATTTCTAAGAGAGATGACCTAGGTTGTGCCACTAACTATAAAATCTAATTCAACCTAGTTTTATTTTGAGGGTTGCGTGATAGACCCGTCAAATTTTGGCGCCATTGCCAGGGAATTAGATTCTCAATTGTTTGAAAAGGATTTCTAAGTGTTTAACCTCTATTTTTGGTTTGATTTTTGCTCTGTTTTAAGCTTGAATTTTGGTAATTTTGATGTTACGCATCAACTTGTCTGTTTGTTGGAATTTTTGTTTTAAGTGCCTAGAAAATTCTCAAACTTTGTTTCCTAAGGTTTTTGGGTCTTTTGAGCAAAAATAATAACAAGGTGCACCATTTTTTGGCCAAATTCCATCATTTAAGGCACTTTTTCTAATTTTTAGTATTTTTTTAATTTTTTTAGATTTAATTTCTTTATTTTTGTGAGTTTATTTTGTGCCATAACCTCTATTTTGGAGTGTTTTTATTGTTAGGTAAGTCTTAGCTTCATTTGAATTTTATTTCCTTAATTTTAGTTATAGTTTATTTGTGATATTTCTTATACTGAAATTAATTGTGCTTCTCATATTCTTTGTCTGAAATGGATCCTTATTATTCTAATCAAGGTGTTTATGATTCTTGTGCAAGGGATAGGATTTTTCGAAAATTAGATGAAGCCATGTCAATGCTTCAAGGTCTTCTTGAACGACAAAGACAAGAACAACAAAGCCAATAATACCAACAATTCCAATAACTATGCTACCAACCATACCATCATTCTTGTGAAGTTCACCCCAATTACATTAAACCAAACCACCATCCATATGAAGTACACCCTAATTACCACCATTGTAACAACCAGGAAAAAGAAAGGAGAAGAAAAGAAAAGAGAAAAGAAAAGGGAAAGAAAAGAAAAAGCTGAAAATTTTTTAAGGCTGAAAATTTTCTAAGTCTGCTAGCTATAGCCTAACTATAGCGAATGTACCTGTTTGCTATAGCCTAACTATAGCGAGAGTGCCTTCTAGCTATAACGAGAATGCTTCTAGCTATAGCGAGTTCGGGCACCCCATACAAAATCCAGGGAGCTGCTCGCCGTAGCGAATGCTATAGCGAAGGCAGAGGTCTGGGACTGATTCGAGCTCGCCATAGCGAGGGTTATGGCTTGCTATAGTGAGGGTTAGTCCGGAAAAGCGTGAAAAAAGAAGATTTGACTTTTTAAAGCATTTCAACTCCTTCTTTCACTCTGTAACCGACTTGAGCTCACTTTAAGAGAGAGAAAAGGGCGGAGGAGAGAAAGAGAAGCCTAAAGGAGGAAGGAAGAACAAGAAAGGTAAGGATTTCCATGGCTTTTCTCTTAGCATGTTACTTCTCTCCCCTTATCCTCTCTTCCCACGGTTTTAGTAGTTAAAGTAACCATGTTTTGAGCTTGGTTCAGAGGAGGGAGAGTGGAAAACCCCTCTTGAAGAAGACCAAGACTCACATATCTTTACTTCTCCCTTGCTTCCTTCTTGAAAGCTTGAGAGAGGAAGGAGAGTTGATGGGTTTCTAATGAGAGAAAGAACCCCTAGCTCTTACATGCTTAGTAGGGTTGCTAGAAAGAAATCCCAAGCTCATGAATAAGTGTTCAGAGAATAATTCTATGCTTCTTGTGTGGCTAGGCTCAAGAGAAGCACTCCCATCTAGAGTTGATTGTGAAAATCACAAGGGAGGAGACAAGTTGAAAGGAAAAGTTGTGAATAACCAAAAAGGTAGCTCTCTCCACCTTCTTTCATGCATAAGATGTGTGCTTACATTGTCTTGCTTGTGTGTATGTATATTTTGAACCATGAAAAGTATGCTAGCATGATGATGCCTCATGTATTTCAATGATGTTTTATGTGATTGTGTGGGTTTGCTTGAGTATGGAAAAGCCGAAATCCCTTTAGCCATGGTGAGGATGAGCCAAAAACCCTCAAGTTGGTTGAGACAAAGTAAAGAGTCTCCCAAAAGTGAGGTTGACTCCTAAAAGTGAGATTGACTCCCAAAGAGCAAGGGTTGAGTCTAAGAACCTCTTCGAGAATGGGTGAGGCAAGTCCAAAATCCACAAGTGAGTGGGTGAGGCTAATCCATTTACTTGGCAAGCTTTTATATGTTATGTATAGCCTACTCACATGTTGAAAATGTTCCCTTTTATGTATGGCCAACTCAGATGTTGCAAACGCTTTTCTTATGATTTTATATGTTAACATGCCTATGCATACATTGTGAGACTTGTTTGCATGCTTTATGTGTATGATTGAATGAGAGATGAGCTATTGAGATTCTTTGAATCTCACTCCTCCTCTCCACCATCCAACCATGCTAGGTGGACCTAGTGAGGCAAGAGATGGGAGCCGCGAAGCTTGAAGCTAAGGGATGTAGTGAAGAAATTGTAAAAGAGCCATTTGCCACTATTTTGTAGTTAAGCTAGAGGATGTACTCTAATGATGTAATGATGTATATGATGTAGCAAGTCTAAATACTTGTAAATGAATGTATATAACATGTATGTATGAGAATTAGAACCATCTTGAGGGATGTAGCAAGCTTTCGGTATGAATAGTAAGATTTTGCCATTATGTACAAGGTGTATGTGTTGGTGTGAGAGAGTGAGTTTTGCATATCTGGGTTGTTAGACACTTGAGTCATGTTTAATAGCTTATGTGGAGGCATTTCCATGTGCTCATAGAGCTTTAGAGGTAGAAGAGGCAAGTTTGAACCCTTGAAGCCTCATTTAACACATGAAATTGGTCCTTTTGCCCATGATGTACTAATGACCTCTTCTTGCCTTGAAATTTGGCATGTGAATAGATCTTGTTTAGAGATTTTTGGAAAGCTAAAGATCAAGTCATTTGGAGGTCTATAGAATTTTCTATGATTTTTCAAAGTTGATATCAGAATTGTGTCATCCGAGGGGCAAACGTAGTCCAATGGCTACGAAATTTTATAGACAAAAACTAGATAGTCACAGTGATGTATAGGAACTAGAAGCACCTCATTTAGAGGTCTAGAGAGGAAGATATGCAATTTTAAAGTTCCAACTCAGAATCAGTCATCTTACCAGACCCGAGGTACTGTTTCATCGGTTTTCGGGAGTTTAGTTTGATGAATTGATCTGGAGACATTTTTTCTCTCTAGTTAACATCCACATCTTTCCATAGTGGTATCATTTACATGCATTGGATTTTTGTGAAATTAGTTAGACATTTTTGAAGTCCATATCAGTAAATTGTGACAGTAGCAGAGCCCCCTCCGACCTTTAGATGATTTCACGTGTCAAACGCGTTATGTGTGAGATTTTATGAGTTGCATATATTTTTCCCATGAAGTAGACAGTCTAAGATTTCTAGAGTGACTAGAAGAGCATGTTTTCAATTTTTTTGTATTTAGTTATGAATTTCCAAACTTTGCCCAGAAATGAGGCCAAATCTGTCGAAAACGAAATTGCATGTCTCATATCCCTTTTTGCTTTCCATGGATTTAAAGCATATTTTTGGGATTGAAATGAGTCTTAATAGTGCAATTAAACATGAGGATGCATAGAAAGAGCTCACCCGGTCCATGTGACACTAAAGTGAATGTCTACCTATACATGATACCCATGCATAATGCCATAGAGAAAGAATATGAACCTAAAGAAAATGATCTCCCCTTTATGCTTTCCATATGTATATGAGCATGTAAGGCATGATGGGTATGAGCTAGAAATGAAGGTGTTACAACCATCATTATGAGCCATACCACAACTTCCATATGAAAGAGCTAGAGTATCATTCTTACAACTATCATGAGGGATACATGCAACAAGAGGTCCAAAGGGAACCAAGTTGGGAAGAGAGAATGATGCAGTAATTGGAAGCCTATAATATTCAAAACCAATAAATGCAGCAAATGGTTCAACAAGAAAATCAACAGTTGCATCTTGAAAATCAACAAAGGGTTGACAACCTCATGAAAAATTTAAGATTTTAGATGAATCAACTTACTTCAAGTGATACTGAATTGATTGAAGAGAAAATTAAAAGGGAATGTATAGAGGAGGAAGAGTCCTATTCATTTAGTAATATCATTTTATCTTCTAATACTTTGCAATTCGTTAGAACTGAATCTAGTTTGTTTAATAGCACTGTGACTATTGATGCATATAATGTTGTTATTTTGAATGGCATAATGATGAGATAGATAAGGAAATAATTGTTGAATCTCCTGATATGGTTGATTGTGGTAATGTATTTAGCAAAATTGATACATTTGTTGATGTTCATAAACCCTTGTGTACTGATGTACTTGGCATCTCTACACCTAGTTGTGACCATAGTGATGATTTCATTTCTGAACCTATTAATGATGAATCTATTGAGCCTAGGGTAGTAGATAAGTGTGGGGGTGACTTAGAATGTGATGATTATTTTGTTCCTAGTATAGGATTGGTTGATAAGCCTATTGATGATGCATCTTCTGAGTTTAGAGAGAGTCTACCATCTAGACCATGTGACATAGTTGAATTGAATGCATTTCTTGATTATGTTTGTGCTGAATCCACTCTATGTGATAAATGCTCTCAGATTAATTCTTTCATTAAGACTAGTGAGTTCCTCACATATACTGATCAACATGATTCTTCACTAGCCTGTGATAATAAGACTGATGAAGCAATGAATGTAGCATGTGATGAAAATTTAGATGATAAAATTGTTGGACAACTTATTATTGATAATTCAGACTCTAATTTGAAATGCTTATGCAATGATATACATACATACCTTGTGTGTGTTGAGATTAATGAGTTTCTGGAGTCTGATAAGTCTGCTAAATCAAAAGAGTCCTTTCTTTGCACTGAATTAGTTAATAAAACTGATTCTACTAATCATACTAGTATTGATGAGAGCATGCATAGTGATAATGCTAATATTGAAAATTTTGTTGATCTTTGTACTCTTGTTGATATTAGTGAGAGACTAGATTTTGTTGTTGATTATTGTTTAGAATTTTGTGAGCCTATTGATGTCTCTTTGGTCAGGAAAGATACTATCTCTCTTGTTGAGAGTGCTGAACTGATTCTTGAAGTAGGTGAGCTAATTCCAAACAATCCACAGACTCTACCAACTGAGATGAAGCAACTACCAGATACCTTAGAGGATTCCAACTCAAAGGATTGTGAGAAGTTGCAATTAAATTTTTCTATAGATGCAATGACTCTTACTGATGGAAGTCCAGTAGATTTTATTGGTTTTGATAGATATTTAGAAAGTCTAGAGTCTAGTGTTTTTAAATTTGATTTTAAATTTTCTTTCTTTGCTTTAGAATGTCCTAAATTTCATTTTCCTTCTTTTCTTGCTCCTAAAATTGTTGAATCTGACTTTCCTAAACTACTGATGGTTGAGGAAGTCCATGAGTCAACACTGCATGATCAATCAAAATGTTTCAAAGTGGTTAGACTTAAATTTGTTCAACTAAGGAAGAATAAAGTTGTTTTGATTTTGGTTTTTGATACTTATAATTAGTTAGCCTTTAATAGAGTTCTTTTTAGTTTAGGATTTAGTTTTCTTTTTCTTTTCTGCATTACTTTTTGTTTTGTTTCTGTTTTGTAGGAAATAAGTTGCTAACTAGCTATAAAGAAAATCTGAGCCAACCTTGAGATCTCCATTTTCAAGTTTATCCAGTTGTATACTTTCCCTTTCTACTTTTTATATTATGTTGTTTATCTGCTTACTAGATTGTGTGCTGACATTGAGGACAATGCAACATTTAAGTGTAGGGGGGAAAGTCTTTTAATTCCATTCCATCTTTTCCTTGTGTTTAAAAAATATATATGAAAAAATTTTGAAATTTTTTTTTGAAAAATAGCATGATTTTTTTTTTCAGTTTTTCTGTGAAAGTTGCAAGTTGAGATGATTATAACTTGGATTCACTTAGACATGATAAGTGATGGATCTTATGTCTTAATTTAAATGAAGTGGAAATGAATTTGATTTCAATTAATTATTTGATAGCTATTAGCTAGTGAGGAATTGAGCCATAATTGTTCATTTCTAGTGTGTATTCACCAATCAGTGCTTTCACTCTAGAATTTATCTTGATTCTTTGTTGAAACCACATTTGCATTTGTATGCATGAAAATTATAAGGCATTCCTTTCTTTTATAACTAGTGAGCCAAAAAGCCAACCCTACATACATTTTAATCCATTGTTTAGCCACTTTGGACCTTGTTTTGTTTTGTTGTTGAACCATAGTCATAAAAAAAATTGTTTTCCACCTTGTTTGAAGATGCCTTGGAAATTTCAAGGAACATTACCTCTAATTAGGATGAGAGAATGTATGTCTTACATCATTTAGGCCATTGTTATTAAGAGTTGAGGAAAATATTTAAAGTTAAAGAAAAGAAAAGATATAAAAGCAAAAGAAAAGCAATGAAAAGAAAGAAAAAAAAAGAGAAAAAGAAACAAAAAATCAAAAGAAAGAAGTGTTTCAAATTGAGTTTGTAGTTGCCTATTGCTAGCTGGAAATAAGGCCTTGAATTGTACACATTCCTCCCTAACCTACATTTTCATTGATTGCTCTTGAGGTTCTAAGGTGTTCCATTTGTTTGTTTTTCCTTGAATGTCCATTCATTTCATTTCCTTAACCCCATTACAACCCTGAATAAAGTCCTATTGATTTGTGCATGGCATTTAGCATGGGTGGTGGAAACTTAGAAGCTTGACAAGCCTATGGTAGTGAGGTTTTGATAGGTGAAACTTGAGTGAATTACATTGCCTAAACACTTAAGAGTTGAGAGTAAACACAAACCTATGTGAGGGGCTATGCATTTCAATTCATTCTTTTCAAATGAGATTGCCATGGAGCTTATTTCTTAACGCAAGTGAAGTTAGCTTGGATTGTTGAAATGTTTAACAATTTTGATCATTCCTTAGTTTGTGATTTCTACCTTCATTTTTCATTTTCATTCTCCATTGGTCATTTCATTAGTCTTTTCTTTGGATTTTGAGTTTTTCCTAAGAGTGCAAAGGTTTAAGTGTGGGGGACTACGCTCATAGTGAATGGTTTTCCTATGATTGCTATATTTGATTTGAGTGCTAGTTACTCGTTTATATCCTATGACTATGTGAGATGTTTAGGTCTAGCCTTTAGTACTTTACCATTTGATTTTTTTGTCACTACACCTACTGGAGGCCACGTTGTTGCTTCCTATGCTTACTTAAATGTCACTGTACAGTTTAACCATTGCTATACTACCATTGATTTAATTTGTATGCCTTTCCATGACATTGATTTAATTGTTAGGATGAACTGGATGATAGCTAATAACGCTATTCTTGATTATGAACTCTGAACCATATCTATACCTTCATATGGAACCATACCTAAGATAGGGGTTGAGTTATCCTTTATAACTATTGCCTAGGTTGAGAGACACTTAGAGCATAAATGTCAAGAATTTTTAGTCTTGTTCACTATTCAGACTACGGTAGAGGAAGGGATAGAAGAGATCTCAATAGTTAGGGAATTCCTAGATGTTTTCCCTAAGAATTTTAATTTTAGTAGTCTACCCCTTGAGAGAGAGATAGAGTTTCCTATAGATATAGTGCCTAGCGTTAAACCGATGTCCAAAGCTCCTTATAGGATGGCTCTCACCAAATTTGTTGAGTTGAAAAAGTAGATAAAGGAGTTGTTAGAAAAAAAGTTCATATGCCTTAGTATTTCACCCTAGGAAGCTCCAGTGTTATTCATGAAGAAGAAATATGATAGCTTGAGATTATGTATAGATTATAGAGAATTGAATAAGGTTACCATCAAGAATAAATATCCTCTCCCTAGAATCAATGATCTGTTAGATTAGTTAGCTGGGGCATCTATATTTTCTAAGATAGATCTTCGATCTAGGTACCACCAACTGAGAGTTAAAGCTAAAGACATCCCAAAGACAGCCTTCAGGACTAGATATGGGCATTATGAGTTCCTTGTAATACCATTTGGGCTGACAAATGCGCCCGCTGTGTTCATAAATTATATGAACAGGGTATTTAGGTTGTATTTAAATAAACTCATTGTGGTCTTTATTGAAGATATCTTAGTGTACTTCAAATTTTATGAAGAGCATGAGAGGCATTTGAGATTAGTCCTAGAGACTTTGAGAAATAAGAGATTATATGCCAAACTAAGTAAATGTAAGTTTTGGCTAATTGAGGTGAAATTCTTAGGTTATATGATATCACGAGACAGGGTCACGATAAATCCCCATACAGTTGAGGCTGTGTTATAGTGGAATAGACCTAGGACTATCACTAAGGTTAGGAGTTTCTTTAGTTTGGCAGGATATTACAGACGATTTATGTAACACCATACATTTCTAGCTCATTTCTATCACATTTACATGCTTATGTGATCTATTCCATGAAGGAAGTAAGAAAATCCATTGCAAATAATACATTCCTTTGAATTACGTCATATATAAAAATTTCATTCCGCGTCACATGGGCCATGTAAGCTCATACAACACATTCTTATATTTAATTACATGAATACAACTTATTTACATCATAAAATATGGCTTACATCTCAAGAGTCATGAAAAGGAGTTTAAAATATACCTATTACATTTCCGCTAGACATTGCTCAATTCTGCCACTAACTTTGGAAAATCATAACTAATTTTAGAAAAATTGAAAACATACATTCTTGGTCATTTTGGAAAGCTATAGATGTCTACTTCATACTAAAAATATGTCCAGATCATAAAATCCATCACAGAGGGCGTTTGACAATCGAAAAGGTCTAGAGGTCAAACTGCCTTATGGAACTATTACAGAATTCTATAGAAAACTTTGAAAATATCTAATTAATTCCACAAACATCCAATCCATGCAAATGTATCAATATAGAAAGATGTAGATGTTAGCTAGAGGAAAAAAATATTTCCAAACCAATTAGGCAACCCAGATCTCAAAATTCGATGGAAGAGTAACTGTGGTCGGGTAAGGATCTTGATACTGGACAAAATCTTTAAAAATTCATATCTCCCTCTCTATACCTCCAAATGAGGTGCTTGAATATCTAGTTTCTCTATGTAAAATTTCGTGACAATTAGACATCATTTGAGTCTTGTGTGACAAAATTCATTTTCAGACCAAATGAATAGTGCAGCAGACCAAAACCCAAAAAATTATCAACTTTGAAAATTTATCAAATATTCTATAGACCTCCAAAAATTATGATCTTTAGCTTCCTAAAAAACTCTTAATTATACCTAATTGCATGCCAAATTTCAAACCAAGAATAACTCATTTGGTCAAAAAGTGACATAAGATTTCATTATAATTATTTTTTGGCTCCATATGGGATACCAAAATTGCCAAATGGCTTTCCTTTGGTTTTGACACCTTTTGGGTAAGTTTAAAAGCACATTTAAGACTTCTATGACTGCTCAAATGGTTCCAAACCCTATACATCTCATTTTGGCCTTTCCATCCACACATATGCTCATTACATCAAACTTTTCAAAATGCATACTTTGGCATTACATATCCAATTTCTATTCTAGGGTTCATACATCATGTTCATACATTTATACATCACATAATATCATAATTACATATGTCTAAGGGGTTATAGACCATATATATCAAAGGGATACATCATATGACATAATTATGGTCTTAAAATGGCAAAACTTAAGCATTTGATTGTCAATCTTCCCTCTTCAAGGTAATTGGCTCCCATTACCATGTCCACTTAGTCCACCTAGCATGTGAGATCATTGGAGAGGAGGGAATGAGATTTAAAGAATCCCAATAGCTCATCTCCCATTCAATCATACATAATATATGTAAAGCAAGCCTTAAAAATACATGCATGGTTATCATGGAAGTCATGAACATGTAAGAAGTAAACTTGGCATATGAACAAGCCATACAAAACATTCAAGAGCTCACCAAGTGTTTGGATTGGCCTCACAATTCTCCTCATAAATTTTGGACTTGCCTAACCTATTCTTTAAGAGCTTTGAACTCAACCATACTCTTGGGAGCCCACTTTACTTTTGGGAGACTTTTTACTTTGTCTTAATTAATCTCAAGGGTTTTTGGCTCATCCTCACCATGGTCAAGAGTTCTTGGCCTCTCCACACTCAAGCAAACTCAACAAGCATCATACATTCATTTGAAAACATAACATGATATCATGAAATCATGACATATAAAATCATGCTAGCATACTTTTCATGGCTTGAAAATACACATACACACATTCTAAGACAAGCTAAATACACATCCATGCATGAGAGAAGGTGGAGAGAGCTACTTTGCACACAATCACACACTTTTTCCTTGGATTTCAAGCCTCCTCTTTCGGCCACACACCCACAAATTTGTGGAAATAGTTTCTTTTGGCCTAGACACAATTTATGGAAGCCAATTAGGTTCATGAAACACATTCTAAAGCCACACAACATGTTTAGACACTAGGTTGTTTTACAAGTTCCATTATAGTCCATAATTGCACCTAATGAAGCAACACCCCTCAAACAATTTCTAGGCTCTATTCTTTGCTTTTAAATATGATTCTTAACTCCTTTTAAATCTCTTGGAGTCATCACACAATTAAAACAAAGAGCCTAGCTACATGTTGCTTCTTTAGGTCATAATATGGCACTTAAAGCACCAACTCACTTTCTATGAGTTTTAAATTTTTTCCAAGGCCTCCCCTCATATTTATTCATCATATATGACTCAAGAATGGCCTTAGAAAAATTTAAAACCCTCCTTAGCTACCCCAACCTTGCTTGGCCAGGGCTATGCCCCTTTTTAGCCTCCTTGGAATTCTCTTTGTTTTCTTGAAGGAGGAAGCATGTGGGGAGCATCTTAAGGATCATAGGAGCTCATTTAAACTCTTAATTAGGGCTAGGAATTATCATATGAAATCACATTTTGGAAGGTGCACACAAAACCCTAGAATTTGCATCTTAAAATCTAATGATTTTTTTTATAATTCCCTTTGCATATTCTTAATCTCCACACCCTTTTTCCTTCGATTCATGCTTGGTTCTGCCAAAAAACCTATCCTCCTAGGGTTTTCTCAAGTGGGGCAAAATGGTGGAGAAGGGAACCAAAGATGACAACCATAGGAAGGGAAATTATCTTATTTTCTTCCTTTTTTTTCATTTGAATCTTATGTTCTTTGAGCTCCTCTCTTCAAATCCAAATTTTTCTCTCAATTTCTACCTTAAAATATGTTTATAAACTTTATTTTAATCATAGAAAACAAAGGAGAATGGAGGAGAAGAGGTTTGGAAGAGAAAGACATGAAAAACTACTAATTTCCATACCTTAAGCCTTTGATTTCTCCTCCTCTTTGCCTTCCTCTTATGCGCCACTCTCCCAAAGGTTTTCCTTTAGTTTTGAGCAGAACTTGGTCATGCAACATGAAGGGAGAAGAAGGATGCATCATATATAGGTGGGAGGAAGTTACACTTTTCAAAAATTCCAATTTTGCCCTTCATTCTTGGCATTTTTGTTTCTCCTTCATTTTAGCTCCTTTTTTAGAACTGTCTTTTCCATTATGAAATTTAGGTTCCCAATTTAGTAAAATACCTTTGGAATCATTCAAATCAGAGTTAAAACCTTCCCAAATAGATCCGTCAAAATTCAGGTATATCAATGTTGAAAAATGTCCACTAGAGGGGTTTTAGCTGTCCCAGGCTTTTCATGATTTTCAGGGCCTCTGAAAACCCTGGAGAACTTAAAAATTTCATTTAAAAAGCCTTCCTAGATGAATTCCAAAATTTACTCAAAATTACAAAAATGCCATTATGTTTCGTAAGCTTTTCGTAAGAAATTATTTTTTCATTATAACTCCGTTTTTCTTTCCTTCTAAGCCTGGGATTCTCATTTTTAGGAGTCTAGAATGCTTCCCAAATTTTTTGGGACCATAACTATCTCATTTCGGGGGACTTCCTTTTGTATCTGGTAAGTTTCGTTCATTGACGAAGAAACTGTACGATACGTTTCTCACGTTTTTTCTAGTTTTCAGATAATCGAATATTATAATTTATTCAAGAATTATCTCAGATGGCCTTACCACTCACAAGGTTGACTCGGAAGGATATACCTTTTCATGTAGGATGATAGATGTGAGAGGAGTTTCGAGGAGTTGAAACTCCGATTGATCACTGCCCTTGTATTGGTTATTCCTAACCCTAGTTTACCATTTGTGGTTTATAATGATGCCTCAGGAGAAGGTTAGGATGTGTGTTGATGCAACAGGGTAGAGTAGTGGCATATGCCTCTAAGCAGTTGAAGCTTCATGAGGAGAATTATCCCACACATGACCTAGAGTTAGCTATAGTCATTTTTGCTCTTAAGATTTGGAGACACTATTTATATAGGGCTAGCATAAAGATTTATAGTGATCACAAAAGTCTAAAATACCTATTTGATCAAAAGGAACTCAGTATGAGATAGAGAAGATGGATGAAATTCTTACAGGATTATGATTACACATTGAAATATCATCCAAGTAAAGCTAACATAGTGGCCGATGCCTTAAGTAGGAAATCCATCTATGTAGCCCATATGATGATTGGGGAGCAGGAACTCTTAGAAAAGTTTAAAAATTTAAACCTCTCTTGCCAGGTGGTGTCAGGTAAATTATATCTGAGTGAGACTCGAATTGAGAATGAATTAAGAACCCAGATCTTAGATACTTAAAGAGAGGATGAATTCTTGAGACAGATCAAGAGTGAGATTTCCCAAGGTAGGACCTCAGATTTCAAGATATCTAAGGATAGTGTGATAGTATACCGGAACAAAATTTATGTGCCTAGTAATAATAAATCGAGAGAGAAAATCCTAGAAGTGGCACATAAGAGTAGATATACTATCCATCCAAGTGCCACCAAGATGTATCAGGATTTAAAAGGAATATCTTAGTGGCCAAAAATGAAAAATGATAAAAATAGATTATATAGCTAGATGTTTAGTATGCCAAAAGGTTAAAATAGAACACCAAAGATCCATTGGGTTATTGCTACCTTTAGATATCCCGAAGTGGAAATGGGATGACATAGTTATGGATTTTATTATAGGGTTATCCAGAACATCCTCTAAACACAATGCTATCTAGGTGATTATAAATAGATTGAGGAAGTCTGTGCACTTCCTAGCTATTAGGGCTACCTATACATTAGATAAATTAGCTTAGTTGTATATAAGAGAGGTAGTGCAACTTCATAGAGTACCCAGTAGCATAGTATTAGATAGAGACCCAGGTTCACATAGAACTTCTGGAGGTCATTACAGCATGTCTTAGGGACCAAGTTGCATTTTAATACTGCTTATCACTCCCAAACATATGGTCAGACTGAAAGGACCATCTAGACCCTAGAAGACATGCTGAGGGCATGTGTGTTGGATATGAAGGATAACTGGGATGCATATCTACCCTTAGAGAAATTTGTATATAACAACAATTACCATTCCAGTATTCAGATGGCCCTTTATAAAGCTTTATATAGGAAAAAATGTAGATCCCTTCTGTGTTGAGTTGAGCTAGGTGAGAGGAGTTTGATAGGACCTGAGATAGTGGACCAGACTACCCAGCAGATAGAAATGATTAGAAAGAAACTTCTTACAGCCTAGAGTAAGTAAAAGAGTTATGCCGATAGGAGAATGAGGCTATTAAAGTTTGAGATTAGAGACCATGTATTCATCCGAGTGTCTCTTGTAATTGGGGTAGGTCGGTCTATGAGGGTAAGGAAGCTTAGTCCTAGGTATATTGGTCCATTTGAAATCCTTGAGAAAATTAAGCCTATGGCTTACCAGATAGCCTTACCTCCTAACCTAGCCCAATTCCATAATGTTTTCCATGTCTCCCAATTGAAAAAGTACTTACTAGACCCCTCACATGTCATAGAATATGAACATATTCAATTGCAGGAAAATCTTCCCTAGTAGTGAAACCAGAGAGAATTGTGGATGCTAAGCTGAAATAGTTAAAAAATAAGAACATTCCTCTAATGAAAGTGGTCTAGAAGGGTCTAACATCTAAGGAGGCAACCTAGGAGCTGGAGAATTAAATGAGATAGAAATATCCAAAGCTATTTCCTTAAGATACGTATTTAAATTTTGAGAACAAAATTTATTTTAAAGAGGGTGAAAAATGTAACGAACGGTAAATTTCGTAAAATGATGAAATAAGTTGTATAAAAGCAAGTCCCCTGAAATGAGCTAGATAATATCCCAAAATATTTGAGTAGTGTTCGAAGCTCCCAAAAATAATGATCCTAGGCTCAGATAAAAAGAAAAATGGAGCTAGGATGAGAAATTGTTACAAAATTGACAAAGCATAGTGGTATTTTCATAAATATGTGCAACTTTTAGAAATTTAAATAGAAAATTTGAGTTGCTCAGGGTTCTCAGAGGCCTCGAAAATCATGGGAAGCTCTGGGACCAGTAAAGTCCATTCGGTGTATGTTTTTCAATGATAGTGAACCTAAACTTTGAAGAACTTGTTTAGGAAAGTTTTAGCTCCAAATTGAGTGATTCCAAAAGTATTTTATTAAATTGGAAACCTAAATTTTATAATAAAAAAGACGGTTCTAAAAAAGGAGATAAAACAAAGCTAAAATAAAATTGTCATTGCGAAATGACAAAATTGAAATTTTTGGAAAAAGTTGCTTCTTGAACCTTCCACCCACTTCAAGCCCTTTCTTCTCCCTTTTTTAGGTCCACTCCCTCTGCCCAAAAAATAGAAAAAAGGCTAGCTCTCTTAGGCACACCAAGGAGGAGAAAGAAGGAGAAGAAAAGGCAAGAAAAAGGTAAGCAATTTCAAGGATTTCATGCTCCTTCTTCTTCCAATCTTGTTCCTCTCCTTCCAAGCTTTCTTTCTATGGTTTTATTGAATGAAATGGTTTTGTTTTGAGGTCAAAACAGAGGGGAAGGGTTCAAAAATTTAAGAGAGCATTCAAGCAAAAGAAGAAGCATCAAAAGAGAGCTAGGAATCCAAGGTATTTCTTGTTTCTTGTCGCTTCTCCTCCTTGCTTTCTCTTAATGTATATTTCAGCCAAGAACAAAACCAATAGAAGGGGAGGTTTTCTATCTAAAAACAAGAGAGGAACTAGGGTTTTAGACTATGGGAAAGTAGAATATGCCAGGAATTTGCAAGAAAAACTACTAAAATTCAAGTTAGCAAAGTGTAGGAATTTTGAAGGGTTTGTAAAATTCTGTTTTGATACATGAATTTCCTAGGCTATGTAAGTATTTAATTAAGCTCCTAAGACCTCTAGGAAGCCTCCCAAGTGACTCTCCCATCAAGGACAAATCAAAAGCTCAAAGAACTCCTCTTAGGGTGCATAATTCAACCAAGACTAGATGACTAGGTTAGGGAGTGATTTAATTTGTTCTAACCTTAGTTTGGGACTTTATATGGTGGGAGAAGATAAAAGGAACCCTTGGGAAAAATTTAGGAGCCATGATTTACGAAATGAGACAATGGTATCCATAATGGAGCCCTGTAAAGCAACACATGTCTAGGCTCTTGCAAGTGAGTAGATGATAACTCTAAGGACCTTGAATGAGGTCAAGAGGCCTAGAAATGTGAAGAGAATAGAGCATAAAGTTTGAATTACAAAGGTTGCTTCAATAGGCTACCAATGGAACCATTATGTGAACCATGGAACCATTTATGTTTTTAGGAAAAGTCTAGTGTCTTAGCTTGCTTCAAGAGTGTAATTGTGTGCTATTTATGATGTTTAGGCCAATAGAATCCTAACCTACCTATGTGTGCTTGTGGGATCAAAAAAGAGAAAGAGTAAGACAAAGTAAAGTTTGCATATATACCAAGTTAGCTCTTTACTTCATTCTCTTCACATTCTTAGTTATATATATGTCATTGTGTGCATATGTATGCTTTTGTGACTTGAGAACATGCCACTTGATGCTTTGAGATTGCATTGGCACCAATGTGCTTTCTTAAATGACATTGATTGTGGAAAATGGCTCACAAAGATGAGGTAATGCCAAAAGTCCCTTAATGAAGGTGAAGAGATACCAAAAATCTTATGGCATAGGTGAGACAAGGCCAAAAGTCTCTTGGAAGGGTGAGGTCAAGTCAAAAGTCCCTAGGCCAAGAGTGAGGCAAATACAAAAATCCTAGAAATGGGGTAAGGCAAAACTAAAAGTTCCTAAAGGATATTCTTGAATCTAATGTGAATTGGTGGCATAGAATTGTGACTTTGCATACTTTATGGTTGTGCTATTCTCCATACTTATGCCTTTGATATATGTATGCGATGAATGTGTATGTGAATAGGTGTGTGAGCTATTAAAATTCCATGAATCTCATTCCCCTTCCCTCTTTTATCTTAATGTGTCTAGGTGGTGCCCAAGATGAAAGAAATACAAGCCAAGGGTCTTGAGAAGCTATACTTTGTCCATTATGTAGTTGTATTTGCAAATCAATGTCAAAGTGAACTTGTACAAATTATTTTTGAATTGTAAACTTTTAAGCGAATATAATATTATGCATGAATGATGTATGGACCATTTGTGGCACAAAATCAATGCAAATGAGAAAACTTGACACTGTCGACATGTATGTATTAGTATATTTTTGAATATGGAATGACCAAAATGAGATGCGTGAGGTTTGAGACCATTTGGGTAGTTTATATAAGTCATATTCATGCTTTTAAACTTGTCCAAGAGTAGCCAAACACCATGAAAAGCCATATGGACCAAGTTGATACCTTATATGGTGCAAATTTGACCATAATGGTGAGCTATAGCAAAATTTGTGCAAATGAACTCTTCTTGGTCTGAAATTTGGCATGTATATAGCCCTTGTTACAAGATTTTTAGGGAGATAAAGTGAATAATATTTGGAGGTCTACAGAAGTTTTGGCAAATTTTTGAAGTTGGCAATTTTTCTAGTTTTGGCTCTGGTACTATTTATATGGTCCAAATTTTGATCTTTATCAATCATAGGGCAAATGATGCCCAATTATTGTGAAATTTTATAGGAAGAAACTAGACCCCCCAATGACCTGTGCCAACTAAAAGCATCTCATTTGGATGTCTAGAGAGGGAGATATGAATTTTTAAATTTTTTGTTCTGTTCCAAGCTTATAGTCAAACCTTCATCATTGTTCAATCAATTTTTGGGCTCTAAATGCTCTTTGATTAATCCAAAACTATTTTTTTCCTTTTAGCTAAGATCCACACCTTTCTAAATTGGTAAATTTTGTATGAATTAGATTTTTTTGAAATTAATTGTGATTTTTCAAAGTTTATATCAGTAAGCTATATTAATAATTCTGAGCAGTCTGACATTTATGCCTTTTCTGTTGCCCAATGTGGCCCAAATGAAATTTTTATGGTTGGGAATTATTTTTAGTTAACATCTAGAGATTTCTAAAACGCTATGGTTTTTTATTTTAATTTTTTTAGATTTAGTTATGATTTTTCAAAGTTACCTCTGAAATATGCCACCATGGAACCTGAGGCAAAATATGAGAATTTGTGATTTTTTGGCTCTTGGTTCGTAGTTCATGTGAAGTTTTGAGATGTTTATGATTTGTATGAATGGAAAATAATTAGAAAATATTGTTGAAAAGTTTCTAGGGTCCATGGATCAAAATTTAAATTTTTAACCTTGATGTAACACAATTAAACTTATTATTTTTAAGGAATTTTCTTGAATTTCTCTTGATAAAATGTGAAATCCCCTTTGAATGAGTAAAATAATATTAGATATAATATGGTGTGACATTATTTATGATTTTATAATGCACATAATGAAGCAATCTTAGAAAAACATAATCTTAGCTCCATTCTTTCCATCCATCTATGATTCTTGACTCCTTTTAAGCCTTTTAGTGCCATCACACATTTATTTTAAGGAGCCTAGTTATGTATTACTTCATTATGCTACAATATAGGACCTATACCTCCATCACACTTTCTATGGTCTCTAGACTTCTCCTAAGGCTTCCTCTCATACTCTCCCATCATATATGATATAATCTAAACTTAGAAGAAGTTAAAACTATCCCTTGGTGCCACTTTCTCCTTAGAAAGTTTCTCACATGCATCTCCCTAGAAAATGGCATTAAGGGATAGTTTTAATAGGAAATGGCTCACACAGCCCCATGGATATTGTCCCCGGTAGATGGCTTCTCCCATTAGCTTCGGGGTTTTGTTCTTCCTGGAAGATGGCTTCCCCTATTAGCTCCCAGGAAAACACATCCACATAGGGAGAGTACTACTCCCACTTATAAGGACTAAACCCAAGGTCTTCCTACTCGATGTGGGACTTATAGTATGAGTGTATGTGATAGGAAAATATACTTATGTATATTTACAAGAGGTTTTAGTGTGTGTTTGCATTCTTTGACATGAAAATATGACATGTGTGTATACTTGAAAGGGTAATAGATCTATTGAGATTATTTGAATCTCACTCTTTCCCATATTATGTCTAACCAGGTCTGAATGAGCCACGTGGAGCAAGGAATGGAAGCCAAGACCTTAAAAGAAGAGACTTTGACAATAGAATAGAGAATTTATGCATTTTGATGTCAAAATTTATACATATATGAAGTTTATGAGATATAAATCATTAAGTATAAGCAAATGTATGTAAATATGATGTATGAACCCATCATGAAACCAAATGTATGTATATGTGAGTTTTTGACATCCATGAGCCTTGATATACATGTGTAAATGATCAACTAGGAAGGTGGTTTTAAGTTCCATAAGGATTTGAACCATTTGGAATGTTTCTATATGCTATGTTTATGCTTTTGGACATGCTCAAATAGTCATGATATGAGTAGAAGGCCATTTGGTGCATCTTGACCCCTTTATGGTCCCTAAAATGACTACTTTCTTGACCTGAATCACAAACTGACCAAACAGCTGAGCTTTTACGTGAAATTTGGCAAGCAAATAGGTTTAATCTAGAACTTTTCACGGAGCAAAGAAGAACTATTTTTGGAGCTTTAGAGAATTTACTATGATTTTTCAAAGTCAGCTAAATTATGCAGAAACTGCCACTGTTATTATTCATATGGTTAGTTTACTTTTTCGTGTCAATCAGGGGCCAAGTTAAGTCTAATGTTCATGAAATTTTACAAACATATAGTAGAAATAATAATCTTTCTATAGTCATTGAGAGCAAGAAAATGAATTTTTGAAGTTCTAGGTCTATTGCAGGATGACCACCAGACCTGATGTACTATTCTATCAGTTTTCATGGGTTAAACATGGTTGTTTTGATCTAAAATTTTTATGGCAGTTTGATGACATCTTGAGCTTTCTAGAAAGCTATGTTTGCATGATTTGGATTTTTCTAGAATTAGTTATGATTTTTTAGATTTCATATTAGAATACGGAATGTATGGCAAAGTGCATGGTAAAGTGAAATTTTGAGTTTCATGGCTTGGACCCAAATTTTGAGCTTCAAATTGTGATGATTCTGGTTGAACAAATGTGTTATGGATGGAAAATAAATTTGGTAAGCTCACTTGGTCCATTTAACCAAGAATTAATTGAACTTTCAATGACGTAAATTTTCGCTACTAAAAGTGCTATTTTTGTAAAAATAAATATTAAAAGCCAAATATGCCATGAATTGAGTCCTATGTGGTCATGGTATTACATTTATTGGTATCATAGCAAAGGTTTAGGTACTTTAGTGTTGGTTATGGCTTGAGAACATGAGATTCCAGTTATATATGATATGTATATGGATGAATTGAGTGATAACTGTGGCATGTGTTCATATTTCATGTTGAAATGATGTTAAATTGTTTCAGATAAGTTAGTGAATGCTAGGAAAGGTAAGCCCACTAGAGAGGCTTGAGCAAAGCCAGAGACCAATGATCTAATGGCTGAAGCCTTGCAGGCTATTATGGCTCGTTTGAATCAATAGCAAGCCATGATTATGCAATTATAAGAATGGCTTTCCTACAGAGATAGTGAGAGGCCTACTCCTCCTCAACCATAGCACTTAGATCGTCCTGAGCATTCAAAGGTGATCCCTTCAGGCCTACAACCATAGATTCAAAAGATGCCTCATACTCCACCAGCTTAGATGCCTCTTGTTTCTACGCCGTCGTCTACAAGACAAATTATAGCTCAATTTAGGAAACTTAGGCCTCACACATTTGATGGTAAGCTGAGTACAGAGAAAGCAGAGGCCTAGATTATGCAGGTAGAAAAGATATTTAGGGTGATGGAGTGCACATCTGAGTAAAAGGCCATGATGGTGATCTTTCAGTTAGAAAAAGAAGCAGGCTATTTGTAGAAAAGCACTGAACCAATAATTAAATCCAAGAACCTCTCGATTAACTAGGAAACCTTTTTACAAGTATTCTATGAGTATTACTTCCCCAATTCTCTTTGGGATGTGAAGGAGTTAGAGTTTGTACTCCTGAGACAGACAAAGGGGATGTCAGTAGATCAGTACGTTGTGAAATTTGTAGAGCTCTCTAAATATTCTTCTTATTTACAGAAACATAATGATAAAAGGTGGAGACCAGATAAGTTAGAGAAAGTGCTATTATTATAAATTAGATATAGAATGGTCCCCAAGAGAATTAGGAATTTTAATGCCCTAGTTTAGGTTTACAGAGTTACAAAAGCAAACCTGAGGATAATGCATATAGTTCTAAGTGCCAGACCTCCCCTCCCTAAGAACAAAAGGCCACGTGAAGAGGTACTAGCCACCGGTAGAAGTGGTAGAGGATAGTGGAACAAAAGAGGAAAAGGTAGAAAGAAACCAACTCAATCCAGTGAAGCCAATTCCACTCCAGTAACTTGCACCCAGTGTGGTAGAAATCACAGAGGTAGACCGTGCTATACAAGCCAGAATGTGTGCTATAAGTGTGGTAGACCAGGACATATAGCTAGAGATTTCACACAGTAGAGGGAGGTAGCTCCTGCACCTAAACCTCAAACCCAAGGTAGAGTCTTTGTCTTGACACAATAGAAGGCTAGCAAACCCTTGAGTATGATTCAAGGTACTATTAAGATTAATGATTACATTGTAAATGCATTATTTGATTTGGGTGCTAGTCATTCTTTTATATCCTATAGCTATACTAGTAGGTTAGGTCTGAGCATGTGTACATTACCCTATGATTTGCATGTATCCACCCCTACAAGAAATTGAGCCATTACCTCCCATGTATGTTTGAATTGTGTGATCTAGTTTAATCATTGTTTTACCACACTTGACCTGATATGTATGCCTCTAATTGATATTGACCTAATCATTGAAATGAACTAGATGTCTACAAATAAGGCCATACTTGATTGTCATAACAAGTGTATTACTTTACCTAAATATAGAACTATACCTAATACCAAGACTAAGCTAGCTTTTATGACCACCTCCCAGGTTAAGAGGTCTCTAGAGCATGATTGTCAGAGGTTTCTAATTTTCTTTTCAACATAGGTTGAGGTAAAAGAGGGATAGAGGAGATACCTATAGTGAAAGAGTTCTCAGAGGTACTTTTCTAAAGAAATTAGTAGACTATCCCCTAATAAAAAACTAGAGTTTGCCATAGACATTATGCCTAGGGTAGGTCCAGTATTTAAGGCCCTATATAGGATGACTCTCATTGAGTTAGCTAAATTGAAGAAGTAAACATAAGAACTTTTAGAAAAATGTTTTATCAAACCTAGTGTCTCACTATAGGGAGCTCTAGTCCTATTTATAAAGAAAAAGGACAGGAGTCTTAGACTATGTATAGATTACAGAGAACTTAATAAGATCACAATTAAGAATAAATACCCCTTCCTAGGATAGATGACCTCCTAGATTAGTTGGTAGGAGCATAAGTGTTTTCTAAGATTGATCTTAGGTCAGGATATCATCAGCTCAAGATCAAGGCTAAAGATATCCTTAAGACGGCTTTCAAAACCAGATACAGGCATTATGAATTCTTAGTTATACCCTTTGGGTTGACAAATGCACTTATGGTATTCATAGATTATATGAACAAAGTGTTTAATCCATACTTAGATAAATTTGTAGTTGTCTTTATAGATGATATTCTTATCTACTCTAAGAATAGAGAAAAGTATGAATAGCATCTGAGATTAGCCTTAGAAACTCTGAGAGAAAAATAATTATATACTAAACTTAGTAAATGTGAGTTTTAACTCACTAAGATGATATTCCTAGGCCATGTGATCTCCCAGGTAAGGGTCACAGTAGATCCCCATAAAGTAGAGGCAATACTTCAATGGGAGAGATCTAAGACAATGACAGAGATTAGGAGCTTTCTAGGTTTAGCAAGTTATTATAAGAGGTTCATTTAGGGCTTTTCTCAAATAGTAATGCTCACTAGAAAGAATGTACCATTTGTGTGGGATGAGAAATGTGAACAAAGCTTCTAGGAATTGAAACGTAGGTTAACCACAACACCAGTTTTAGTGATCCCTGACCCTAAAGAAACTTTTGTAGTCTACAATAATACTTTTAAGAAAGGGTTAGGATGTGTGTTTATGTAGAGAGGTAGAATGGTAGCTTATACTTCTAGACAATCAAAACCACATAAAGAAAATTATCCCACTCATGACTTAGAGCTAGCAGCAATGGTGTTTGATCTTAAGATATGGAGACACTATTTATATGGTGCATCCATAGAGATATACAGTTACCATAAAAGTCTTAAGTATTTGTTTGAACAAAAAGAATTAAATATGAGGCAAAGGAGATGGTTAGAAAATTCTTAAAGGATTATGACTTCACTCTAAAACACCATCTAAGTAAGGCTAATGTGGTCATAGATGCATTGAATAGAAAATTCATACATATGGCCTACATGATATTAAGGGAGTAGGAAATCATTGAGAGATTTAGAGATATGAATATTTTATGTTAGGTGTATTCTAGAAAGCTATTAATGAGTGAAACCCGAATAGAAAATGACCTAAGAGATTAAATAAGAGAAATTCAGCAAGCAAATAAAAATGTAAGGAAAGTGAAAACCAAGATGTCCCAGGCTAATACTTCAAACTTCAATTTGTTTGAGGATGGAATAATAAAGTATAAGAATAAGCTGTATATGCCTAGAGATTAAAAATTAAAAGAAAGAATATTAGAAGAGGCACATAAGAGTAAATACACCATTCATCTAGGTAATAACAAAATGTATCGTGATTTAAAGAAAATGTTTTAGTGGCCTGGGATGAAAACATATATAACTAAGTATGTCTCACAGTGCCTAATATGTTAAAGAGTTAAAATAGAAGACCAAAAGCCAGCTGGGTTACTTCAACCACTAGATATCCTAAAATGGATATGGAATAGTATAGTTATAAATTTTGTCATGGGTCTACCTAGAATATCATCGGGGTATGATGTCATATGGGTGATAGTGGACAGGTTAACCAAGTTAGCCCATTTCTTAGCAATAAAAGCCACTTACACCCTAGATAAGTTAGCCCAACTATACATAAAGGAAATAGTGGGACTACACGATGCACCTAAGAGCATAGTATTAGATAGAGATCCCAGATTCACTTTGAATTTTTAAAGATCATTATAGAATGCCCTAAGAACTAAATTGAGATTTAGTACAGCCTATCACCCTTAAATAAATGGTCAAACAGAAAGAACCATCTAAACCCTATATGTTCAAGGTTTATGTCTTAGAGCTAAAAGATAACTAAGATACCCATTTTCCTTTAGCAGAGTTTGCCTATAATAACAGTTATCAGTCTAGTATTTAGATGGCACTGTATGAGGCATTATATAAGAGAAAGTATAGGTCTCCAATGTGTTGGGTTGAACTTGGAAAGAGGAGCTTGATAGGCCCAAAATTAGTGGATTAAACCTCTAGACAAATAGAAACCATTAGAAAAAAACTTCTAATGGCACAGAGTAAACAAAAGAGTTATACAGATAAAAGGAGAAGGTCATTAGAGTTTAAGGTTAGAGACCAAGTATTTATTAGAGTGTCTCTAGTCACAAGGATAGGTAAGTCCAAAAAGAGTAGAAAGCTTAGTCTAAAGTATATAGGTCCATTCCAAATTCTTAATACAGTTAGACCTATAGCCTATAGACTCGCACTTCCCTCAAACTTGACCCAATTATATAATGTCTTCCATGTATCCTAACTTAAAAAGTATCAGCCCAACCCCTCACATGTCATAAAATATGAGAATATGTGATTACAGGATAATATATTTTATATAGTATCTCCAAATTAGATTGTGGATGCAAAGCTAAAGCAGTTAAGGAATAAGGCAATACCACTGGTGAAAGTGGTTTGAAAGGAGCTATCTCTTGAGGAAGCTACCTAAGAGCTAGAAGAGGAGATGAGAAAGAAGTATCCAGAGCTATTTCCATTAGATATGTATCTAAATTTTGAGAATGAAATTTTATTTAAGGGGAGAAAAATGTAACACTTGCTTGCTTTAAAAGCTCAAAATCAAGCAGATTGTGACAACCCTAACTTCTAATCATTGTAATTAAGGTTAAATATGTGATTAATAATATAAATTAGGGTTACAAGACATTACCACTAATTATATTCAGAAATACAGAGAAATTTAAACCTTAATGTTATTAGAGTCATCCATTCTATAATTACAAGCACTCATGTACATCAAAGAAACAAACATTCATTTATAAGCCTTTGATTCTATTACCCATTAATTCTAACTCATAAGAATCTTCTACTAATATTTCTAAGTCATCCCTTTGTGTTACCATATGAAAAACCAAGATTGCTAGGTTAGAATGAAAGTTTAGGACCATTAGCCGCGACTAAATGTCCTTGCATCGCGGCCAATTGCTCTCAGGTTCACTCCTTATCTTTATAGTTATCGCCGCGGCGAGTTAGACCTTCGCTGTGGCTAACCTATATGGCATCGCGGTGAGGAAGCCTCTTGGAACCTACCTCACTTGCCTCTTGGTGATGACTCTAATGAGTTTAAATGAAGTCATATGACCTAGATTGAATGAGAAATTAGAGCCAAGATCATGAATTATAGGGGTTGCTTCATTATGCACTTATATGAAACCATAACTATGCCATAGAATAAAGTAAACTTGCATATGGTTTGTGTAAGAGTAGAACTTGTTCCAATGATGTAATTGTGTCCCATTTGATGTGTCTAGACTAAGTGAATTAAGCTTATCCTAGTCATTTATGTGAGGCCGAGAAAGGGAAGGCAAATTCTAAAAAGAAAGCTTGTGATTTTTGACTTGAGGTAGCTCTTTAACCTTTCTTGCATGCATATCTTGGATATTTGATTGTTATTGGATGCTTTTGTGTATGTTTGAATCATGACATATGTTTATAGCCATTGAATTCATGCTATGGTACCATTATGCTTCTTGAAACATGTTTTGAATGCAAGATGGCTTGAGTGGGTGAGGTTGTGCCAAAAATCTCTTAGAATGGGTGAGGAGATGCTAAAAGTCCCTAAGAATAGGTGAGACATAGCCAAAAGTCTTAAGAAGGAGTAAAGCTAAGCCAAAAGTCCTTGAAAGTAGGTAAGACAAATCTAAAAGTTTCAAAGAATTGGGTGAGACTAAAGCAAAAACCCTTAGAGTCTATGTTTGATTTGTATGAGTGTATGTGATAGAAAAATACACTTATGTATGTTTGCAAGAGGTTTTAGTGTGTGCTTGCATTCTTTGACATGAAAAGGTGTCATGTATGTATGCTTGAAAGGATAACAGAGCTATTGGAATTTTTTAAATTTCACAATTTCTCATATTGTATCTAACCATGTCTAGGTGAGTCAAGTGGAGCAAGAAATGGGAGCCAAGCACCTTGAAAGAGAATTTATGCATTTTGATGTCAAATTTTGTATATATATGAAGTTTATAAGATGTAAACCATTAAGCACAAGCAAATGTATGTAAATATAATGTATGAACCCATCATGGAACCATATGTATGCATATATGAATTTTTAACATCCATGACCCTTGATATGATATGTAAATGATCAACTAAGAATTTGGTTTTGAGCTCCATGAGGATTTGAACCATTTGGAATGTTTCTATATGTTATGTTTATGCTTTTGGATATGCTCAAATGGTCATGGTATGAGTAAAAAGTCATTTAGTGCATCTTGACCCCTTTATGATCCCTAAATTGGCCACTTTCTTAACCTGAACCACAAACTGACCAAATGGATAGGTTTTTCCATGAAATTTGGCAAGTAAATAGGTCTCATCTAGAGAATTTACTATGATTTTTCAAAGTTGGCCAAATTATGCAAAAACTGCTACTATTATTATTCATATGGTCAATTTACTTCTCTGTGTCACTCAGGGGTCAAATGAAGTTCAATGTTCATGAAATTTTATAGGCATATAGTAGACATAATAATCTTTCTATGGCCACTTAGAACACCTTCTTTAGAGCTTTGTAGAGGGAGAAATGAATTTTTGAAGTTCTAGGTTTGCTGTAGGACAACCACCAAACCTGATATACTGTTTCATCAGTTTTCATAAATTAAACGTGGTTGTTTGATTTGAAATTTTTATGGTAGCTAGATGACATCTTGAGCTTTTCAAAAAGCTATATGTTGCATGATTTCAATTTTTCTAAAATTATTTATGATTTTCCAAAATTCAGAATATAGAATGTATGACAAAATGCATGGTAAAGTGAAATTTTGAATTTTATGGCTTGAACCCAAATTTTGAGCTTCAAATTGTGATGATTTTGGTTGAACAAATATGTTATAGATGGAAAATGAATTTGGTGAGCTCACTTGATCCATTTAACTAAGAACGAATTAATTGAGCTGTCAATGATGTAAATTTTCGTTGCAAAGTGTTATTTTTGAAAAAATAATTGCTGTAAGCTAAATGTGCCATGAATTAAGTCATATGTAGTTATGGTATTACATAAGTGATCTCATAAGCCCTTTTCTTGTCATCTCAGTTATTCCTCTTCTCTTATTATACCTTATCTCATATTATATTGGGATCTAGTTTAGTTAAAATACCAGATACCACACTTTTCTTCAAAATTATTATTTTTCCCCTTTTTGTACTATAGCTAGTCCAATACCATCTTTTTTCTTACTTTGAACCAATAGTGGCCCTTATTTCTTATTCTAATTAAGCTTTTGGTCCCTTATATCTTAGCCTTAGCCCTGGTCTTAGGTTTTAGCCCAGTCTAAGGATATCAAATGTTACATTACCATTTCTATCTCCTTTATGGAGCAAATATAATTTCACCTCTTTTAGATCATTATAAGATAACCTCACAACTGCCATACAAAAGCTTTTTGCAAATGGGTTGAATTCATCAAGCATTGACTTAAGCTTGTCTCAATATCTAGAAGTAAACCTCTATGTTATTAGTTAAATTTAGTGGCAACATGACAATTAAAATTCAGTACAACAAAATAGAGCATTTAAAAATAAAAATAATAAAGAAGAATAGTTTTAAAGGGAAGAAAACCTAACAACAAAAATTTGACTATGTAATTTTATTGTCTGTATCATATATATATATAATTGAGAGTATGCAAGTCATGAGCCTTAATTTAGAAGAACACTGCCAATGCAATGATAATTCTAGCCATTTAATATAAATTTGCAAGGCTCAAGAGTGTGGTTAATTGGATTGTTAATTCTACCTCCTATTGATGTGAAAGAAAACATCATGCTGTAAATGCTAATGTTTTGCAAAAAAATTATTAAATTCTACTCCATTTTTATTGAAAAATAGTTATTGCAAGTATTAAGGAGGAGAATGAAAGAAAATTAACTAAACTTTCTGTAACACCATAATTCTCTTGCTCATCTCATATTATTTCTAGGTTCACTTCCTTAGATTTCATAGAATTCTCAAAGAAAAGACATTGAAATAATCAATTTAATTGTGTTGCATCAAGCATAAAT
The DNA here is from genome assembly GCA_026724425.1 of Erythrophleum ivorense. NCBI lineage: Eukaryota > Viridiplantae > Streptophyta > Magnoliopsida > Fabales > Fabaceae > Erythrophleum > Erythrophleum ivorense. The sequence goes on from JAIUCV010000031.1 coordinate 1,424,944, forward strand.
TTTTCATTCAGTATCCCGTGGACCATATGAACTCATTTATCTCATTCTCATATTTAAATACACAATTAGAACTCAAAACCATCTCAAGAAGTGGCCTAAAACTTTAGCAAAGGAAGTGGATACATAAAAATAAAGTATGCAGCCTCGGATTGAAATTCCAAGGTTCTATCATAAATTTTGAAAAATTATAAATAATTCTAAAAAAATAGAAATCATGCACACTATATCATTCTGGAAAGCTACAAATGTCTACTTTATGTAAAAAATAATTCTAGACCACAACAGGAATGTCTAGCCACTGAAAATTGATGCAATAGTACCAAAGGTCACCTGTCACTACTAGTACTATCGTTTAACTTCAAAAATTTATATCTCTCTACTCATTTCTAATTAGGGTGACCTCAATGGCCATGGAAAGCTTATTATGACTAATTTATTCCTGTAAAATGTCATAAGCATTAGACACCATTTGACACTCGAATGACACAGCCCAAGGAACTGACCATATGAACAGTATTTGCATCAGAACAATAGAAAAATGCCAACTTTAAAAAATCATAATTAATTTCATAAAGCTCCAAATAATCTAATCTTTAGCTTCCTAAAAAGCTCTAGATGAGGTCTATATGCATGCCAAATTTCATGGTCAAATTTATTCATTTGGTTAGATCTTGATATTGGGTTGCAAAATAGACATATGAGCACGTGGGAAAGTACCAAATGGTCTATTAAACTTGTTTCAAATGTGCACAAATCCAAATTTCTCAAACTCATTCATCCACCCCAAGATATACACAAGAGCATACATGCCAAGTCTTGCCATCCAATGTCCAAATCATGTTATTTCATACATGTGGCATTAAATATCATTCATGCATCAAATATTTACATATGTTTATGAAGTCATACAACATATATCACAATGGATTACATCATATGCCACTCCTATAGCTACATAATGACAAATTTCCATACTTTGTTGTCACTCTTCTTCCTTTAGGCTTGATGGCTTCCATTCCCTTGCTCACTTAGTTTACTTAGACATGTTAAATATGTGGTAAGAAAGGAATGAGATTTTAGGAATCCTAATAGCTTTTCTCCCTTTCAATCATACATAAAGAATGCAAATCTATGTCTAAATGCATGTATGACTATTATGGAACATGTGATCATTCAAAAAGCATTCTTGGCATTTTAAAATGTCATACATAGCATACATAGGCTTACCAAGTAAGTGGATTAGCCTCACCCATTCTCTTCAAGGATTTTGGACTTGCCTCCCCCTTTTTCTTAAAAGCCTTGAATTAAGCCTTACTCTTGGGAGGCTCTAAACTTTGTCTCAACCATTCTTGAGGATTCTTGGCTTATCCTTACCATAGCTAGAAGGTTCTTGGCTTTACCACACTCAAAAAAACTAAAACAAAGTCACAAGATATCATTTGAAAATATAGTGCAACATCATGGTACCATGGTACTTAGATACATGCTAAAACATTTTCTCATAGTTTAAAACATATATACACACATTCAAAGACAAGATAACATCCACTCATGCATGAGAGAAAGAAGATAGAGCTACCTTTATCACACAAGCACACTTTTCTTCTTGAATTTGATTGCTTTTCCTCAGCCACACACACAAAAGAAGGTGGGACTTGTTTCTTTTAGCTTAAACACATCATATGGAAGCCAATTATACTCTTGAATTAAATTCTAAAGCCATACATTCACTAGAAGAACTAGGTAGTTAATATGACTCCTTTATGGTTCCATAATACACTTAATGAAGCAACCCTATGGAAACATGATCTTTTCTCCATTCTTTTTATTCATTTATGATTCTTGACTCCTTTTAAGCCTCTTGGAGTCATCACACCATCAAATTAAGGAGCTTAGCTAGGTGTTGCTTCTTTAAGCCATAATATGGAATCTATGATACCATCTCACTATCCATGGTTTCCAAAAATTTTTCAAGGCTTTCTCTCATCCTCGTTCATCATATATGACTCAAAAGAAGTTTGGAACAAATTAAAACTACCCCTAGGTGCTCCAACCTTTCTAGGCCATCACCTATGGAGCATGTGAGCACTAAGTGAGTTTGCTTTGTTTTCTTGATGAAAGATGTATATGAGGAGCTTTCTAGGGATCTTAGGAGCTCATCCAAATACTCATTTGGGTGTAGGAGCTATTGTATCAAATTAGATTTTTGGTGGAGCACTTGAAATCCTAACTTTGCTATCTTAAAATTTAATGACTATTTGATTGTTTTCTTTGCATATTCTTGTTCTCCTCCATCATTTTCCAAAGATTCATCCTTGTTTTAGCTAGAATTCCAACCCCTCTTTGCTGATCTTACCTAGGGCAAAATGGAGGGGAAGAGGAATAAAAAGATTCAAGCTTAAAAAGTAGTAATTTACCTTGAATTCTTACTTTCTTTGGCTTGTTCTTCACTTGGTTGGCTGTGACAACCCTACCTTCTATCCATGGTGATTATGGTTAAATACAAGATTATTAATTAATGATCAAGGTTTGAGATCATTATATTTTACCACATTACGAAAATATGAGGAAATTTGAACCTTGATGTTAGGGTCATCACCATACCACCACAACAAAACAAAATTTACAAAAAGAAATCCTACTACCATAAGGGGTTTATGATTCAACCGTCTATCAGTTTTAATACCCAATAACCACCCATAAGTGTTCCTATATCATCTCTTACCATTATCGTTGAAGAAATTAGGGTTTCTAAGCTAAAAGGAGTAGGTTGGGGACTTACGCCGCAGCCTATACCTTCCCTGCTGCGGCCAAGTTGCTCTCTGGAATCATTGGACAAATTTCACAACTGCGGCGAGTTGGACCTTCACCACGGCGGAAATGCTTCCTGGATCTCCCATTCTCCACCTTATGATTCTCGCCTCAGCACAATATATTTGCACTGCGACGAGTTTTGCTTCTATCCAATCCTTATTTTTATTTTCTCGACTCACGCCGCGGTAGGACATAATGCGCCGCGGCGAGTTTTGGTTCTGTTACCCTCCTGAGCGATTTTTCCCACTTTGTGCCGTAGCGAGTTTTGTCAGGCCGCGGCGCTCCTCACCACTGTCACTCCCCAGATCAGTTTTCCACCCTTGCGCCGTGGCTGGATTTGTTATGTTGCGGCGCCCTTCGGCTCTGTCTCCCATTTGGCCGCGGCGAAGCCTTCTTAGCCGCAGCGAGAATCCCTCCTGTAACTATATTATCCAAATTTCACCTCTTAAACTCCAAATCTCATCCTAGAAACACTCCAAGTCCACCTTCCCTTATTTTATATGATTTTAATGGTGTTTACCTACCCTATTTACCCATCAATCCGTCCATTACCATTGCAAAACTTAAATACTACTTCCTACTTGCCCAACTAGCTCATATCAGTAAATTCATGAATATATGACAACAAGAACACATGTATTAACAGCAATTTACATCCCATGCACATTCAATAGAGATTCCATCCAACAATAGCTTATGTCCACATCCAAGGCATCATATGACTATAATTCCCATAGGGTAATGCATATCACAATTTCAATAAAACTATATATATGATACTATGAGTTCATACTTTAATATTCAACTACAATGAGACTTAAATCCTTAACGATTACATTTCAATCAAATAAAATATGAACGCCTACACTTGGCAACATGATTACATGATGATGCTATGTAAACTAATAACAAAATTGCATCTACCCTATTCTACTCAGACCAAGTGTAGCTCCCCACACCCGGCCTCAATTCATAGATGTTCATCCACTTGCTTACCCTTATCCTTACCCGAAAAACCTTCACCTGAAATATTAATCCCATAAAATGGGGTGAGATATAAATCTCAGTAACCAAGGCAATTCCATCATATATCCAATTTAATTAGCATATAGGTATGAATCAAAATCAACATCAGAATCATAATCATCATATCAGCAAATGAAACAATTAGCTATCATGATTACTATCACATACTAACAATCATATTATCACATGTTAAAGGCCATTAACACCGGGAGAGGCCCGTCCATAGCACCTACTCCCTATTGAGCACAACCGGGGGTCAGTGCATCTGGGTTTGATCATAACCTGGTGCTCGATCGAAGCACATGCACGGGTGGCAGCCGCACCACAGCTCCACCATGGACTCACAAGGTTCAATCACAATTTAACAGATAGCCAACCAATTCATTCAACATTTCAACTCATTCATATACAACAACATATGAAATTAAATCAAATATATACATAGAATTGATATAAACCCGGTTATCTCACTTGTAGACAAATTGCAACAGCCACCACAAATCCCAAATTCGGTTTAGAGTGTCCTTCACCAGAAAACTCAATATTCCACCTAAAATCCTAAGCAAATTCGTATAGAATTAATACCCATTTTATAAGTCAGCTATGGGGGTCTCAAATTAACAAATGAAGCATCAAAATGGAGGGTTTTAACTCACCTAATGTTAGCCCTAACCTCAACCTACGAATTTCACCAAGAAAATCCCCAAACACCCCCATTTCAGATTTTGGGTAAGATGAAAATGCTCCAAATGAAAAACTAATTGGGCCAAATTAAAGAGAAAGATGAGGGGATTAAGTTGTATAACTATTACCTTAGCTAAATCTTGCTCTAAATGTAAGAAAATGTAAAATTCTTGCCCCTAACCCTAGCCTCCTTCTCAACCTCTGAATTTTGCTTCTTGAGTTTTATGTTTCAGCAAGTGTGAGGGAGAGGCTGATGTATTAGGGTTTTAGTTGGGTTTAAGTTAGGTCAAAGATGGGTCATGGGTTGCTCCAAGATCTAACTTCATTTAGACTTCAGATTTTAGCTTATTGGGCCAGTTTTAAAGTGTTGGGCTGCAGAATTTTGTTGGGCCAGTTCTTATACATTGGGTTGCCGAAGTTTAATTAAGTTTGGGCCAAGTTTAAAGAGCTCAAGAATGTGGGTCTGCACAAGGGTTATTGGGCCACTTAGAAAAGTCTATACAAGGTGGATTTTAGGCCTCCATCACACTAAATTGGGTTGGGTCTGCACCTAACCCATTGGGCTTCCATTAGCCTCTTATCATGATCTATTAATTTAAGTCTAGATAGGATTTCTATCTCAATTAAATCTCAACCCATATTAATTATTCCTAATTAATCTAATCCATGATTAACACCTTAATTAATTATGGGGTGTTACATTAGCCTCCTTCCTTGAATTTTGAAATTTTCACCTCTATTCTACCCTCAATATAGACCTAAACTCTTTGTTAAAACCATGAAAAGGAAGCTTGAGAGGAGAGGAACAAGTTTCAAGAAGGGGAAGCATACAAATTCTTAAGAATTCTTACCTTTCTTTCCTTGATTTTCTCCTTCTCCCTTCCTTATCTTGTGCCCCTAAGTCTCTTAAGTTTTCTCTAGTTTTTAGGCAGAATAAGTCATGGAAATGATAAAGGGAAGAAACATGAAATTTAAAGAGATTTCAAGAAGCTTCCACTTTCTTAAAAATTCTAATTTTGCCTTTTGGTCTTAGCATTTTTATTTTAGCTTCGTTTTAGTTCCTTTTTTAGAACTATCTTTTCCATCATAAAATTTAGGTTTCCAATTTTATAAAAGGCCTTTGGAATCACTTAAATTGAATCTAAAACCTTTCCGAACGAATCATCAAAGTTCAAGCTCACCATCGTTGAAAAACGCATATCGGAGGGGTTTTAACTGTCTTAGGACTTCTTGTGGTTTTTAGGGCCTCTGAGAACCCTAGAGAACTCAAATTTGTCATTTAAAAAGCCCTCTTATGAGAATTCTAAAATTTTTCTAAAATTAGAAAAATGTCATTATGTTTCGTTGCATTTTCATTAAAATTTGTCTGTTATTCTGGCTCTAGTTTCAAGGCACCTTTAGCCATGAATCACCATTATTTGAGGCTTAGAATATTATTCTAATTTAATTGGACCTCAATTCACTCCATCTAGGGTTTTCCTTTTGTATCCAGTGAATTTTGTATATTTACAGAGAAATTGTACGTTATGTTTCTCACATTTTCTCATATTTTCAAGGAGCCAGATATTACACTTTCTCTTGGGAGCAATATAATGAAAATGCTAGGGTTAATGAGTTAACAAATTTATTACTTCTTTAATTATACCACAAGTTTACACCACAATGACCACAAATAAAATCAAGATTGTCCTCATCCAAATAATCTAAAAAATAATAATAAGAAAATTTGTAACACATAGTGTAGAGAGTATATTAAGGAAGAAGTAATGTAGGTGCTATGATATAAAAGACGAAGTTTGAAATGCCCGTACCTTCTCATATACATAATGAGGTAGTGTAGATAGATGGAATAGAATATTGACTAGAAGAAGCTATCTTCAGACATTAATAATTAGGAGAAAAAAACATAAATGTGTCATGTTTCCGAAAAAAAATGGTTACTAATAAAGTAATATTGGTACTGAAGAAAAGTTAGTCACCAATGTATGGAAAAGTGAAGAATAAAGAAGAATAATAACAAAGTAAAGGATGATAAACTACTGAAAATGATAAAACTTGATAATGAAGAAAGATGTGCACTATTTAGGTCAATAAGGTTGTTAACACTAGTGAAATGGTCAAAATTGTGTTCAATCATTGAATATAGATAAAGTTTGATTAGTAACATAAGACTCAACTTTGTAAATATAGAAAAAAATTGTATTCATTGAAAATTTAAGATGGTAATGAAATAGCAGGGCATTAAGCGAAGTTTTATACCATTGGGTTATGTGTGATGAAATTGGTTATTTAAATTCACAGCAATTCTAGAGATATTTCTTGGCATATGATGATGACATCTCTTAGTATTGTTGGTGACGGGGGTAAAAAAGTAAGTTTGTCTTGAAGCAATGCCCATTGATATGGCCTACTTTGCTTGAGAAGATGAAGCTAGGGGAAAAAAAAGAAAAAGAAAAAAGCCTTCAGAGATAAGAATAAAATGAAATGAATGTTAAATTATTCAAAAAATATCAAATTTCTAAACCATATTGCATAGCAAATGTGGATGTATCTTGTTCCATCGAGCTATTAGTTGTTTGGTTATTACCTACTAATTGATTACAATTAAAAGATAAGAAATAAGTATTTGTGTATAGTTGAAGCTGAGAGAAAATCATGATTGATAATGGCACATACCATAAGTTATAAACTGATTTGTTTACATTGAGATGTATTTTGTAATATTGCCTAAGGATTGTTAATGTGATTAATCATATAGACAATCCCTTTTACTTAGAAGTTTGTTAGCTAAAATCAATTCCTAAATGTACATAATATTTGACTACTTGATCTTTGCATGTTGTAACAACCAATAATTTTTATAATGGACTAATCCACATATAAAGATATGGGGAAAGGATAAAGAGGAGTAAAAGCCTAAATAAAGAAAAAAGTTTGAAGGTCCACTTAAGGCCTAAAAAATAGTCCTAGAATAAACTTTGTAAGGAAATAGGAGCACAATGATAATTATATAAAAGTAGCAATATAATGAGAAAATAAATTATTTTCCCTCTAACATAAGGTTAAATAAAGTTATTACAAGCTCTAGAATAGTTTAAATAGGTCAAGGCTCTAATTTCACATATATCGAGAAACCCAGGGGCATAAGGGTAAATTTAGCAATTTCAAGCCACTGAGGGCCCAAAATTTATTTTTTTGAGCATGAGAGAATATAAAATAAATAAGCTAGTAGAGTCAAATAAAAATATAAAAATAAATAAGCTAGATAAAAGAAAAATTCAAATTAGAGGCAAAATTGTTTAAGAAATTGTTATTTTCAAGCCTTGGAATATGTGCACCTAACAAGCCACTTTTATCTTCATCTTTTCCTCCTACCACTTGACACCATAGCAACAGAAAGAGAAGGGAAATTCAAGAAAAATGCAACCAATAATGGAGGGGAAAAAGAAAGAAGAAAGAAGAAATTTCTTCATGGATTTTAGGTAAGTTGTAGATAAATTCAGCCTTTCTCATAGTTGTGAATTTTCTTGTTCTCCTCAAGAGCTTTCCATTGACCTAAATTTCATCTTGAACCATGGAGATTTATGGCTGCATGTGTGGCTTGAAGAGCATTTTAGAAATTTTGAGCAAAGGAACTAAGGTAACTATCATAAGCTTTCATTGCATTTTGATGGCTTGAAATTTTGGATTTTGTTAAATCCTAAGGAGCTAATCCTTAGCTAGCATGAGGGGTTTGGGATATGATACTTTTCATGGATGTAAGTGGTAATTATTGGCAAGAATATATGAATTAGATAAAGCTTTGAATGGGTTTGATGGAAATCTTGCATTGTGGACTTGGGGTGTGTGTGTGTGTCTCAACCAAGAAGCTATGGTCAAGAACGTAGGATTCCATGTTTGATGCAAGAATTGGGAAGTGTGATGCATGGACTGAAATTTAGTTGTTGTGCCTACCCAAATGATTTACATTTGATCCAAGAATGTTATTTAAGTTGTCAAAAATGAAACTTCAACCAAGAAAATTCAATGGTCCTAAGTTTGGTGCAATCTTAAATTTTAAGGCCAAAGAGGGTAAATATGAGTTATGTATGTTAATGAAGGAATTGGAGCAAATGAATAGTTAAAGTATTCTTTTGAGCTAATATAGGAAATTTAGAAAGCTTAAGATGCATGAAAAACTCCTCCAATTGAAAGTCTTAATTTTTGGCCAAAGAAAGAGGAAATTATAAAAAAGTGTACTAGTGAGAAGGCTTTATGAGTTTTGGCCTAGATTAATCACTGGAATGACATGTCTTAGGCCATCTTATGATCAAATAGAAGTCTAGAAAGTTAAAGAATGATTTAGAACCTTAAAGTGTGGTATTGGAGCCCTTTTTATATGGTAAGTTTAGGTTAAGTATAGGATTGAATGGTTAAATGCCCAATTGTTTATTATGTTACTCAATATGATGTTTTTAGGCTATTTAAGTTGATTGGTATTGTTTTAAAGTGTTAGGCCAAGAAAGAAGACCCTTTTGTGCATAGGATTTCAAGAGCTTGCTTGGCATTGGGTGGTAAATCTCTAAGGTAGTAGTTCTATTCTTCTTTGTGTGCATATATGTTGCTTCATATTTAAATGTTTGTATGTGAATTTATGTTACAATTATAATGTTTTATGGCATGAGCTAGTTATGGATGTTATGTTTCATGTGCCCTTGTGGCTAAAGGTACTTTATGGCATCAAGTATGATGTGGTAAAGAATTGAGCACAGTAGCTCTTCCTAAACCAAGAGAAGTATGCAAGTTTAACAAGCTTATGTGATTATCAACTTAAGTGCCTTTATGATGATATTTATGTATGCTTGTAGTCCTGTACTTAAGTGATATTATGTATGTTTGGACTAATAAAATTTGCTATTGGGTTTATATATCTCATTCTATATATGTGATTTAACCTATGCCAAGTGATAGTAGTTCAAAAGATAAGGGCAACTAAGTAGCCCCTTGAGGCCTGTAAGGATGGAGAAGCCTGTTTGTCTCTTTAATTCTTTTTGGGAAGTCTTTTGTAATGGCTACACTTTTGGGTTGTTTGCCTTGAATTATGATTTTTTTTTTAGGTAATATAATGTAATTAGGATGTTAAACTTCATTGGAAGATTGCTATTGTATTATTTTAGATCCCTTAGTTTAACATAAGCATGTCTTGAGATAATAAAGTGTAGCTAAACTAAGGTGTTTTGACACTTATTATGGAATGAAATGAGTTTACATTCAAGAATGGAGTATGAAATGGCAAAATGAATGGTTCCCTTCAATACTTTTTTAGGCCACTGGCTATGTATGGTTTTGGTGCATGGAAATTGTAATATTTCTCTCTTTTTCCCAATTGAGGCTAAAACTAGGCATCCATGTATGGTTTGGATTGGTTTGGTTCCATTGTCCATGGATTTGCTAAGAATAAACATATTTGTGGTGGAAAATTTGTTGTTGTGGCAATGGTTTATGAATGTTGGAATATTTATAGCACATATAAGGCTAGCAACTAATTGAGCCCTCAAGTGCCTTTAGTTGTTATATTTTCTTGTTGAGATGATTTTTAATGCCACCTTGATATGGAAATATTGATTTAATGAGAAAAGTTGAAATTTTAGATTATGGAAGCTAAAACTTTGGACTTCTTGTGTATGGTCCTAATGATTTGAATTCTAGGATGATGGTTACGAAATTTTGCTATCACAAATTATTAGGCTGCCATGTATTGAGTATGTTGGAATCGGTTTAAGACCAAATATGGTGCTTTGTGTATGTTTGGCCAAAGGAAGTATAAAAGTTCCATTTGGACCCCATGTTTGATCTAGTATGGTTATTATTATTATTATTTTGGGAATCCTGATGTATGATTATAGCACCTCCTAGGACCATATTGTAGAAAATTATAAGCTCAAAATAAAGAATGATATGTGAAGCATTTAAAGTGTATAAGTTGCAAGTTAAGAAATGGATGCTTGTGCAATAGCTATATTATTGAAGGAAAAAATTTCAAAATTTTACTACTTTTTACCTCTTGATGTCTTGAAGTTGAATTACTTAAGATAATATCTGTATGTGGTTAAATGTGTCATGTTCATTTGTCATTGTTGTACACTGAATATGCGCTGGATCTGAGTTTTCTAGAAACATGAAAGTTTGGATTGTGTGAGGGTAGTATAAAGATAGATAATGATAGAGGTGAAAAGCTAATTAGTAACAATAGACCATTAATGCTTGACAAGTGTTTTAACATTTGGTTAATGCCTTTGCATCTTGTACTTGTTCTTAGCTTCTTCTCCCTAACGTTTGTAGTGTTTGTTTAAAAAAACTACATTGTTTAGTTCATTAATATGAGAAATAAATTATTATATGAAGAGGATTGATAGAAGTTTGTTTTGTTCTGAGTCTCTAATTAAATACAAATTGTTTTTTTAGATCATGATAAGTGTAATGTCTAACAAAGCTTTTATTTAAGACTGAAAGGAAACTTTGATTACGAAGGATGATATATGAAACTGTTTATTATTGAGAACAGAGTATGCATAAGGTTGGAAGTAATTTGAGCTGGAAAAAGTTGTAAAGGTGGGAGTAGACCACATAGAAAATAGTGCTGAATGACCAACATTGATAACTGGGTATCCTCGGTGGCATGGTGCACTGGCTCCCGGTACGTTGACACTCGTCATCCAAAAAAGAGAGCTATTGAACGGTGGTGCTACAGGAAACGTAGAAGCATTTTATTTGGAATGTATCTAAATATTTCATTTGAAGCGCTCAAAGCCAAGGTGACAAATGTTTTTATGGCTTTAGAATGCAGTACTGCCTATAAAATAGCAGTAGGTGCCGCAAGAGGCATTGGTACTCAGTTTCGAAATAAATTATTTGTAATCCTTACATACTAAATGCAGCAAATAATATATATTGTAGTAGCAGTGGGAATTTATTCTACTGGAGCTGTCATAAGAAAAGAAAAGTCACAGTTTAGTATTGGTGATGATGAAAAATGCCTAATTACAAAAGCTAGAAAAAAATGACGAATGCATTTAGAATGTAAGGACTAAATTTTATAGGAGGGGTGTTTACTGGGAAAAAGAGCTCTGCAAACTTGATAATTTATGTACACATTTGAATTGTCTCCGTTGTGGAAGAACTAAGCCATTCCTCAAAACGATATTTGCGAATAAATAATACTGGGAACAATGAAGAAGAAGCTCAGTGAAAGATGATGCTGGCCGTAAGAAGCAGTGAGTTTTGTAAATGAATGTTGCGTCGTCCTGGGTAACTTTTTGAATGGTTTTCTGATTGAATGTGTGAGAAAGGCAGCTGAAAATAAGGAGGGAACAGGAAAAACTTTTGCGGGTTAAATGTCCATAAGTAATTCACACACTGCTGATAGTAAAGAAGCAAAAAGAATGAAGGTCTTATTGAAAATCTGTAAACTTTTATCTTACCTTCGTGTTGGAACATTAATGAGCATTAAACTTCTGTCTTATCAATGAACAGAAAGAAGTGTTATACCAGTAGATGAGGGTCCCTGAGGTTTGAATATTGGGACTGCTACGCTACTAAAGATTGCCGTCTAATGTAACATAAGGTTACGTTTGTTACACACAAAAAATTTTGATGGGAGTGAAAATAGAAATAAAAAAAGAAAAAAATAAAAAATTATTTTTTAATATAATGTTCGGTATAAGTGTATAACTCAAAAGAAAATGAAATTGTGCTTACCTTCTAATGGTTGGTATGAGTAAAATAATATAAAAATAAAAAAGAAATAAAATAAAATTACTTAAATACCCTTAAAAAAATAATAAAATATATAATTTATTCTTGTAGGATATATATCAACAAAATAAATTTGGATTTCTCCCCTCTTTCACCAACGTAACCCATTCACAAGTTTTTAAAATCTCATTTCATTTGATTTAAAATAAAATTAGGTTTATTTGACTAATACATTATATAAAACTGGATTTATTTTAATTGTTAAACCTTATATAATAACACTGGTTCTTCCCTATTCACTAAGTAAACATCATCTGAAATTATTTGAAACAGAGCACGCAGAGTAATTGCGATTATTTCACTTCATCTGATTTCAAACCTTGACTAAATGAATTTATGAAATACCCATGAAAGCCTCTTAGTCAAGTCTTCATCCTGTGTTCGAGAACAATTCTGAATCACTCGATTCTAATCACAGCAAGGAAAATCTGAGCCCTGTTATGGAGAATTCCTCTATTTCTGTCAAATCTTCGATTCCCATTAAGCCCCTTCATTCGAACGGCGTTCTAGGAAACTCCTAAAGAAAGCCCACAAAGATTTTGGCTAAGAATGGTAGATCCATCGAAAATCTGTTGGTGATGTCCAAGAAGAAGGGGTGCGAACAAGAAGATGAGATTCAAATGAAGGCTCACCCAGTTTTTTGAAATTAAGTGGCACTATAGTCTTTAAATCAGAACCATACCTTGACTCACCCAGGTTTCTGCTGTCAAATTTGTAAGTCACGGTCAACGGTGTTTTGTATGGGCTAAACACAACGGCAAAGCAAAGAAGGGAATATGGGGGCAGCACAGCAACAAAGCAGAGGAGGAAATTTGGTTATCTAGCAACGAAGCAAAGAAGAAAAGAAGATGATCTAAGGGAAAAATGGTCATCTAGTGCTCCTCTCTTTCGAATCCATCCTCATTCCATCGCTTTAGTTGAGGAAAGTTATTTCCTACATTTGCTGGAATTGCAAAAGCCATCAGAAGAGTTGAACCACATACCAAACGCACAAAACTGTGTTTCCCTATCCTTTTTCCTCCCTTTCCGTCGTGTCACCCACATACCAAACATGTCGTAAAAGTTATAGCAAGTCAAGATATAATATTATTTGCGTCCCTTGTGGTCATTTGGATTTTTGTTTTTTTTTCTCATTTCAATGAAATGTTTGACCTGTCTAATTAGTCAAAGAGGTGTTTTGATAATCTTCATTTGTCTCAGCACTCTATAGCAGGATTACTTAGTTAGCAAAAACAAAGTATTAGCAAAGAAACGCGTAATTTAGATTAAAGAGAAATGGAAAATCTGATTATTATGTTAATAATATTCTATTATCATGAGTCAATATATTTTGATGAATAAGAAGTGTTAATGTTGAAAGCTAATACACAAAAGAACGTAGAAGTATTAGCAAGGAAGGGGGGGAAAATGAGGTGAATTTGTTTTGTTATTGAAATTAATGTATATTCAATTGAACAGGGCATTTTTTATAATCATTAGATACTAAATGCAGCTAAACAAATATTACGTGGGGAAAAAAAAGGGTTCCCGAGCATGGTCGGTTGCTTATGAAATCATAACTTGGTGACTTCATCATATTCCTATAATTTATTAAGCATATGTGTTAGACTTCAATGAGTATCGGAGATATAGACACAGCTCTCGCTTAACGTAAAGGAAATAACTTGCAGTGCACGAGTGTTGGACACCTTGTTGCAGCCAGCACAAGAAAAGGGTCAACATACTCAATGCACCCCAGCTGTTTACCATGAGAGAGTCGATCAAGATTTTTTCATATAATCACTGTACGTGTGGTTTCTCTGCTTCTTCATGCTCTTGTTTTGAAAGAACATATGAACCGTCCAGATATATCATTAGAGAGTCGATCATGATTTTTTCATATAATCACTATGCGTGTGGTTTCTCTGCTTCTTCAAAACAGTGCTCTTGTTTTGAAAGAACATATGAACCGTACAAATTATATATGGACAGCTTATATTTTATTATATTTTATTTAATTTTTAAAAATATCAAACATCATTTTTAAAAAATATATAACTATAAGATTATTTTTATTTTATATATTACTTTATTTAAAATTAAAAAAATTCAATAAAAAATAATAAAAATCTGGACCATCCAGATTTAATCTGGACGATCCAGCTCACGCTAATCGCTATATACTAAGTCCTTGATGGTAAACATATTGCCCTACTTAGATGCATTGATAAGTTTTGAAACCAGGAATTTTAATGGGTCATAAATTCCATCAATGAAACTCTTTCAGTAGAAAATAGCTATTAAGACATTATATAAGAATGTTCTGTTCATATATGATAACTCAACTGATACGAGGTTATTAATTGAGAAGCAAAATTATACTTATCAGAGAATGTTATTTTGATCTCATATATTGAAAATATGCACAATCAAGTATAGTTTGATACAGGACTTTTACTCAAGTGAGTATTTTGCACAGAGGTTTAACTTAGCAAAACATTATCATTCATTCCCCTTGCCTCAAACTTGGTAAAAGAAAACTTTTGTAATAATTTCATATATCATGATAAAGAATGATTTACTCTCATAAGTCAAAGGTCTTGTTCATATAGGAATGGAAAAACTACTTGTTCATATAGGAATGGAAAAACTAATTCATTTCTTAGAAGGGGTGAATGAATCACTAAGATGCCTTTCAAGTGTAAGCTGGATGGTTGAGGAATTGCATTGAGTAGCTGACTACTTGCTGCCAAACGTATCAGTGAGTATTCACATATATAGTTGCAACATATACATGAAATTCTATATATAAGAACTTACATAAGTTCGTCATAACTAGCAGAAGAGATGCTCCAACATTGTATACCAAAGAGCTTTAATTTATTGCAAGAAGATGATACTGGTTTTAGGACTTATTGATGCTAAATCTATGTATCCAACATTTAAATCGAAGAAAAAAAATTGATTAGGCAAAAGGTTTGGACCAGGGACAAGAGATCATCAAATAGCAGCTATATGGCAAAATGAACATAAAGATTAGAGAAAAGAATAATAATAAGAATAGTACAATGGTAAATGACATTATGATCCATCATTGGACTGAGGACTAACCAATTCCAATTGGAAGATTGCGGAAATCATTATGGCAATATGAGCAGCGTATTTCCTGTATTATACATAAATCGTTAAATACTATAACATTATCAAATATCATCACAACATAAGGTAAGAAATACTATAACATAATCAAATTTTAACTGTTGATTTTGAACAAACTTACACATACACTTCACATATTTCTCAGCAGGCAATGAAAAAGAAATGAGTTAATGGAAATGGGAAGGCAAGCACGAAAAGAATCCAGAATTTAAGGAATGAGCAAAGAATACGTCATCAAGAAATGAGAGGGAGGATTGAAGCAGTCAGAAGGCAACAATGATAAGATATTTAGAAAGACGTATAGGAAAAGAATGAACCTTCAGAAATATATCTATATATATACATATATGCGAAAATCGTAGATTATATATTAGATTCGTTAAATGGTGCGGAAGGCAACAATAGAGGTTGTTTACCAGGAAGCATGAACAAAGTTTTATTGAAAAAATAGTGGAGAATTTTAAAGTATGGTTAACAGTCAAATCATTGATAATAGTGGATGAACAACTAAAAAGAGAAAAAAATAATTGTGTTAAACATGATGTACGTGGTTCCAAAAAGTAGAAAGAACAGACAAATGTAATTGAATATACAGCAGAGTACAGAGGAATAATTAAAAAGAAAAAAAAATAGATCAACATGCAGAGTACAGTTAATTATCTTACAATAAACAGGGGGGTAAACAGCAGAACAAATTGAGAAGGCACAGTAGAACATGAAACTAAATGAAAGCATGATGCCATTGACAATCAGGAAAGCGAAAAAGAAAATGGTTCAGACAAATCAAAAGGATTAAAAAAATGGTTCTAAAATGTTGCAAATCGTCCATGCGATGAGAAGAACAGAAACAAATTTGAGAAACAAAATTAAAAAAATGGTTCTAAAATTATGCAACACCACTATCAGCTTCGATCTTGAACAGAAGGAAGCGATGAGGGATGGGAAAGGAACAACCAAGCAACACAACAATTACAAGGCAAAGATGAAGAAAATAGAAGGAAAAAATAAGAAACAACAAGAAAAATAGATTATTAAAATGAAATAGATGAAATCAATGAAAAATCGAAAATAATTGAGCTCCTTCTGGTGCCGTCTATGATGGCCTGTATACCAAATTTCATCTTCATCTATCAGCTTTGATCTCCAACAGAACCTGCAACGAAGGAAGCCACGAGGGATGGGAAAGGAACAACGAAGCAACGCAACAATAATAGGGCAAAGATGAAGAAAACAGAAGGAAAAAGTAAGGGGAAGAAAAGGAAAAATAGATTTAAAATCAGATAGAAACAATAAATTTTCTTTGAAGTTCAATGTTTAGATAGAGATGGTGGGACGCATTTGGATCGAAGGGAAAATTGCAGTGAGAACGAGGAGTATGCAAAAGGAGTGAAAGAGTATAATAAACAAAGAAGTGAATTTGAAGGGTCTGGTCAGAAACGAAGGGTCTCTCCCTTTTTTATTTTCATTAGCTGCTCTTGTGTATGAGCGAAGGGAGCCGAGCCACGATAGGCAATGAGTCGAAGGAACAATCGGCTCATCAACATTAGCCGAGATGAAGAACGGCGTAGGAATAGTGGATGTAAATACTACTGAACAGGGATTCAAATTTAACTTTTATATACACAGAGTAGATGACTATTTTATTCATAATGAAAACGTGCGACAATATGTTTTGTTGCTTGGTATGCATAATAATGGTTATTGAAGGAATATATCTTAGAACAAAGTGGTGATAATCTATTCTCTATAGGTATCCACTATTATTATATATTACATATCATTAGAACAAGTTCTCCACAATTGTTTTTTCTTTATCCACAAACATATTCATTAATACTGCTCCTTTTATCCTAGTTCTAGCAGGGAAGTTTTTCCTTAATACTATAATTTATACAAGAGGGAAACAAAGAGAACAAGGCCACATAGAACATCCTTGTTAGTGAAATATTTTACCAACTTCTCCCAAGAAATATGACTCAAATACTTATGCTATAACATTGGAGAGCATTTCACAAACTTACCCCAATTGTTTTCAATAACAACATCGGCAATAAAATTACTAAACTCAACATATGAGAAATTTAAATCCAACACATTAATTGACATAGTGAGACCATTAATAATTAAACCATGTAAATGATAATCTCTCCATTCCCTTGCTAAAAAAGAGCAATCACATTGGTTTAAAATAAAAGTAGAAGTTAAATTCCTCCTGGAAGAGGTACATAAATCGTTGTTCAATTTCAAAACAAAACTAGAAGAAAAATTCCAACTTGAATAGCACAATTAGAATCCAAGTACAAAGATCAAGACAAATTGTAACAATATTAGATTCAAAGTAAGCTAAAGCTAGAGGGATAAACATAATAGTCTTCTATCTTACGATTCAATAACTCACAAAAACTACACTTGCCTTCGAAAGGTCCTAGATAGCTATTGCATTGTTATCATTCCTACTAACATATTTTTTGTCACAAACTGGGACTTGAACTTTTAACCATTGGTTAAACTAACACTAGACTTGTTGTTGGACCTAGGAATCAAATAATTCATTGTAAGAGCAGAGGTGTTACCCTTATCCATGGACTCCTCCTCTAGAGAGACAATAACAATCAGTTGATCAGTAGTTCATTCATCTAACTGGGAATAGCAGGAAGCCATCAATACTTGAACAATGGTGGGAGATACTTTAGAATATGCCAGGCATGAAAGCCATCTCACTATACAAGACTAAAAGAATCTTGTTATAGTAATACACAATCTTCAATGTTCTTTGAACACCATACATTCCATCACAATAGTGTTCTTTCTGATAGGGAGAGACAATAGCCCTTCTAAGCATTATCAAGTGATCTAAATCTCCTTATAGTCTTAAAGAATTCCACTAAAGTTTCCCTTTTAGAAATCCAATACCTAAGTAAACTCTAATAGGGTTGTGCCACTATTCATGAAAGGCTTTACTAGTGGCAATGAAAGTGTGATCAAGTGTAGTAAGTACATCTTCCCTTAAGGTAATGGCCAACTATGCAATTGCTAAAGTACTTTTTTAAGAACTCTTTCCAATCATTACAATTAGTCTCACACATAGTTTTCACATATGATAATTGTATAAATATAGAAGCCAAGATAGAAACAACATGAGAAGACACAAATCATGTGTACAAAATATTTCAAAAACTAAGTTTGATTCAATATCTAGGTAATGCAATGACACTCAAATATATTGTTTATCACAATCTCACCTAAAGGGTCTCATATCCCAACAAGATGAAAAAACTCAATTGTATGAAAGGCCCATAAAACCAAACAACTATAACATCTTCACAACAAGAGGGTACTGGAAATATTGACACATCAATTTAAACATATCTCAACAATAACATATTACATTGATAATGCTATATTGAAAGGGCACATTCATTGTGTAACACCATAACTTCTAGCTCATTTGATGCCATTTATAAGCTTTGTATTTATCAATCCCACAAGATCATATGAAAAGGGGATGAAAATAATAAACTTTTTTCGTGTTACGCTATGTTAAAAAAATTCAATTTGGTGTCACATTGTAACAATCACAAAAAAAAAAGAAAAGAAAAGGAAAAAGAAAAGGAGTTGAAAATTTTTGAAGTACTGAAAATTTTCTAAGTCTGCTAGCTACAGCCTAGCTATAGCAAGAAATGGTCTAGCTATAGCGAGAGTGCCTTCTCGCTATAGCGAAAATGCTTCTAGCTATAGCGAGTGCGAGCATCCCATACAAAAACCAGGGCATAGCTCACTGTAGCGCGCGCTGTAGCGAAGGCAAGGGTTTGGGACTGACACGAGCTCGCCGTAGCGAGGGTTATGACTCGCTATAGCGAGGGTTAGTCCGGAAAAGCGTGAAAAAAGAGGATTTGACTTCTTAAAGAGCCCCAACTCATCCTTTCTCTCTAAACCGCCTTAAGCTTCGTCCAAGCACAGAAAAAAGGCTTGAGAGAGAGAAAGAAACTAGGAGAAATCAAAAGAGAAGGAAGGGAAGCTAAAGAAGAAAGGTAAGAACCTTCAAAGCTCTTCATGCTCCTTCTTTTTGATTTATTTCTCTCCTTCTAAGCTCCATTTTCATGGGTTGACGAGTGAGAAGGGCTTGGTTCTGACCTAGAGGGAGCAAGAAACCTTTACAAGAGAGTATGATGAGTTGAGAAATGCAAGAAAAGAGAGGAATAGTTAGTGAACTTCTAGTGAGAGAAAGAACCCCTAACTCTTAAAAGCTTAGTAGGGTTTACTAGAAAAAAATCTCTAGCTTTATGAAGAAAGTGCTAAGAAAGTAACTCCATGTTCTTGTGTGTTTAGGCTCAAGAGAAACACTCCCATCTAGTGGTGATAGTGAAATCAACAGGGGAGGAGACAAATTGAAAGGGAAAGTTGTGATTAGCTAATAAGGTAGCTCTCTCCACCTTCTCTCATGCATAAGATGTGTGCTTTTATTGTCTTACTTGTGTGTATGTATGTTTTGAACCATGAGGAGTATGCTAGCATGATGATACCTTATGAATTTAAATGATATTTTATGTGATTTTTTTGGTTTACTTGAGTATGGAAAAGCTAATAACTCTTTAGCCATGGTGAGGATGAGCCAAGAACCCTAAAGTTAGTTGAGACAAAGTAAAGAGTCTCCCAAAAGTGAGGTTGACTCCCAAGAGTAAGGGTTGAGTCTAATAACCTCTTAAAGAATGGGTGAGGCAAGTCCAAAATCCACAAGTGAGTGGGTGAGACTAATCCATGTACTTGGCAAGCTTTTGTATGTTATGTATGGCCTACTCAAATGTTGAAAATATTTTTCTTATGATTTTACATGCTAACATGCCCATGCATACATTGTGAGACTTGTTTGCATACTTTATGTGTAATTGAATGAGAGTTGAGCTATTGAGATTCTTTGAATCTTATTCCCCCTCTCCACCATCCCAACATGATAGGTGGACCAAGTGAGACAAGAGATGGGAGCCACCAAGCTTAAAGCTAGGGAACTCAATGAAGGGATTGTAAAAGAGCCTTTGGTTCTATTTTGTAGTTAAGCCAAGAGATGTAATCTAATGATATGATGTACATGATGTAGCACCTATGAATAATTGCAAATGAATGTATTCAATGTATATATATATATGAGAATTAAATCCATGGTGTATGATGTAGCAAGTGTGGCAATGAATGGTAAGATCTAGCATTTTCCCATTAGTGTATGTGTTAGTGTGGGAGAGTGAATTTTGCAAATCTGGATTGTTAGACACTTGAGCCATGTTTGATAGCTTATATTGATGCTTTCCATGTACTCATAGAGCCTTAGAGGTAGAAGAGGCAAAATTTAAACCCTTAAAGCCTCATTGAACACATGAATTGGGTCATTTTGCCCATGATGTCAAAGTCTGACCAAATGACCTTTTCTTACCTTGAAATTTGGCATGTGACTAGATCTTGTCTAGAGCTTTTTAGGGAGCTAAAGATCAAGTCATTTGGAGGTCTATAGAATTTTCTATGATTTTTTCAAAGTTGGTATCAAAATTTCAGATTTTCAGAAACACTGTTCATTTGGTCAGTTATGGAATTGTGTCATCCGAGGGCCAAACATAGTCCAATGGCTACAAAATTTTATAGGCTTCACAGTAACTTGTAGCAATTAGAAGCACCTCATTTGGAGGTCTAGAGAGAAAGATATGAATTTTTGAAAGTTTTGCCCAGTATTAGACATCTTGCCAGACCCGAGGTACTGTTCCATCGATTTCTGAGAGTTTGACTTGATTAACTGATCTGGAGATATTTTTCCTCTCTAGTTAACATTCACATCTTTCCATAGTGATATCATTTACAAGCATTGGATTTTTTTGGAATTAGTTAGACATTTTTGAAATTCATATCAATAAACTATGATAGTAACAGAACCCCCTCCGACCTTCAGATGATTTCAGATGTCAAACGCATTATGGGTTGGATTTTAAGACTTCTACCTATTTTTAACATAAAGTAGATGTCTTAATCTTTCCAGAATGATCGAGATCATATGTTTTTTATTTTTCTGGATTTAATTGTGATTTTCTAAACTTTGCCCAGAGATGAGGCCAAGTATGGCTGAAAATGAATATACATGTCTCATATCCCTTTTTGCTTTCCATAGGTTTAAAGCATGTTTTCGGATTGAAATGAGTTCTAATCATGCAATTAAATAAGAGGATGTATAGAATGAGCTCACATGGTCCACGTGACACCGAATGGGTTTTTGGATATGATAACTTGTAAATAAAAGTCCAAATCTTCATGCTTCCTCTATGAGAATTATGTGTATGATTCATGATAATTATGCTACTCAAAGGCATGAGATGAGCTAGAATTATGGTGTTACACACATGGACTGTATGAGCTCATACTATACTTTCTCATATTTAATTTCATTATTACAACTCATTTGTATCACAAAAACATACCTACAACTCATGGAAACCGAAATGGAGCTCAAAATAAACAAGCACATTTTCGGCCAGATTTGCTCCATTTTCTGACCCAATTTTGGAAAATCATAACTAAATCTAGAAAATTCAAAATCATGCAATCTTTATTATTATGGAAATCTTAGGATGTTTACTTCACACTAAAAATACGCCTAGGTCATAAAATTCATCACACAGGACATTTGACATCCAAAAAGCTACAGAGACGTTGGCTGCCTGGACTGTTGTTCAATTTACTGATACAAATTTCTGAAATTCATAACTAATTCTATAAAAATCAAAATTACACACATTTAGTCATTCTAGAAAGCTACAAATGTTAACTTGATAGTAAAAATAATTCCAGAATGAAACAGATATGTTTAGTTAGATGGACCCTATGGAATAGTAACCGAACTCATAAGGCACTACTGATACTGATAGTTAACTTCAAACATGCATAACTCACTGCTCAAACTTCCAAATGAGGTGATCTTGGTGGCCAAAGAACTTATGACCTTTAGTTTATTCATGTAAAATTTCATAAGCATTGGACACCATTTGGCCATCGGGTGACACAGAATTCAAAACTGCCAGTATGAACAGTACCCATACCAGAATCCATGAAAAATCCCAACTTTGAAAATTTATCAAATATTCTCTAGGTCTCTAAAAATTATGATCTTTAGCTTTCCAAAATTTTATTAATGAGACCTAATTGCATGCCAAGTTTTAGGGCAAGACTAACTCATTTGGCCAAAAAATGGCATAAGGTTCCATTATGGTCAATTTTGGCTCCATATTGGGTACCAAAATTGCCAAATGGATTTCCCTTGGTCTTGGCACCTTTTGAGCAAGTTTAAAAGCATATTTAAGACTTGTGTGACCTGCCCAAATGGTCCCAAACCTCATGCATCTCATTTTGGCCATTCAACCCACATTTATACACATATTCATCAAACTTTACATTCTCATACCATGGCATTTCCTACTCAAAACATGTGCTAATGATCATATATCATTTCCATATATCTAAACATCACATAATAGTATGTTTACATCTATCTCAAGGTTAATAATATATATACAATATCATATACATCTTGGACCATTATCATGGTTCCAAAATAGACAAAATAAGCATAAACTTGTCAATTGTCCCTCTTCATGGTGGTTGGCTCCCTTCACTATAATTGTTTGGTCCACCTAGCATGTTAGGACATTTAAGAGGAGGGAATGAGATTCAAGAATCCCAATAGCTCATCTCCCATTCCATCACACATAATATGTGCAAGCAAGTTTCACAAATGCATGCATGGAGAAAGTAGAAATCATAGGCATTTTAAAAGCAAATTTAGCATGTGAATCAATCATACAAGACATTCAAGAGCTCACTAAGTGTTTGGATTGGCCTCACACTTCTCCTCATGGATTTTGGACTTGCCTCACTCATTCTTTAAGTACTTTGGACTCAACCATACTCTTGGGAGCCCACTTTGCTTTTAGAAGACTCTTTATTTTATCTCAACCAAGTTCAAGAGTTCTTGGCTCATCCTCACCAAAGGGAAGAGTTCTTGGCCTTTCCATGCTCAAGCAAACTCACACAAACATCATGTAATCATTTGAAAACATAATATAACATCAAGCATCATGGCATATAAAAGCATGCTAGCATACTTTTCAAAGCTTGAAAATACACATACATACATTCTAAAATAAGCTAGACACACATTCATGCATGAGAGAAGGTGGAGAGAGCTACCTTGTATATAAGCACACACTTTTTCTTTAGCTTTCAAGCCTCCTATTTTAGCCACACACCCACAAGTTGGTGGAAATAATGTCTCTTGGCCTAGATACAAATTATGGGAGCTAATTAAGTTCATGAAATAATGTCTAGGGCCTTGCAACTTGCTTAAACCCTAGATTACTCTACAACCTCCATTATGGTCTATATTGGCACTTAATGAAGTAACACCCCTCAAATGATTTCTAGGCCTCATTCTTTATTCTCAAATATGATTCTTGACTCCTTTTAAGCCTCTTGGAGTCATCACATCATTAAAACAAAAGGCCTAACATCATGTTACTTCCTTAGGTCATAATATGGAACCTAAAGCACCAACTCATTCTCTAAGCTTCCTAAATTTTTTCCAAGGTTTCCCCTCACATTCATTCATCATATATGACTCAAAAATAGGCTTGAAACAATTTAAAACTCTCCCTAACTATGTCACCCATAATTGGCCGAAACTTAGAGCATAAATGGGATTTCATGGCTTCTTGATTTTTCCTTGATGGGAGAACCATTTAAGGAGGTTGTTAAGAGTTGTAGGAGGTCAAGGAAACACTTAAATAGCTAAGAGAACTCATAGATTAAATCAATTTTTACAATCCCCTTAAATGCTCTACACTTTTCTAACTTTTAGGTTCATGACTTTCCATGGGGTTTTGTTCATTTTCATGGAGGAAGAGGCATATGGGGGACCTCTTAGGGATCTTAGGAGCACATTTAAACATTCATTTAAGCCTAAGAACATTCATATAAAATCATATTTGCAAGGGAGCATTTGGATCCCTAATGATTCCATTTTATTTCCTAATGCTCCTTTCTTAATTCTATTAGTTCATTCTTAACCCTTGCCATCTAAAACCTCTAATCCCTCCACAAATTGGACAGAAATCAGCCCATAAGACTTGGGCTCATGGTGTTCAAATTCGTGCAAGAGGAAGGAGGAGGGAGAAACTACCAAAGAATGGAAGTTTTACTTTGTTTTCTTGCTTTCTTTGGTTTGTTCTTCCACTTGGTTGGCTTACTCCCTCAATTTTTGAAATTTTCCTCTCTGTTCTACCCCAAAAACAGCACCAAACTCTCCATTAAAATCATAGAAAGAAAGCTTGAGAGGAGAGGAACAAGGTTCAAGAAGGAAGGATATGAAATTTCTTAAAGTTTCTTACCTTTTTCTTGAATTTCTTCCTCCAAAATCCTCCTCCTCTTGTGCGCCTAAGAAGCTGGAGTTTTCCGCTGAAATTGGGCAGAAGCAAGTCGGTCTTAGAGAGGAGAGAAAGAACGTGGCATATAAAGAAGCTTCTTTTAACACTTTAATGCCAATTTTACCCTTCGTTCTTAGCATTTTCGTTTCTCCTTCGTTTTAGCTCCTTTTTGAGAACCGTCTTTTCCATCATAACAAATAGTTCCCAATTTAATAAAATGCCTTTGGAATCACTCAAATCGGTGCTAAAACCTTTTCGAACGAATAGGTCAAAGTTTGAGTCAACCGACGTCGAAAAGAGTACACCGGAGGGGCTTCACTGGTCCTAGGGCTTCCCATGGTTTTTGGGGCCTCTGAGAACCCCATAGAACTCAAAACTTTCATTTAAAAAGCCTTCTTATGAGTTTTTCAAAAAGTGCCCATATTTACAAAAATACCACTTACCTTTCGGCAAATTTATCGAATCACTCTGGTCTTGATTTTTGGGCAACTCAAGGCTCAAATTCTCATTTTTTATTATTTAAAATTTTATCATAATTTTATTTGGCCCCAATTCCTTCTATTTCAGGGACTTCTTTTTGTATCTAGCTCATTTCTGACGTTTACGGAGAAACCAAACATTGCGTTTCTCACGTTTACGGAGGGATTGGATGTTATCATTGTCAATTCAATTTACCCAACAATAATTATGCAATATAAATCAATAAAGACAGTACAATATATACATACAAACTAGAACAAATTTCTTAATTAAATCAACCAAAATGCCCTTATGATCTATCCCACTATAAGTGAGCTCACAATCGTGAGGAATCAATAGCCAAAGTGATTATTACAACAAATAAAATCACTCAATCATACTCAACAACAAACAACAACATCATTTCTCACAATAATGGTGTGCAAAGAGTGTAAAGATGCAAATGGGATGACATGATATTCAATCATGCATAAATAATTATCAAGATCAAAAAACAAACAATGTTTCAACTATAGATGATGGCAATCAAATGGTTATTTCAATTAAGTTCACCTAGACATCCTTATGATTGGACCCACAATCATAAGGCGTCAAAGGCCCATAATAACTAGAAGGTGATCAAAGACATAGTCATACTCTATCAACATTCACAACAATTTTTTATAACAAGAGTGTAAAATCAAGAGTATGAACATTCACTTTTGTACAACACTCGTGTGGCCATTAGGATTACTTAAATTCATTATGATTCACTAAAATATCATGTCAAAGAGCAATGTGTCCAAAATTAGGAGCTAAAATGCAAGAAAACTTCAAATTTAAAAAAAAAAAAAAGAAAAGGCAAGGCAAGGGAAAAATTGTAACATTCTAAAATTAATTAAGGTATTAATTATGAATTTGAGTTAATTAAGAATAATTATTATAGAGTAATTGGGCAAGCTATAGGAAAGGGAATTTATAGAGAAATAAACTAATAATATGGGTTGAAGGTTTAATTGGGTTAGAAACTTTATTTAGGTCCAAATTAATTTTAGTAAGCCACAGGTAAAGATTAATGGAGACCTAATGATTTTAGGTATAGGCCTAACTCTTTATTATGAGACTTGGGGCCTAGAAAGATCACCGAGTAATGACCCAATCTGATTTAATGAGATAGAGACCCAAGACTTAATTTACATAAGCCCTTATAATTAGCCCAACACACATTATGCAAACTCAAATTAGATTGATTCTTGAAACTTGGCCTAACTTAATCAAATTTCTACAGCCCAACTCATGAAAACTGGTCCAACAAACATAAAATCTGAATCTATGCGCCTTTGGGTTAACCCATAACCCATTTAAGACCTAATTTAAACCCTAAATATACTCAACCTACTCCCCATTCTACAGAAAAAATACAAGAAGTAAAGCAAAATTTGGAGGTCTTAGAGAAGGGTTAGGGTCTTTGACACATTTTTACCATTTCTCACTTCTATGCTCAAAATCAGCTAAGGTAGTTATTGTATAACTTAATTCTCTTCTCTTTTTCTTCAATTTAACCTGATTAATGTTTCGTTTAGAGCATTTCACCCACATCCAAAATCTAAAACTTGTTATTTAGTGTTTTCATGGTAAAATTTCATAGGTTGAGGCTAAGAGTGTTGCTAAGTAAGTATAAAATCCTCATTTTGATGCTTTCTCTGTTAGTTAGAGACCTATTAGCTGACTTATGATATAGGCTCTATTTCTATGCGAAAATAATCATAATGTAAGGTGATATTTTGAAGTTTCTGGTCTAAGAAAGACAAAATCTAAAATTTGATCTCTTGGGGGTATAAGTAAGTGTTTCCTTTTCTCTTATGTGGCATATGTACTAAATTCCCATCATTTGAACTGACTTTTGGGGCTTGACTTTTACATATGCCAAAATAGATATGTTAGGAGTGACCCATTGTGAGTTCTTATTGTTGTGACCTTGAATTGGTATAATAGACCCTTAGAAAGCTTGGATAAGAAACTCTCAATGAACTCTTGTTAAGATTAATCTGTTGATAGGAAAATTCTTAACTAATGATAGTTAAATGATGATAATCATTGCTTATGTTAGGCTTGGTATGCTTTGAATCATGATGGTAGTTAGAAGAAGAATAATTGCCTTTATTGAGGTAATTGGGGTTATTTTTCCTAATTCCATGTATATGCTTATGTTAATCTGATATTTGTTACACATGCTTAATTTTAAAATATTAAATGATTAATTGATTACTTGAATTGTTATTATGATTGGACCCTGTGAGTTCATGGTGGAGCTGTGGTGTAGCTACTATCCGTGCATATGTTTTGATAGGGTGCCGGGTTGTAATCAGACCTCAGATGCACTGAGCCCTTATTGTGCTCATTATAGAGTAGGTACCATGGACAGACTTCTCCCAGTGTTATTAGCCATTAACATGTTGTGTGTAATTATTGGTATAAAACAGTAGTCATTAGTAGCTCAACTAATTCATTTGCAAATTGAATTGATGATTTTGGTATTAATGATATGAAATTACATCATATTAATTAATCTGTACATATATATGAAATTTTTCTCTTATTATTGAGATTGTTTATCTCACCCTGGTTATGGGCTAACATTTTTAATGACCAGACCTCTTAATGGCAAGGAGAAATTAATGAAAACTTATTATATGGTTTGGTAGCATATAAGTTTGGAAACATTGTCAAATTGTATTGTGTAATTAGATTACTAGTTTTATATAATTGCTACATTGCATTATAAATTGCCAAATATAGGGACTGTACATGTAATATAATTATTATAAAATTAAATATTATAGTTGTAATTGGCTAACAATGGATGAGTAACTTGATCTTATATGAACATTAAGCATTGGCCCTATGCTCCTTGTGATCAGAACACTTTTGTTGTCACTAAATTATGGAATTCGCTTATGTATAATAGTTTCGTGAGTAGAAATCAACACTTAAATCTTAAAGTGGATAATGATAAATTAACTAGGTAAATCAAGTAGATAAATGCCATTAGAGTTTCACAAATTGAGGGAGAATGTTCGTAGAGGGAGAATTGGAGTGCATAGGAGGAAATTTAGGAGTTAAAGGAGCAGAGGAGAATTGGTCATGGCCAAAAGCGACGAAGTTGCCTAAGGAAGAAAATAGAGATGAATTGGCCACGGCTAAAAGTGTATTTAGCCATTGCAAAATGTGAAAGGCAAGTCTGATGGTGTTGCAGAGGGTAATTCACAGCAGCGAAAGGGGTATTTGGCCCGATGAAATTTGCAAAATTTGTGAAGGTGTAAGGAATTGAATCCGAGAGTAATTGCTGTGGCATGAGAGAATTTAGCCATGACGAAGGTGCTCAATTTCTCATATTAACCTAGAAACTTTGGTTTTCTTTATGTAAATGATAAGGAATGATTTAGGAGCACTTGTAGGAGGTTCTTGTGAGTTGGAATTAATGGATGATAGGATGAAAAGCTTATAATTGTGGGTTTGATTCCCTCATATGCATAAATGGTTATGAGTAGTTAGTTATTGACTCTAACAATATCAAGGTTTAAATTTTCTCACCTTTTCCTAATGTAAGTAATTTCATAATAACTTCAAATCTCTATTGATGATTATCAATTATGTCTTTAACCTTAATTACCATGATTAGAAGTCAGTGTCATCATAAAAATCATTTCCCTATTGGTGTAATGGTGGCAAAGGCTTTTATCTATCAAATATAGAATGTCCCAATGCCATGATGAGAACCAAATCATAATTTTGCATTCATTTTTAGTAATTTCCTTTTTTTTTGGGGCAAAGAACAAATTTTCAAGGAGTTAAATGGCACAAATGATATTATATACTAAGAAAACATCATACCCAAGCCAAAAATCAAGCAAAAACAATAAGTTTTGAGCTAAAGCTCAAAACAATTTCAAATTGGGCTTTAAGAGCGAAGTTTGAAAAATTTTCACACATTTCAAATCAATTTCCACTCTACTTTGATACCAATTGCTAACATAGATGTGGGAGACTAAAAGCATATATGAATCCAAGCTTTGTTATTGATTTCTTGAATCCTCTTGACATGGAGAAGCATGAAAAAAGAAGGTAAAGAGAGGAAGGAAAAAAGGGAAGATGAGAAAGAAGCTATATCTTGCATATGGCTCATCCTCATCTAAAAGGGCCCCTTTTACATATGTGTATATGTATAGACAAAATCACCCTAGCCAATATGAAATACGATTACTGATTTCTAAATGGGTTGCAAGTTGAGGTTTCTTTCTAAAAGGGCTCATGGATAATCTAACATGTTATTGGAGGTTTTCCAATCACATGACTCAATCCATTTTAAGTAATGCTAAATACAAACTAAATATTTGATATTATTGAACAAAGTCTATTGATTAGTATGACAATTGATTAATACTAATATGCATTTTAATTAAAACTATTCTAATGGAGATATTCTTGGGAAAGTAATCATTTTCATGAGTGTAAGATTTGTGAACCAATTGATCCATTAAAGTATGAAGGACTCGATTGGAGATAGTAGAGGGAACATCATGGAAGCACTAATCATTGCCTTTTTTGGCCAACCACCCTATGTTGTTTTAGGTGATGTCCTTTATATTGTTTTTTCATCATGTCTTGCATGTAGTAGTCGCATGTTAGGGAGTATAATTTACTTGTACTTTATCTAATTAAAATGATTTTAATAGTTCAATAATATATCAAATATTTCATTCATCAAGTGAGTGTATGGTATGTCCTTAATGCCTTTGAATAATTGGTTTTAGAAACTTGAATAAATTTTGGAAGTCTAGTCATGTACTGAGTGAAGACTAATTTAACAATTCATTTTAAGAATCACGAGTAATTATGTTATTGAATGTTGATTGTAATTATGTACCAAGTTGGAGATATTGCAAGAGAGATGAATCTAGATCTATCATACACTATAAATCTTACATAATAGGTTATATGTAGGTTGACTTGCATAAGCTAATTTGCTTAGGTGTTATTATGTACCCGGTTGGAGATGTTATATTAATTAAATTAGGATAAATTCAAAGTTCATAAGATAATATAGAATTTTTTCTATAAGAAATATGGTAACATAGATAAGTTATTTCAACGTTACTAGTCGGGACACTTATGGCATATCCAAGATCCTTTATTAGCTTCGTGCCCATATTTGCCAATCCCACGACACTGACACTCTGGTGTAGGGATTAGCATAAGGATGGAGCCTACTAAGGAGCAAATAAAAACCCACCTAATTGTGTGTTAGGAAATGTCTTTGAGAATGGATGACTGCCAACAAGAGCTCTTAGCCCTAGAGGGATTCAAGCTTGCACAATATGAGTACTTGCGAAGATCCTATCTATTTCTCCTTTTTCAGTTGACCTAACTAACAGATACATAATTAGGTCAAAGGGCATTATGTGGGATAATTAGATTTAGGTTAATTAGAGACATAATGGAATGGATAATCGATATATTAAAAAAATTGTGTTGTCCATGACATATGAACTGCTAGCTATTGAGTTTCTATTGATATTATTATTATTAATTATGGAATAGGTAAATTCGAATCCTCATTTGCCTGCATAGACTCCTGCATTCACCCTATATTGCATTATTTAGATTAATGATACTCTTATTTGTTACTAGGTCTTCTAATTTGGTCCTGGTATTTAGAGTAACCTAGAGTATTAGATAGATTAGGGTAATTAACCTTTTGGTAATTTAGGTTTGTTTAGATAATTATTATGATAGATTAAATTAGGATTAATTTTGTATACATAGTTTATTTTAATCAAGCAAATATTTTATTTAGTCAATTTATTTAATATTATTTTCAATTATGCTAATTTAATTAGGTTGTTCATTTTTTAATTTATTGAATTAATAATTTCAAATTCATCTATGTAATTTAACAATTTAATAATTTAAATTAGTTTAAGTTACTTAGTTATTAGTTTGTAATTAGTCTTTCTAGTCTTAGGATTTTTCATTAAGATATTTTTGTGTCATCATAGGTTGTTGTTCAATTCCTAGGATGTTCTTATGAGATTAGAATGTCTCAGATTAGGTTTGAGGTAATTCTGAGTTAGCCTAGTTAATTCTAGGTTATCTTATGCTTTTTTCATTTTTTTCGTCTTTTATCTACTAAGTTAGGTTTTTACCTACTGCATTTGTACTAAGCTTATGTTTTAGGTTTCTTAGCTTATGCAGTATCTTGGGATAAACTTTTTATAGCTTAATAACATGTTTTAATATGTTATAGGTTTGTTTATTGAGTTAGGCAATTTCATTGTATTTTTTACAACATAATCATGCTACAAAAATTTGGCCTTCCCAATATTGCTACTGAAGGCAAAATGAGGGCTAAACTTTCCAATGCTAAAACTTTTTTAGTGCCACTAATGTGGTTGCCACTAAAAGATAGATCTAGTTGTGATAACTTTTAAAAGCTACTTTCAATGGTGGTCAAATCCTTTTTCAATCAAAAAGAAATTCACCAAATAAGCTTTTTTATTTTTTTAAAATTTTGTTTAAAAATTATTTTATAATCCTACTTAGCAAAAGTGAACTTTCTTGCTGTTTGTCAAAACATATCAAAAGATTATTGGCAAAAGTGGAAAAAAAGTGGAAAAAATGCTTCCTTTAATAATCACAACATTAATATATAATGAATAAGGTAATCAAACTAGATGGAATAACAGTGCACACAATGAAGAAAAAAGTGTACTTTTATGCTATGTTTGGTGGCATAGTTTAGAAATTTATGGGAATGAAATTTTGAAATAAAATAGGAGATATCTATTATGTTTTTGTTAATTTTGTTAATTATTTTTTTAAAGTAAGGATTTGAGTTTTATTTCTCATTCTTCCAATTCACTTTTTTCTTTCCTATTTATCCCCTCAATCTCCTCTCTCTCATACTAAATACAACCTTTGTAATAACTACTATCATTGTTATAAAATAATTGCTACTAAAAGGTCTTTTTTTTTTTGTAGAGTAAGATAGTTTTTAGATAACTTTAATTTAACATTTTGTTTTGTAAATTTTTTTCCTATTTATTTTTATAAATTTTGACACATTAGAGTTAACCCAATGGTTAGCCATATTCATAGCTTTAGCCCACTTTCCTACATTAATGAAAATATATGCTTTCATTGTAGGCAAATTTGTGTTACTTTTACTAATTGTTTAAATAGTGCACTTGCAAGCAATATTATTTAAGGAAAAATTATATATTAAAAACTTGAAAATCTATAATATTTATTTTAAAGGATCTGTTATCATTATTTTAGACAAAATTACCACTGGTTTTAACTAAAGTTAGTAATACTCAGTAGTAATAGATTATTTAAAATAAATATTATAAACTTCAGGTCCCTAAATGTAATTCTCCCATTATTTAATTAAAAAAATCACATCACTTTTGTTTTATATATAGTAGATGAGCAATACATACCTGAAAGGACTAAATATGGGAGGCCTCATTTCAAAAGCCCAATGGTTATAGTCCAAGGACAAAGCCCCAAATCCCCCATATGAGAAGTATCGAAAGATGTCTGGAGCCTTTCCCAGGGAGTAATGTAAAGTGATTTCTTTTTGTTTTTTTTTTGGTAAAATGTAAAGTGATTTCGAACCTAAGGAGGAAGTCTGAGGAGCAAATATGGAGGCCCAATCCACTTAAAAGGAGGCCCAATCCAAGACCAAGTCCATGTGCAAACATTTCTGCTTTCTCCGCACATAATCTCTCTCAAATATTTGTGTCCTTAGCAACGACGATAGTTGTGGCCTTAGGGAAAATCAGCAGCGCGACGGATTTTTTTTTTTTAACATTTTTTTATAAAAAAATTTAAATCAAAATCACTCAACCAAATATATATGGTTGGAAATGGAAAAGGATCAGAAGCAAAAATGAATAAATAAAACTATGCAATATTTACGTTTAATGATAAATGTGAGACGCAACTAATCTATGATTTCCAAATTTATAACCAAAAAATAAAAGAAACAATACCAAACACGAAAGAAAAAGAAAAACAAAGAAAACGTAAATTATAATTCTGCTGTCAATAAATGTTTTATTTTTATTTTTCCCATAATTTTAAAGCTTTTCAACGGGATCATCCTTATCATAAGTTTGAATTAATTTTCAATTTCAGATAGTAGCAACTAGAACTTGAAGAACCCATATTGAAGAAAATGAACTAAAATGACATAATTTCGCTCGGAAAATGATTTAAATTTAGAGGTAATTTAAATTAATTTGGGCAAAATGATATACGGTAGTTCCTGATCAGTTGCGTGCTATGTGAGGATCAGACATCCAAGCTGCTGGTGCCCTTGCTGTGACTTTCATGGAGAAGAGACGAACAAAAAGCAAAGCAAGGTTCAAGATAAGACTCTTCCGATGGGCCATCTTCAAGAGCAAAATTAAAAATATGTAAGAGCTTTTCGAGCTCAAGTTGCACTGATGCGAGGAATAAGCACAACTTATTCTGAGAATTGCTAATACATATAGACAATTACGGACACACACACACACACACATAATATATATATATATATATATATATAAGGGATAAGAGCGCAGTTTAAATTTTGACGCACACATTGTGGTCAGGCAAAAAAATTTAATTTAAAACTTTAAAACAGTTTTCCTGGACTGGCGTCTTGCATGCCTAGTGGTGAGGTCAAGATAATCATAGTCAGACATGCGTCTTTTGATTTTTTTTTTTCCCGAAGAACTAACACATGAAATTAAAAAGAAAGACAAATGTTTGGTTGAACATTAAGGCAAGATTGTGACAAATATATATATATTCCTTATCAAACACTCAATGTGACATTAGCCTAATTTGGGCCTTCATGTTGATTTCTACTTTTCATATTTGATGGCACTTATATTAGGGGAAAAAAAATTCTTTTATGTCGAAAATCTTTTACAACATAATACAACATGATTGAATCTTAAAAAAAAATCCATATGTTATATATGTTTTGATTGAAAAATCTAATATCATAAACTTAAATTCACTACTGAGGGAGTTCATATATAGCCCACTTTCTAAAATTCTTAAGTTGTGTTCACAATGAGATTTTAATACTAAAAATTGTATTTGCAAAAAAATTAATAGAATCACCAAATAATCAACTGACATCTATATATTACACAGATAAAAAAAAATAAGACAGTAGATTTATGCATAAAAATTTAATTTTTTGGTTGAAAAATTCTAAATTTATAAGAAAATTTACCCGTGTTTAATAAAAGATGTGACATATAATTACTACAACAATTTGATTTATGTACCTAGTTACATCTTAGAATAAGACAGTAGATTTAAGTATGTTAAATCTCACACAGTTATTAATTCATTTACTCTCATATATTGTATAAAAATATGACTCCTTAATTATTATTTTTATTTAAAAGAAAATAGATATGGAGCAAAAAGTTTTCAATATATATGAAGTTAATTAAACATAATGGTTGGGTAAACATAGACTTAGAATTGTTCATGCCGGGGGAAACATTTAATTAGTGCCCTATAAAAATTTGTATATTAAAATTAGACGACTTTAGTTTTAAGTAAAAGACCAACAAAAGCCTTATAAGATGAACAATGAGTCAAAAGCCTCGTTCATTTAATGCTAGGAATTAGTCAATTTTGAAGATGTCAACAGAGCATTTTAATTTGTTTTCTTCCTTTTTTTTTCTTTTTCAAAACAGGAAACTAGGACGGATACAGACCTGGGATCAGATACGCAGACATTTCAAAGTATTGTGTAAGGTTACGAACTAAAAAAGGATAAACATATTAGTGTTACTTTAATTTTTCTAAATATTTAAAGATTTATATTTCAAAATATTGAACTTGACATATATATTTTAATAAAATCATCATCTCTATATTATTTAAAACATATACATCACATAATTGAATTTTAATTTTTGATATTTATTATACTTAAACATTTTATAAATAAATTTTTATGCGAAATTGCACTAAGAGTAAACTGAATGATTTGAGAACGATGTATGAAATAAAGATGATTTGGAAAATGGTGAAAGATTGGATAAAGCACGCAACCAAAAAGTATTGTCATTTGTATGCCACAGCCCAGAAGATGTGCTTGACCTCTATTTCTAAGTTGAAATAATTTAAGGAGGGAAAGTAACTATATAGAGTTAAATGGAAATTTTTTTCATACAAAACATTTTATTAGGATAATTTATTGAAATATTTTAATTATGAAAATTTTTGAGATGACAAGCTGCTTTGGGAAGGAGTGGAGAGGCTTTTCTTGCTCCCCATTTTCCTCGTTCCTCAACCTCCCCTCGCTGTTCCAATGATCCACTGTGGCAGGAAAATGCCTCTTATTCTCATTTTACGGGAATATAAAGATTTGCACAAGTTCTCATATTTGTATAATTTTATACAAATTAAGAAAAGTTGAAACAAAATAACATATTATAATCTTAAAATTCAAATTCATATCCTTAAAAATAAACATATGTTGAAGTTTAGTAGTATGAATAAATTATAAATGTATAAATTGTAATGTCCTGGTATATAGAGCTAATTAGAAATTAAGAAGAGTTTAAGTTAAATTAAAATCTAAGAGATTTAAATTAAATAATTGAGAAAGAAGAAATTGAATTAAGATGTGAAACTGAATATAATATAATTATATGCATTAAAAGAGATGAATTATAGCACCTAGTATAAAATTAAACTCATTAGAAATTATTGGCTAGCCAAACAAGGCATTGACCCACCATAACTCTTTTTCTATAATAATATTAAATGGTTTTTAGTCAATAATTAAATGTTTCCTATTATTGTCTAATAATTTGTCCAAATGTAAAAATTAAAATTTATAATTTTCCTCATACTATTTTTATTAATTTGCAACTTGAATGAATTATATATAAGCAAGTATCCTCGTACTATTTTTTATTTGTGTCTCACTATAATTATTATCCAATCTCAACAAGAAGTTTCCTTATAGTCCTTGATTTAATTCTTGAAGTATGCTAGCTCCCTCATGCAAAGTTTTATCGATTAACCAACTGGAATATTATGATTGAATTGCCAGTAAACATGTTTTATGTACCTATTTATTTTCATCCCCGTAATGTTAATTAATTTCACAACAATGTGTTTTTGAATTTTTGTATCTTAAATGTTGAAATTTTATTTTATTTATCCTTGTCATTTTTGAACTTTTATTTAATCCCTTGCTATATAATATTCCAATAAAACTATTTTCAATAGAAAAACTATATGCCCACTTATCCCTTTAGCCATTATGTTCATTTTCCACTCAATGAGTACTACAACCCATTCTATTATTTATCATTGGAGATAGTAACTTTGTGTTTGACCCATTCCCATTAGCCTAGCTTAGGAACATGTTAGTGGTGGGCCAGCATTCAGGTTATCTAATAGTAATAAATTGTTGTCCTCTGTATGTATGTATAGGTTTTTAATCTAAAGTCAGTTCCACAAATAATGGGCAGAATCTCAACTCTATTGATTATTTATTTATTTATTAATTGAGAATTGGGAGTAATGCTCTCTGTGTTATTTGATTGTTGTAGAAATTTTTGAGATGTTTTGTCTACAATGGACACTTTGTTGGATTTCCAGAAATATATTAAGATAAATTATTTCTATAATATTGTTTATGTAAAGAGAATATGATGTATGAATATAAATTTATATGTTTAGTTAGATTTATGGATGTAAGGTTATCTCATATTTCATACAATCACATTTCTATTTTTGGGCGTAGCATCTTATAAATTCAAATACTATTAAATGAGATCAATTTTTACTAATCATTTAAATGTTTTGTATTATAAACATTAAGTTCTACTTATTATTAATTTGTAACTCAATTAGATAATTCTCAACCCTGATATATCAATGATTTTTGTTGTAACATATGCTTAGAATGTTTACTTTCATAATTAAAATTAAAAAATAAAATTTTAAACTTTAAAATAAATCATATATTTCATTT
Organism: Erythrophleum ivorense; assembly: GCA_026724425.1. Taxonomy (NCBI): domain Eukaryota; kingdom Viridiplantae; phylum Streptophyta; class Magnoliopsida; order Fabales; family Fabaceae; genus Erythrophleum; species Erythrophleum ivorense. Next base: position 1,462,384 of record JAIUCV010000031.1, read on the forward strand.
TTTAAAGATGAAAAAACAAACTAATCTAAATAGATTAAGGTTGGATATTAACTATTTCTATATATATTGGTTTCAATGGCTGGTTGTTTGTACTTTGTAATACTGTTTTAATGTTAGTTAAATATGGGAATTGACATAAAATAAATAAAATGTGCAACCTTGTTTTTAAACTAGCAACAAAATATTAAGAGATTAGTGAAGGAATGTATTGAATGAATAATGAAGAGACTGTGACAAATATATGTGAGGGAATAATAGTGGAATGTGAGAGAATGATGAGGAGGGAGAGGAAATGGTAAGGGAATGGCAAGAGACACTTCCACAAAATCTGTGTTTCCTTCCTTATTTAGTGAAAGAATTTTAAGTTTATTTAGGGAATAATGATGGTAATTCAAGCATTTGGTGAGGGAAATCCCTGGCTGAACCCTTAACAAGAAACAAGGGAAAAGTCCATTATTGAAAAGGATTTTACCAAGGATTTTGGCAAGGAAAATTCCTTCATTGTTTTGTGAATGAGGGGATTTAGTGAAGGATTGGCAACAGAAATTTCTTTCACTATTTAACAATGTAGAAATAGTGAGAAATTTTTTCATTGTTGTTCCCACACTGAATGTGTTAGCGAGGGATTGACGAGGAAGATATCCCTTACTATTTTCCAAAATTTTTGTGGTGATTTTCTTTTGTTTGTCACCTCCAAGACTACCTAGCCATCCTCCATCAAATAGCTAGGCTTGCCACCTTACCTACGAAGCAAGAAATTCTCATGGAAACATGCTTGGTAATGGATGGACAAATTTGAAATCAATTGGAAATCATAATTCTACAAATTTAAGAGGAAATATATATAGATATATAGTTTATAGAATTTTTACAAATTATTGAATAATTGACATCAATTGGAAATCATAATTCCACACAAATTAAAATAAGATCTCGCTGCCTTGTTTTCTTTTCCTATCTAACAGCAAATATTTCAGCTTTCTCCATACATAATATCCACTAGAAGCTTCTTCACAACAGATAAGGTTTTATTTAGTTCTCAACTTGCTTTTCCCTGAATCATTTGTGTCCTTAGGGATGAAGATAATTGTGGCCGCGGGGATCATCAGCAGCGCGGCGGATTTTATCTGCATTTTTTTAATAAGAAAATTTAAATCAAAATCACTCAACGCAATATATGTAATTGAAAAATGGAAAAGGATCAGAAGAAAACATAAATTAATGAAACTATGCAATATGTACGTTTAATGATATGTGAGAGGCATCTAATCCATGGTTTCCAAGTTTATGACCAAAAAGAAAAAGAAGCAACACCGAAAAGGAAAGAAAATGAAAATTTAAGAAGAAAAGAGTAAATTAAAATTTTGGTGTCAATAAATATTTTAATTTTACTTTTCCGGTAATTTTAAGCTTTTCAATCGGGTCATCATTATCATAAGTTTGAATTAATTTTCAATTTCAGATAGTAGAAACAAAAACTTGAAAAACCCTCATCGAAGAAAATTAAATAAAATCATATGATTCTGCGCCGAAAATGATTTAAAGTTAGAGCTAATTTAAATTGATTTAGCAAAATGATATATTTATAGTTCCTGATCACTTACGTGCTATGTGAGGATCAGATATCCAAACTGCTGGCGCCCTTGCTGCGACTTTCACGGAGAAGAGAAGAACAAAAAGCAAAGCAAATTTCAAGATGAGCTTCTTCAGATAAGCCATCTTCAAAAGCAAAACTAAACAATAGGGAAAAGCTTTTTAAGCTCCAAGTTGCACTGATATGAGGGATAAGCACAACTTATTCTGAGAATTGCTAGGATATATGGACACTTACGGACATATATAAGGGTTAAGAGCCGTTTAAATTTTCATGTAAACATTGTGGTTAGGTAAAAAAGTTTAATTTAAAGCTTTATAACATTTTTCCTGGACTGGCATCTTATGATATTGCATACCTAGTGGGCAGGTCAAGATAACCATAGTCAAACATGTTTACTTTGATTTTTTCTTCCCCTAAGAACTAACACACACACACACACACACGAAAAAAGACAAATGTTAGGTTGAAAATTAGGGCAAGATTGTGACAATTTTTTTTTCCCCTTATAAAACTTCCAATGTGGCATTAGCCTAATTTGGATCTTTTGCGGAGGCTGGTACTTCTCATGCATGACAGCAATTATATTAGGGAAAAGTTTGTCAGGTGTTTCACAACAGATTCTTTAATAAATATACAATAAATAGTGATTTTTTATACCTCAACACAACAGGATTGGACATGTTGAAAAAGTTTATCTTATTTTAATTAAAAAAATCAAGTAATAAATACCAATGAAAATTTTACCCATATCCATTTATATTGAACCTAAATCCCCTTATGAGGGTTTACTGGTCTTTTGCTTGGAACAAAAGTTTTCTAATTTTGTTTTGGAATCATTATAGGACATTAATTAAATATTTCACCTAGCACGTACGATCAGTTCTTAATTTTTTTTTTTTGTTTTTTGGGGTGCCTAACCATTATGTTTATCAAGAACAATTTTTAATATTGAAATCTCATTGTGAATGCAACTTCAGAATTTTAGAGAATAATGGACTATATAGGAACTTGGTTTTACTTGAATTTTCAATTTTGTTTCTTAACTTTATTTAGTTTCAATTTTGTTTCTTAATTTTACCTTAAGTTTCACTTTCATGCTTTAATTTCATTTTGTTCTAATTTGATTCATTAACTTTACTTTAAGTTTTATTTTGTCTTTTAATTTTATTTGGTTTTAATTTAGTCATTTAACTATACCTTAAGTCTCATTTTCATCTTTTAATGTTATTTTGTTCCAATTTTGCTCTTAATTTTTAAAAATCACTCAAATACTTTTCGTTCTTTAATTTTTTTTAGTAGTTTTTGAATATTAAAGACAAAATTAAAATCAAATGAAATTAAAGGACTAAATGAAATTTAAAGTAAAATTAAAGGACCAAATTAAAAATAAATGAAGTTAAAAGATGAAAATAAAATTTAAAATAAAGTTAGAGGACCAAAAACGTTTTTTGCCTTTTCAAAATTAAAGATTCAATTATATTGTATTAGGTTGTAAAAAATCACTATTTATTATATATTTATTGAAGAATCTGTTCTGAAACACCTACCAAATTGTTTTCCTAATGTAACTGCTATCATGCATGAAAAGTACCAGCCTCCGCAAAAGATCCAAATTACGCTAATGTAACATTGAAAGTCAAAAAGAAAAAGTGTCACAATCTTGCCCTAATTTTCAACCAAACGTTTGTCTTTCTTCTTTTATATTTTAGTTCTTAGGGAAATAAAAATCAAAATACGCATGTTTGACGATGATTATCTTGACCTGACTACAAGGTATGCAACATCATAAGACGCCAGTCCAGGAAAACTGTTAGTCCTTATATATATATATATATATATATATAAGCCCTTTTATATAGATATGTGTGTATTTATCCGTAATTGTCCATATATAATAGCAATTCTCAAAACAGGTTGTGCTTATTCCTCATATCAGTGCAACTTGAAGCTTGAAAAGCTCTCATATATTTGTTAATTTTTGCTCTTGAAGATGCTTATCGGAAGAAGTTCATCTTGAACAAAAATGAAAAAATGGAAAAACTTGCACGATATATTCTCAACAGAAGGGACAAAATTGAAACTTCAGCTTTTGAAATTTTAGACATAAGACAGTACTTTCAAGCTTCGAAAAACACCCGCTGTTCATGGGGTTCAATTTTCCGGTTTCATAAAACATTAAAAGCACTCAGAAAATTGCAAATAAAAAACACAGAAACTAAAAATTTACACCTTTGGAACAACACGCAAGATAGAGGCAAAATATAATCACACAATCAGATCATAACATAATAACAACATCAGTTTTTTTCCATTATGTAACATTAATTCGTGGTGTAATATTTGCTTTAATCAGCACAAATTTAGGGCAGAAACAATAACCTTCAACCTTCAACCTTCAGTAATTGCAAACATAAAGCCAATTTTGCAGATTTTAAAAATTACGCTAGACAGAGGCATAACCTACTGTGATACACTTAACATTGTAAATTTTATGAACCCACGCTATATAATCCACCCTAAAATCCCTTTCCCAATTTCATTTAAGTTAACCCAAATTATTTAATGGTCTTTACACAATTAAAAACATTAGGAATAATATTGAGTGAAAAAATTATATCATAAATTACAAGTAAAGAGAATAAAATCTCAAATCGACCTTAGCTTAACATTACAAAATAAATCAATATAAAAAACAAAGCATACATCAAATAGGTGAGGGAAGAAGAAAAAGAAACAGAATTAATTGATAATTTTCCTCCAAAACTAAGCTTCTCTAATAACTTGAAGCATTGTCCAAGCCCAAAATGTCCAAAATGGTGGCCCCTTTCAAAAAATTGAAGATACATGCCTTAAACGCCCTAAAAACCAAAAGACAAAACACAACTATTTTGTTGTAATGATGGGCATTATGTCGCTAGACCATTATGTGATTTCAAATTAGTTGTAGAAATTTAGGCATCGTAGCACTTAAATCAGACGTTAGATGTCACAGGGTCATTACTCTCTTTCCAAAAGACGCGCCATTTAGAGTGTGCAGCCCCCCGCTTATAAGCCCCTTCACCTCTCTAGGTCCAACCGATGTGGGATGTAACACTTTCTCCCGGCCAATCTGTGACGCCCTCGTCACAGGTGGCCCACCGGTGGGGCCCCCCTGGGCCAAACCCGAGGTAGGCTCTGATACCACTTTGTCACGGGGTCATTACTCTCTCTCCAAAAGACACGCTATTTAGAGTGTGCAGGCCCCCCGCTTATAAGCCCCTTCACCTCCCCAGGTCCAACCGATGTGGAACGTAACACAGAGCATTGAAATCTCTTTCAGCAGCGGTCTTGGGCGCTGCAATGTTGAAATCTTCAATGGCTTGCTCTTTTTGCATCTTTACTTCGAGTTCCCAAAGTTCTAGTTCTAGGATGACTTTGGCTTAGAATTCCTTGTATTTTCAACCTAAAAAAGTGATTAAAATATGATTAATTTTTATTTAAAGAAAAATTAATTCAAAACTTATCATTTATAGTATAAAAACTAAAGTATGAATCGATAAACAAATATTATGCACATTTTTCTTAAAATTAATTATTTTAATCAAAACTCAAGTATGAACAGATAAATAGATACTATATATATTTTTCTTAAAAGTAATTATTTTAACTTTAAAATTTGTTAACTCACTACCAATCTCATAACAAAAATGCAAAATAAAATAAATAAATAAGAGTTAACACACTCTCAAACTTGAATTTTTACTCATCTTTGAATAAAACAAATCACATGAAAAAACAAAAAACTAGAATGCCTACTCGCCCACTCAAAATTTATGCCCACTTAAATCCTCAAGTATTGCATCATACAATATCCCTAATAAGACCACCAAGCAATATATAACCACTAAAAAAAATTGTTGATTTAGCCACCGTTATAACTATGGTTAAACTCCCTTACTACGGTTACTTAATTTGTGGTTAAAGTGTTCATGGAGATAGATTTAACCACAGTTTTACAAAACTGTTGGAAAGACTGTGGCTAAACTAGATAATTGCCACGGTTAACCTAAACATGGAGAAATGGGACATAGCCACAATTTAAGGAAACTGTGGCTATGTCAAAGCCTTAACCATAGTTTACAAATGGTGGCAAATACAAGACATAACCATGATATAACCACGATTTACTACTCGTGGCAAAAACTTAGACCGTGGTTATATCTTGTCTTTGCCACGGTTAGTAAACCATAGTTAAGGCTCTGACATAGCCACGGTTTCAAAGAATTGTGGCTATGTTCTATTTTGCCTATATTTTATAAACATGACTATGACAATTATGGTTAATTTTGTAATCATATACCACCATCCAATAACCCCATAATTATGATAGTTAACTTTGTCACATATACATAACACTAAATTTGAACTAATCCAGCAAGTATTTTTCAATAACAATTTTTAGAAATATATTCAACAACAGTCATATGACAATAGCAATAGGCATAATATCATTAAAATCAAAAAGACATAAATGGTCCATTAATTTGTAGAGCAATTCTTATGAGGAGTGACTACCATTGGCTACTTGATGTTTGCTATCCCGATCACTTGGTCTCTAAAAATTAAAACAAAATAATAGTTGTCATTCACTTTATAGATATTACTAGAATATAAATTTGAACAATTACCCCTTAGGCTTGGAAGGTTGCAAGCTCTGGTGGTAATATGCCTTGAAAATTTTTAAGTATGAAAGCCATAGTTGCCTCTAGTTATCATTGTCACTTAACAATTACAGCATTTTCAACCTCATCTTGTCTTTGTCGCTCATCTCTTTCAGCCATTTGTGCTTTAAGTTGAGTAACCTCGTTTTGCAATTCTACATAAGATGATCGAAATGAACTCTCACGAGCCCAACATCTAAAGACTTGGGACAGACAAAAACCAAATCTCATTCCTCGAACTCGACCGTAATGCTCTTTATTTCCTAAGGCTCGGGCCAATGAATCATCACTCGAAAGGTCTTAGGAAGAAGAGTCCTCAACCTAAAACATTCTAATTCATTCTTGCAAATTCGAATAAAGGGTAATAAATCAATTAAAAATAAAGACTTTCATCAAAATTAAACATCAACACCCATGTCATTCAAAGACTTACACAAATAGCTTTAGCTTCATCGTTCACATATGATCCATCATCATGTATGTGAACTGCTGTCCACACATCTTCTAGTGACATAGGACCTCCACGCTCAGCTTCCTGCAAATTCAAAAGCATTTAACATATTTTAAATTGCATTTAAAAATCAAATGACTTGTAATTAAATAAGTTACTTAATGAAATAAAACTTACCATCTCAGCTTTCTTTCGTGCAAAGTTTTTTGAACCACTTGTATGTGGCATTGTTAACATCCTTCTATTTTATTTATTTATCGTTGCAATTCTCTAATGAATAAGGAAAATATTATATTTGGTTATTATATTTTAAACTATTTATCATTTTAAAAATATTACATCTTAAGAAATAATTTTGATTACCTGAGATCTCTAGATAAAACGCTGGTTTATAAAAGCAGCCCAATGGTCCCTATCTATGCCATCTGGGACATCATCAATTATTTGTTCTCTGGTGCGAGTCCCATCATTTTTATATAATTCATAACGTGCATGCCTCCACCTAGCTCCCAATTATTGTAAAATATATCTTTTGTGTGTATCATCAACAACAAATTTAGTCTACAAGATAAAGTATAATGGTTAGTACAGATATCAAGGGAAAAATTTAGTCTACTATTACCTTAACCACATTGGTACACATATGATCTTTATACTCTTGTGGAACATTCCTCCAATCCAAATATATAAGTGGAAACGATTTGAAATTAGCTCCAATCATGCCTAAGAAAACACCTAACATTCTACCGCCATCTTCAATTGGTTAGAGGGAATTGTTTCATGATACTATAACCCTTTCTTTAAGAGGAAGGGCCTAAACATCATGTATAATCATTTTCCTATGTGTTAAAGTTCCTATCTCATCTATTGAATTGAGATTATTATACAAATAAGAAATAGATAAATTGAGATTAGTATACAACTAAGAAATAGATAATTTACTTACCAGTAATTTCAACTAACCAATTTCGTCTTCGTAGTTGTCGTGCTGGCTGTGAAGGTTGCTCGTGTTGATCTTGATCATCATTTGCAAATAGGTCTTCAACACCCAAATCTGGTTAGAAGGCAAGGATATCAAGAATGTCTGAAACAAGTGATGTGGATGAAATAGGTGGATTAATAGAACCTAAGTAACTCAGATAGCCTTCATCACTGACTGGCAAACTCGATGAAGGACCACTGGTACTGGGTACACTGGCTCTACTTGTGCTGGTTGATTTAGATGTCTTGAAGAACTTTTTCATCTTCTATATCCCTGTTAATGAAGACAAAATAATATATAACATATACCAACATACAAACATACAAACATATATATATATATATATATATATAACATACACACATACACACACACACACACACACACACACACACACACACACACACACACACTTATATTTATAAGAAAAATCAATGAAATATAAAAATGAAATAACATTTGACCTAGATAAGCATAAATGCACTTCTAAGTTTGGGAATAGAGTTTCCACTTGTTGAGATTGGTTTGGCTCACTCTTATAAATATCTTCATTATCTTCACCCATGTCATACAAGTCACATGGCTTTAGATGCACGGCTATACTCCAATCTTTATTAAATTCATCTTCCACATAATATACTTGTTAAGCTTCATAGACTTGAATAAATGGTTCATCATCTTCATTATCACTAGTGCATATCAATCGTGAAAAATTGATAGATGTGAATCCCAAATCATCCTTTTCAATGCCTCTTGGATTAGTTGTGTTGGCCCACATACATTTGAATAAAGTAACTACAAATTGACCATAATAGTTTAATTCAATGATGTCTAACAGTTTTTCATAATACAACACACCACCGAAATGTATGTTGTTATCACGTCCACTTTGCATAATTTTTGGTCCCAAAAGAACCAAATACTCCACTATTTTGAGTTTTCAATCCTTCGTCTCTAGCTAAAGTGCGAAATTTAAATCCATTAACATTGTAAACGGTATATCGCTTTGCTTTATCAAAGGGACCTATGGCAAGAAAATTCATATCACTTGAATACGACCTGGAAACATCATTTTTTATCTAGAACAAAACAAAAGGAAAGTGTTTTAGTACAATTTTGCTTATAAAGATTAAAACAGTGAAGGATATGCATATACTTACACAACGAGAAAACTAGTCAACAAATTCTCTATGAACTCTTTTATTTATCTCAGATGAAGATCGTGTACGACTTCTTAACTGTCTCTTAATGTGATCTTTAAATTCCCTACATGACATACATCAAGTAATTATATTATCACTCAAGAAATTTGTAGCTAATACTAAATTTAATATATAATCTACTCACTAAAGAAAAGGATCCACTTCTTTGTAGTTGGTCAACACATGATGGTGTGCTTGTAATTTTTCCTTAGGAGAGAGAGTAATATATTCAAAACCACCTATTGGTTTTCCAACAAGCAGGAACAAAGTGCTGACATAAGATAGACCAACATCAGGTTCAGCGTTTACACGTCTAGGTTAGTTGAACATTGTCTCAATTCCATCCAAGTACCTCTAGCAAAAAGTTAAAACTTGTTGAGTTAGGTAACCCTCAACTATGGAGCCTTCTGGCTGTGCCTTGTTTCGTACATAAGACTTCAATTTTCCCAAATACCTGTTTAACATATTACATTAATCATCATAAATAGATTTAAAATAATTTGAAATAACATCTAAGGATTCAATATATATTAATTACCTTTCTATAGGATACATCCATCGATAATGAACAGGGTCTCCAAGTTTGGCTTCCCTTGTTAAGTGTACAATTAAATGAATCATAACTATGAAGAATGAAGGAGGGAATAACATCTCCAAATGACACAATGTGAGAACAACTATATTTTGAAGTTGATCAAATTCTTTCATGCTTAATACTTTATTACGTAACTGTCTAAAAAATGAGCATAAGTCAATTAGAACTGCTAATACTTGCTTAGGGAGCATGTTTCTCATGGCTAAAAGTAAAAGTTGCTGCATAAGAACATGTGATTCATGACTTTTCAATCCTCCAATCTTACGTTGTCTCAAATCGATACATCTAGAAATATTACTTGAATATCCATATGGCACATTGATATTTTTTAAGTCCTAAAAAATTTATCTTTATTAGTGTTTGTTAAGGTAAACACAGCTGGGGAATATTTACCATTGTTGTCACGACAAAGGTCAGACCTAATGCATATTTTTGTTAAGTCTTTCTATGCATTTAAATGGTCTTTTGATCTTCCAAAATCATTCAACAAAGTGAATATGCATTACATCAAGATTGTGATGTATCAAATGGTCAGCCCAATAGGGAAGTTTAAAAAATATAATCTTCTTACGCCACTGTAAAACATCACTATCTACATTACTAACTCCTTTAGGTCTTTTTTCTTAGCCTTCAACTTCCACCTCTTTTCCAAATACAACATTGACATCCTCTAGTTATTTTAAGAGTTTTGAGTCAGTAATTCTTGTCGGAGGATTTCTTTTCTCTTCTTTTCCATCAAATTGATATCGGGCCAATCTAAATTTATGTTCTAATTTCAAAACCTGATGATGGCTCATGAAACACCATTTTCTACTATGATATAATCTTAAAGGAATTGAATCAAAGTTGCAAGATGGACAAACTAACCCAGTATGTACATTCCAACAAGATAATGTTCCAAGCTCTGGAAAATCACTAATGGTCCACATTACAGCTACACGCATATTGAAAACTTCATCAGTATAAGAATCATAGGTTTCAACTCCCACATTCTATAAATCTATCAACTCTTCAATTAACAGTTGTAGATAGATATCAATGTCATTGTCCGATGTTCACTTTCCTAGAATTATTATTGACAAAATAAATGAACTTTGTTTCATACACATTTAAGGAGGAAGATTGTACAGTATAGGGACAATTGGCCATATACTATAACTTGTACTTAAAGTGCCAAATGGATTAAAGCCATCTGTGGCTAACCCAAGATGAACATTTTAGGGATCTAAAACAAACTAAGCATGCATTATGTCAAAGTGCTTCCACGCCTCAGAGTCCCTCAAATGCCTCATCATACCATCATTATTCTTGTTAATATGATGCCATCTCATGTGTTCGGCAGTTTTAGAGGACATAAAAAGCCTCTGCAACTGTGGCTACAATGAAAAATATCTAAGTACTTTTATAAGTCGTTTGATTCGTTTTTCACCTTTAACTTTTGGCTTCCATCTAGATGTATTGCACTTTTTACACACATCTTTATTTTCATCATCTCCCCAATACAACATACAATATTTGGACATGCTTGAATTTTTGGGTAATTGAGCTGCAACTTATTAATAATTTTCTTGGCTTCATAGAAAGAAGTTGGAATGTTTGCTTATTCAAAGGCATAAGCTAATAACTCTAATATCATTGACATAACTTTATCACTTATTCCACATAAACACTTGATGTGATATAATTTAACTAAAAAAGATAACTTTGAATATTTTTTGCACCCTTCAAATAAATTTTGTTGCCCATCTCTCATTAATTCATAAAACTCTTTTGCACTGTTGTTCGGTTTTCGGTTTGATAGTGAAACTGGACCCTTAACTTCATTTACATGTTCATTATCATAAACTCTAAATGCATCAATAACCATGTCCTGCATAGGGTCATTCCTACCAATTCGTTCTTGTCTCACTTGTGGCTGTAACTGAGTTTCTACAATAAGTTCATTTCGAAGTCTCTCTCCATGTCTAACCCAAAAAGTATATCCTTGTGGAAAAGGTTTAACAATTAAATGGTCATGCACAACTTCTCTAATATGCCATTTCTTAAATTGGCATTTAGGACATGGACATATGATTTTACCCTCCACACTTCCATTAATAAATGCAAAGTCTAAAAATCAGTTTAACACATCTAAGTATTCACAAGTATTTCAGGGTTTACTGGTCCAAGACTTGTCCATTTCTGTAATCTAAAAATAATTCTTTAATTATTTAATAATTATAAACTAATTCATGAAAATTCCGAAAAACCTAATATATGAAATTTAAATCATTTCCACATGTTCTAACTAATTAATATTATTTTAGTTTTTCTAATGAAGTTAATACATATAACTCCTTAGATCAAATAACAAATATATATAATCTACTATATATTATTGCTCAACTAGAATTTTAAATATCAAATTAAAAGACTACAAATTATGATTTCTTTATATATATAAACCTAAAATATTTAACTTAAATGGATTAAAAAAACTATCTTATATCTATAGTCTATTTTTTTCAAATGCACCAAAAAAATATTATTTTTCAAATGATAAATTACTTTTTATTTCAAGCAAATAATTTTACTAAAAATGTCAAAAAAAAAAAAACAAAGCACCATTGATCATCAAGCAATCAATCACAAATTTTACCAAATATGCCAAAAAAACAAGCCACCATTGATGGAAAAAAAACTTCATAATCACAAATCAGCAACAAAAACCCATAAACAATAATTATAAAACAAACAAAATAACTTACAAAAATGAATGCAATCCAACAACACGGAAAAGAAGATGACTCAACTACTCCTACGCTCGAAACTGGTTGTAAAACAAAACCTTTGAAGCTCGAAACTGGTTGTAGGAGTTAGAAAGCAATAGATGAAGAAGCAAGTTAGAAAGCAGCAAACAAAGAATAGATGAAGAAGTAATGATTAAGGGCAAGGTTTGCAAGTTTAACCATGGGTTCTCTTAAATCGTGGTTAAGACATAACATAGTCACGATTTTTTAATAAACCATGGCTAAATAAGCGCGACCTAACCATGGTTTAGGATAAATCGTGGTTAAGACACCCACGATTTTACTTAAATTGCAAGAATATCTGTGCAGTTGAGTCATGGTTTACTCAAATCGTGGGAAAGATTGGTTTTTGGCTATGGCTAAGGCATTAACCGTGGCTGCGTAACCACGATTTATGTAAATCGTGCTTTTAAGTCTAGCATTTTGGCCATGTTTAGGTTAAACATGGTTAGGTTGTATCTAACCATGGTTTTTTGAAACCGTAGTTAAGATCTCGTCCTTAAGCCTCCATTTTCTTGTAGTGAATAGTAACAAAGTTCAAAAAGTAATATTAATTTTCTAGCAATTTGGAAATGTCTGTTAACTCCTAATTAATAATGCCCATTTCACGAATATTAAATGCATATATAACTGCATGTTTACAGAATTGGACATATCACACATGTGGTTGAAAGTTTCCTTCAATATTCCAAACTTTTAGTTTTGATGATAATAAAATTCTTGAGTTGAAATTTATTTGATCAACTAAAAAGCATTGTATATTAAGATGATTAATTATATTCTAATTTGTGGGTGATTTTTATGATTTAATAGGTTAAAACTTTCTTTTCTTGATGAAGTGCTTAGTTATCCCTCATATGATAAGATTATTTCAATATCTCTCAGCAGTTGAATAAAAGCAGACCTAGAAGCATAAAGTATTGATTTCATTCAACGATTTTGCCATGGAAATAAATCAACCCAAACTCAATGGAAATTTCATGGCAACATTCAAATGATCAAGCCAAAGATAAACTTGTCCAAGAGAGCAAAAATGAAAGCTAAAGTTAAGCTATAAGTTGTCCAAATAAAGACCAAAACATGACTGGGCTTATATCTTTCAAAGCAGAATGGATGGAAACAAACTCAAATAATCTCTTTCAACTTTAACCTTCTATATTAAAATACATCAATAGTAAAATGCATCCTACCCTAACACTATTAAAAAAAGGGAATTTTGTGACGATTGCATAGCAACAGTTGTCCCAACCACTGCTAAAAAATGGGCATTGCGATAATTGGATCAATTGCTGCCATCTAGCAGCAATTGTTGACCAAATCACTGTAACTGCTGTTGAAAAATCTAAAATACCAATAGTAGATTTCAAATCTATGAAAAATTTTGCTGCCCTTTGCATAGTGCAACAACTTCTCCCTTTGTACTTGCCTAGTTACTCCAGCCACCGTTAGACCTCATCACCGTTGGCTGACAGTCAAACCCTACTGTTGTTGTCCATCCAGCCATAGCCAACCTTTTGCCCATCATATTTGCCATTTTCCTACATCTTCATTATTTATCTTCCAATTTCAACCATTTTGAGATAATTTTTCTCTATGTTCTTTCATTTTTAAAGATCTATTGGATTGATAGCTTAAAGATTGTTAAAATGCTTGATTATTATTCTTTGTTATTCTTACGTATTTAAAAATTTGATGGGAGGATTTTTTTTTATTCATATATTTATATTAATTTGTAGGAGGCTTTTATTTTAATGTCGTTGAGATTGTTTGAATAGAACAAACTTGAAAAGTTTTTTTTTTATTTCACATTGTGCAGCCATAAATTACTTAATTTATTAACCTTAGGACATTTGGTCACTTTTTGCCCTGATTGTTGATCAACTACTGAAATACATTTGTATTTAAAATATTGGATGAGCATGCATTTCATTTTCATTGTTTCTTGTAAGTCTTCATTTTCTTACAGAAAAATTGATGATATGTTAAATGTTATATCTACTTTAGGATAAGGACTAATTTATACATCATAGGACTAATTTATAAGTCTTAAAATTATAGGTTTTCTGATTTCTTAAGGAAAAATTTAAACACCTAGTATTTTTTCCAAGTTAGTTTTAGATATCGATGTAGTTTAGAAGTGGCAATTGTGAAATTTGAGTGTCAGTTTAGCATCAATTGGGATTTAGTTTAAAGTTAGTTTGTTCTATTGCAATTTGAAGTGTGTCAATCAATATTATATTGATTGGTTTAATTGTCACTTAATTACCTTGTAGTGTTTTATTTATAAATATTAATGAAAATATTAAAATAAATGTTAAAACTTGAACAGGTTAGCTGTAAAATTTTTATTTTATTTTATTTATTAAAATGTTCATAATGCTTAGGTGCTATTATTAAGATTGAGTAAGCAATTTTAATTTTAAAATGTTAACTTAATTCCAATAGCAATAAAATGGATATGAATTCAACAGATTGTTAATATCTTAATCTCAGCAACCAAGCCTCCGTATAACATAATACTTTATATTTATTTAATATTAATTAATTAAGGTAAATGCAATTTGTAAATATTTTTAACTCGTGCGTTAGGTAAATTAATAAGACAAAAAAAATCGGTTCAGGAATTAAGCAACCCATTTTGACGGTAAATTAATATAAAAGGTTTATGATCTCTGATCGTCATCATTCAAAATAGATTTCCTAAGTTGGAGCTCACAACTTTCAAATTTGAGTTGCTTAATCTACTGTGCAAATGATAAATTAATTAGGAAACAATATATGCATTGGACCTTTAATTTCACTCATGTTTTTACTTTTCATACTATTATTTGACAGTTGGCACTTATTTTTCCATGCTTTAAGCATTCTAACTTGTTAATATCTTCATCTTTATCTTCTTCTTTTTTTCTTTCTTTCTTTCGTTTATTCAAAAGTGACGGGTTTTTATGACTCTTTAAATATACCTTTCATAGTTCTGACGTTTGACCATGTGCCCATTTTCCTTCTCTTCTAAATTAATGTGCCACTTGAAATTTGAATTTTTTTCTCCCTTTTGCCTAGCCACATGCCTTTTTCTCCATCTTTCTTTTCCATGCATTAATTTCTAGTGAACCACCACTTCCCGTTATTTTTCTTAACTAAAGTGTCCATATCAAATTTACACTACTGCTTACTGTTAATTTTTGGGCCATGGGAAGGAATCCAAACTGGTTTGACAGTTCCACGAGCCCATGAATTGGTGTGCGTCCCAGTTGTAAGGCCCATATGTGGCCCACTTAACTAGGTTTGAATTAGTGTCTGAATTTGGGAAGTTGTACCCATTGTTGTCTTTTCGATTTTGTTAATAAGAAGCTAGTAGGCTTTTTAAAAGATATGTGGGCATTAGGGGTGTTTATCGGCCCATTAGGCCTTAGGAGTTCAGCCTAATCGAGTCGGGTCGAGTCAAAAATATAAAATGGGTAAAACTTTAAATAAAATTATATCGGTTTAGGCCGAGTCACGGATGAAGACATAAGGTATGTTTGAAATTGTTTTTGTTTTAATGTTTTCAAAACATATGTTTTTAAGAATAAATTTTTTAGAACAAAAAAATTAAAAAATCTGTTTGAATCATTATTTTGAAAAGTAATTGTTTTCTATTTTTTACCTGATTCTATAGAACAAAAATTACAGAACACTTAAAAAGTGTTCTGAGTTTTTTGTTTTTTTGTTTTACAAAACACTTCATTAAAAATATATTATCAAACAGGTTTTTTTGTTTTTTTGTTCTTGAAAATAAAAAAATTGTTCTACAGAATTAAATCAAACATGGCCATATTCTGCCCAACTTACTCTAGTAATTATTATTATTTTTAGTTATAAATATCTTGTTATCTTATATATATATTTTTATTCTTACTTCATCTGATTCTCCTTGCATGCTGTAGCTTTTATTACTTACTCAAATCCTCCTTACTTCTTAATTGTTTTTATCATTGATTTACATATTTACTGATATTTCTTTTATTGAATAATGAAAATACACGTGTTTGCCTAAAACTAATTATGTTAGTATAACTTATATTTTACTTGATAATACCAAATTATTTTTTTATTATTGATAAAAATATGAGGGTTCTAAAAGCCCATTATTTTGAAATATATACCTATAAATCTATAAAAAAAATATTTTTATATTATAAGTATCAGTTCATAAAAGAAAAAAATGACACCGGCAGCCCTAACTCAACATAAAACCGAACTTGTTTAGGCAGGCCAAGCCACAGGCGTAAAAATAAGCCTAATGTCATAAAAACAAGCCCTGGCCATGAACAGCCCTAGTGGGCATGCTTTGTCTAAATAGGATTTGAATGTGATTTAAGTGTTGTTGAATTAGTGATTGAATTTGGGAAGCTGCACCCAATGTTATAAGTGGTGTAAATATATTTTATAAAAGATTTTAACAACAATATAATAATAATTGACTCCTTACCATTTTCCTTTGTAGTATTCACAGCTACAACATTTGCCTTACAATTAATCATTTTCATCTGGACCTCATTAACAAATCCTCTAAGGGTTGAAACTATTGTCATAACTTCAACAATTGCTTGATCCTAGTTTACATTAAAAAAAATATCTACATATTAAGCATATTACTCAAAATTTCCCAAACAAAGAATTGAGAAAATAGTATAGATGCCAAACCAACAGATCATAGTAATTGATATATGATATTATATATCTCATAATGGGCACTCAACACTATTCCTATGCAGTTTAAACACACAAACTAGCCCAATTATTTGGTCATAGGAATAATAATATGATAGCAACTAAAGGCTTTAAAAGTCATAGGAAAACATAAAATAATGCAAAAGATAAATATTTTGACTATAATGACTACATGTTTTCATTGAATTCACCCTTGTTGGAGTGCAAACCAAATGGAAAGAGAAACATTATTCTAACAAGATCAGAAAAGGCAATAATTAATCAAGGAAATAAAAAAGCAACATGGGCTACTGCACATGCAATGAAATTTTATTAATATTATTCCTTATTTCTTTAATTGCAATTTTCTTTTTCATTGTGTGACACTTAGAAAATAGAATTCTTACGAATCTGCTTTCTCTTCTTCCATGTGTATTACCATAGCAAATCCAACAAGTGCACCTTCTGGATCAATTTCAACCAAGCTTATATGTAACATAGTAATTGAATTAAGATTCAAATAGTGAATCAGAAGGTTAATTTTTGAATCATAAATCATATCAAATTGTACAATTCAAAAATATATTAAAAAAAAATTTAAAATATATTAGATGAATTATGTATAATTATATACATAAAGGAAGTTCATAATATTAAATTTAAATGAGAATTGACAAAAATTTAATTATAAGTCTCACAAAACAAAATTATAATTTATAACTTAGTAACTATTAGCCTAAGTGATAACTTTGATAAAAAAAAACTCATAAATAATCAAGTTCAAAATTAATTATCCTCATATTCATCGAGACTAATATCATCATTGTTACTATTATTTTTATCATCATCCAACATGATAACTCCTTCATCCTTTTCTTCTAACTTTTTCAGTGTCATCATCATCTCCAATGTCTTGTTCAACATTATCTTGTATCCGAATGCCTTTTCTTTTATCCATATAACATTATTTTGTATTTGAATACCTTTACCCAAATCAACTTGACTAATATAGTGATACATGATCTATAATGGTGGGCCACATGTTTTTGTTATGTAATCATTTTTTTTATTTTCTTTAATAGTATTTGAAAATAGATATTTAGCTAATTCATAGCAGATGTAGAAAGTTTCAAATTAAGAATGTGCAAATCAATTAGTTACTTTTTAAACCAAATATTTGAAATAGAATTTTTCATCAAGAAAAAAAATAATTTTCTTATAAATGTTAACATTATGTGAAATTTGATATATATATATATATATATATCAAATTTCACATAATGTATTTGAATGCCTTTTCTTTTATCCATACAGCATTATTCTGTATTTGAATACCTTTTCCTTTATCTTTCTTATTGGCATTAAGATTTTGTGGACCTAAAAATAGACATATCACATATGTAATTATATTATATAAGGTAAGGAACTAAATGAGAAAAAATAATTTAAAAATTTACAAAAAGAAGCTTAAGATTGCAAGTGCAATACCTTTCTTTCTTTTCTTACTATGATCTCCTTCATCAATCTTAAAGCACTCATGGACATCCATCCAAGAGTTTCCTTCCAAGTAAAGCTCTTCTTGTTTAATAATCCACTCATCATTAGATTCATGATTTGATAAGTAAATAGGATCATATGTATCTCCTTTCGCCTCTTTTTGCATTTGTCTAATCTTAAGTTAAAGATCGTACTTAACAAATATAAGAGCATTCAACTTTCATTGCTCTAAGTGATTTCTTCTCTTAAAATGGATATAATCAAATACACTCCAATTCCTCTCACACCCCATGGCACTACAAGTCACACCCCATGGCACTACAAGTAAGGTTTAAGATACGAATGGCAAGTGTCTGTAGCTCTTTGCACTTTTCTCCAAAACTATTTCACCATAAAGCTAACAATATATATATATATATAAAGACTCAATTAATTACTATATATAATGTTTAACATAAATAAAGTAATTAATTACATTACTAGATGAATAATTACTAATTGTTAAGCTATATCCAAAGAGTCCATCTACTTTGTCAAGTTTCTTAATTTGGGAATCAATTTTAGCTTGAGTTTTAATATCAAGACATATCTTATCTAATGTTTTGAATAATCCAACCTTCACCTCAATATCCAAGTTAAACTTTGGATTATAATGAAACCTATAAAGTTATTAGGATAAGGTAAGATACAATAATAAATAAAATATAAAATAATTATATTACATAAAAATTAAAATTATTTCTAAGAAAAACTTACTTAAGATTTAGAAAATATGCCGCTATGTAAAGAGGCTTATAGAGTTAATAATCTTAATATTTGTCTATAATTTCCCATATTTTCTTATATTTGCTTTCTACATTATTAAAATTATTTGTTATTTATTCCTTTGCTCTATCTATATCCTCATAAATATATCTCATTACTGGCTTTGGATCACCATCCACAAGTTCAAGGACTTTCACAAGAAGAGACACACAATTGAAGCAGTACTTGATAGACTTCCAAAATCTTGAATCAGCTAGAACTATGTCTTCCACAATTTTTACTTCATTCCTAGAGGCATATGCACTTTTAGACCATTATTCTAATGCAAACATAGATCAGAGCATAATGTTTTGATCCAAAATAGACTTCATTGTTAAATAAGATGTGGCAAAATCTTGTTATTATTGGTCAAGCTAATTCTTTACTTTTAGAGTAACTTTTGAACAAATTAAGTGCCTAAGTGTTCCTATAAATGAAAGTCATAATTTCTTTTTTTGCTTCTTCAATGGTATTATGGAATACAATGATGTTACCAATGTTTTCAAGAATTAAATCAAGATAGTGGGTGGCACAAGGAGACCAAAAGAGCTATTTTATTTTGTCTATCAACTAAGTTTTTGTAGATACAAGGGTTAAAGCACTGTCTGTTGCTACTTGGATCACATTTTCCTTTCTAATTTTCATTACCATCTCATCCAATAATTCAAATATTTTTTAGCATCTTTAATGATACTACTAGTATTAATAGATTTTTTTTCAAAAAAGTAATTCCTTTAGGGCTATTGACAAGAAAATTAGTAAATGACCTACCTTTTCCATTAGTCCATCCATTTGATATTAATATACAACCAATTTTTTTTCATTTAACTTTATATTTATCCAAATTGACATTGACAAAATCAACCTCTTTCTTTAAGAATGAGACTCTTACTTCATAATAAGTAGGTGATTTCAAGCCTTTACTATATTCATTAATTAATTTCACCATATTAATAAATAATGGTTTCTTTACCAAAGTATATGGCTATGCATTACCATATATGCAACTACAAATATCCCTAACCACTTGATCTTTATCCTTTACTATTGCATTTATAGTTTGTTGTTTCATAGGCTTAGAGCTAAAGCCACCTTCCCCCTTTTCCTTTTACTATATAAGCTTTTATGGACCCCTTAGTTTATGAATCATGCTCTTGATTTCCTTTATCATCAAAGCAATTAACAACATCATCATTATCCTTGTTCATATCATCTAAATTTTTAAAAAATAAATTTCTTACCCCCTTTGGTGTATGTTCACAAGGTGCAACTTCTTTATGTGTTCTAGCTAGATGATGTTTCATTCTAAATACTTATCCTCATATTGTTTTAAGACAATAGTTACATTTAACATGTAACCGAGTCTCAAGATACTTGCAATTATCCTAAGCAACATCTTTCTTCACCTTCTTTTTTAGAGCCATAACTTAATTATAAGAAAAGAAAGTAAAAAATGCTAAAGGGAAAAACTATGAACTTTTATGACTTCACACCTAGCTAGTAGCCACCCACCCATAGCGTCTACTATTGCTTGCCACAGAGGTAAATCAGAATATTAAATAGGGTTTAAATGTTTAGGTTTGTATATGTATAAGAGTAGGAATAATTAATTTAGAGTGTTTTAATTCAAATGACACACCTTATGCCGTTTGGAATGTAGCCAACATATACTAATAGGACACTGGGTGCTACAAAGTTGACTGCATGAATCATGACATCGTTTCTCATTTTTTTAGCTAGATTCCAGAGCTTTTGTGCTTTTAAAAAGGATGATAATTGTTTGCAAGAGTCGACGATACCATTTCAATAAGATAAAAAGGATAAAAGAAAAATGTAATCTTCGTTAGCCAAACAAGTTGCATTGGGTAACAAAGGACCCGACTTCGTGACCTAACGCAACTGCTAGTTTTTGAATCATTAGACCATTGTGAATTGCCAGAACATGCATGATTCTAGTGATTCATAGTGCAATTTTGGTTCTTTAAAATTTCATTATACAATATGTTTTGTTTTCATGTAGAATCGCATTGGATCATGCGTCCCAAATTGTGAATCGGATGATTTCTACTACTCTGATATACAATGAAAATGATATTAACATAAGAAAGCCATATAAATATGATAAACCAAATTCTACAACTTTGGAAAAAAGATAATAATAAAGGACCACTAAATGTTATTTACAATATCAATTTTTCACTTATTTCCTTGAAAAAAGAAACATAAGCATATCAAAACCAATTAACAAGATAACAAGGCAAATTTCCAATTCAAATCATGTTGCTTATTATAGAAAAAGTTTATAACACAAAAAAATTAGGATTTTTCAAGAAGATCCTTGATA
Organism: Erythrophleum ivorense; assembly: GCA_026724425.1. Lineage (NCBI taxonomy): Eukaryota > Viridiplantae > Streptophyta > Magnoliopsida > Fabales > Fabaceae > Erythrophleum > Erythrophleum ivorense. Next base: position 1,484,037 of record JAIUCV010000031.1, read on the forward strand.
GGAAACTGGTTTAAATTTAAAGAAATTAGTTCTCTTGATTATGATGTTCAATAAAAATATTAACATTTACATATGCACCATTGCAATCACGTAACAACACAATGCTTGGGCATCTTAATAATGATGTCAACAAGTAGGCCATGTAATCGCAAAATTAAGCATAAAATAACTTAAAAGGTGGGACAAACCCAACTTCTAGAACTTTACAATAATGAGAGCCCAAAGGCAAACAAAATTTTCCTAATTTATAAATGTTAATAAAAAAATGGTAAAATAAAAGTCCTTGGAAAATGGAAATACATATCTTTTGAATTGTAATATTGATTCTCAATATGAACATCTTGCTTCTCTTGTTCTTCATTTAACTACTCAAATCCATAGTCCTCCATATTAGCATCTACAAAATAAAACAAGGGAGTACTCAATTTCTTTATGCCAATTGGAGATAATAAAATCAATGATATGGCGATATTTTTCAGAACAAGGGATTTGAAATAAGACATAGAAATAGTCCATCACAAAAATCCTAAACGTAAACAAATAGATGCTTAAATATATCAAGTACATTGTTTCATTATACACTAATAAGGACATTAAGATATAGGAAATATGGAACATCTAGCTTTCCTTTAAGCTTCAGACCTATTCAGTTTCTTTACAGTTAATGCAAGAAAATTTTTTAAACCAACACTCCTTTGCTATTCTTAACAATTTAGATTCCTAGAAATGAGCATCAACATTGTCACCAAATACAAATGCATAGGCAAATAATAGCCTTATGGACAAGAAGATCCATTGTGTCATGTTATAAAAGTCTCCAAAATTGGTTTGAAATTTCCATAATAACAATTATGTGTAACAACCAGAAAAAGAAAAGAAAAGAAAAGAAAAGAGAAAAGAAAAAGGAAAGAAAAGAAAAGCTGAAAATTTTCGAAGGCTAAAAATTTTCTAAGTCTGCTAGCTACAGCCTAGCTATAGCGAATGTACCTGTTCGCTATAGCGAGAAATGGGCTAGTTATAGCGAGAATGCCTTCTCGCATTCTCGCTATAGCGAAAATGCTTCTAGCTATAGCGAGTGCGGGCATCCCATATAAAATCCAGGGAGTTGCTCGCTGTAGCGAGAGCTATAGCGAAGGCAGAGGTCTGAGACTGACTCGAGCTCGCCGTAGCGAGGGTTATGACTCGCTATAGCGAGGGTGAGTCCAGAAAAGCATGAAAAGAGAGATTTTGACTTTTTAAAAGCTTCCAAACTTTCCTTTCTCTTAGAACCGACCTAAGCTTCGACCAAGGAGAGAGAAAAGAGCTGTGGAGAGAGAGAGAGAGAGAGACCTAAAGAAGCAAGGAGATCAAGCAAAGAGGTGAGTAATCTTGATATTTCCCTAGCTTTTCTCCTTAGCATGTTTTTCTTCTCCTTTTGCCTTCTCTTTCTATGGTTTTAGAAGTTGATTTGGGTTTGGTTCAGAAGAGAGAAAGTGGAAAACCACTCTTGAGGAAGGGTAGAGCTTATGTAGCTTCATATATCCTTCTTTGCTTTCCTCTTTGAGAGTTTGAAAGAGGAAGGAGAGTGAGTGGAAGTTTAGAGAGAGAATCCCTAGATCTTGCAAGGGTAGTGAGGGTTTACTTCGAAGAAGAGCCCTTAAGCTTTATGAGTACTTATTTGAGTTATGAGAGAATGATTTGGTGCTCTTTGTTGTGCCTAGGCTCAAAGGAAGCAACTCTATCTAGTTGTGAGTCTGAAATCAAAGAGGGAGAAGAGAAATTGAAATGGAAGACTTGTGTTAGCCGATAAGGTAGCTCTCTACTTTTTTCTTGTTGCATTCTTGGATGTGTAATAGTCATTGTATGTTGGTATGTGTGCTTGTATGATGAGATATGCCATTGATGTTGCCTTGATGCATGGGTACCAATATGCTTATGATATGAATTGTGAAAATTGCTTGGGTGAGATGGTGCCGAAAGTCCCTTGAGACGGGTGAGGTGGAGCCAAAAGTCCCTAAACCAAGGGTGAGGCCGATCCAAAAGTCCTAAAGCTCGGGTGAGGTTAGACCGAAAGTCCCTAGAGCCTATTATTGGCATTGATGTGTTATCATGGCATGAAACACATATGTTGTGTTCTTGTGACTTGTGTGCATGCTTGACTAGTTTATATGCCTTGATTGCATCTTGAATGAGTATGAGCTATTGAGATTCTCCCGAATCTCACCCCCTTCCCCTCCCATCTTAATATCCAGGTGAAGTTCAAGGAGAGTCAAGCATACCCCATGGAGCCTAGTAGAGCATGTTTAGAGAAATGTATAGTTTCTTTTGGTTCTTTTGATGTACAAGGTGCCAAAATGAATATGCACCTATTATTTTTGAGTAGTAAATGTGGGAGCACATGTAAATATATGTATAGATGATGTATGGATTGTGGAAAGAGCCAAAGTAATGAGAATGTAGAATTTGGCCCTTTTGAGGGTTATATGAAATGATGTATTTTCTTCCACAGCATAGTGAATTTGAAATGTATGATGATTTGGATTACTTAGACATTTCATATATGCTATGTTTGTACTTTCAAACTTGCCCAAAAAAGGCTAGAGCATGTGAGAGGTCATTTAGACCCATTTTGAACCACATGGGGTGCCAAAACTACCAATTGGGTGAGCTCCATCAAAGTATGACCGGATGAGCTCTTCTTGATATGGAATTTGGCATGCCTCTAGAGTCTATTGAGAGCTTCTTGAGAAGCTAAAGTGGGTAATATTTGGAGGTCTAGAGAATATTTGGTGAATTGTTGAAGTTGGGAAATTTGATGGTTTGGTCATGGTACTGTACATTAAGTCCGAAAATGAAACCATGTCATTCATAGACCAAATGGTGTCCAATTGTCATGAAATTTTATGATCATGAACTAGATATCCACAGTGACCTATACCAACTAGAATCACCTTAATTGGAGGTCTTTAGAGGGAGAAACAACTTGCTGAAGTTCTGTATCAGCATCAGGGAAGTTTCTAACCTTCGTTACTGTTCCATCGGTTTTCGAGGTCTTAGAACTCCTGAACTGATCCGGAATTATTTTTCTCCTCTATTTAACATCTTTATCTTTCCAAATTGGTATAGTTTTCCCATATTGGATTTTTTTGGAATTAATTAAGAATTTTCAAAGTTCATGACAGTAAACTGCACTAGTATCAAGGACAGCCGGACATCTGGTTCTTTTTCGATGTCAAAGCTGGTCCAAAAGCTGAGATTGTGGTTGGGATTTATTTTTAGTGTAAATTTAACATCCAAATATTTCTAGAGAGCTATGATTTGCTTGATTTCCATTTTTTTATAATTAGTTATGATTTTCCAAAGTTGGAGCCAAAAATCTGACTTATAGGCTCATTGAAGAAATTGCATTTTCTTGGTTTTTGGCTTCATATCCATGGTTTGTGAGTTTTTTGAGACTATGTACAAGTCTTATAAATGTTAATTGAGTATAGAATGTGGATGATGGGTTCACAGGACCCACAGGGCAAAATATGACCGGTTAAACCCCGACTTTAAGTAGTAAAATACCACGGTTTTGGTCATTTTCCTGGAAAATCATATGGAATCAAGCCTAGAGGGAGATGAATTGGAGTTGAGATATTATGGTGTTACATTATGCAAATTATCAAAATAGGATTTAGGTTACCTTAAATCCAACCAAAAATAAAATGGTAAATAAAAGAAAATTTTATGAAACCTACCTGATATGGAAAAGAGAGAAGATGAAGCCAAGAGCAGGAGATTTGAGATGCTAAATGGAGTTGAACTAATATATAAGAAGACAAAGACAGGATCTGATATGAGAACAGAGAAGATGAAAAGGAAGCCTCTAAGATGCTAAATGGAGCTAAATTGATAAATGAGAAGACAAAGGCAAGATTTGATATGAGATTGGAGAAGATGAAGAGGAAGCCAACTACTATACTCACTTCACTCTCTACTAATGTAAAAGCCATAAACATACTGATTGGGGGAAGAAGATTATCGTTTGATGAGAAGAAAGGACATAATAGAGACACAGGATTTTTTAGGTTTAGGATAAATAAGAATAATTATCTTGTAATAAATTTATTTAAAAAGTTATTATTCCTTTACACCAAGTTGGAAGGGAAATCAATTTCATTTTTCATAAAAGTGGACTTATTTTTACTAACAATTGAGCTCAATTGCCTGTATATCTCCACTCATTAGTGGCTAGTACATATTTGTCAATAATAGTTCAATTTTGAGACCTATTACTAGTAATAAGATACTAGTCTAGTCATTAATTAATTCTGCTAAAAGGGTTTTTTTTGCTATAATGAAGTGATAGAAGTTTTGATATAGAATCAAGTTTTTAGAGAAACTTGGTACATAAAATGTTCTTTCTAAAATCAAAATAAAGCTAGTATTAAGCACTAATATGCATGTTCCTATAGCTTCCACTTGTAAGCCCATCTTATTTCCAAAAATAGGTTGTTTACTACCTATGAGTTTCCTTTGGTTTAAAAAGCCTTGCAAGGTATTAGAGACATGGATTGTAGAATTAAAGTTAATCCACCAAATGTTACTACTAACATCTATCATATATTCATAACAAAAGAATGAGATTAAGTTACCTGTCTTATCAAATCAAGCCTTGAACTTAAAGACAATTCTTCTTTATATGCCCATTCTTCTTGCAGAAGAAACACTTGGATTCATTCTTACTTCAGATTAGATGGGCACTTTTTCCTTCACCTTCACTTTAGCTTGCCTTTTACTCTTTTCCAATGTGATCATATGTATACTTTCTCTTATTTTTGTAGTTTTTCCCCTTCTTGAACACACGTGGTTAGTAATAGATTTACTAACCATTTTTCCTTCTGTGTGTTGCAAGAGACCTTGAAAGCCTTGCACTAAAATGGCAGGGAGGTTAAAATAAAGTGCACTAATAAGTGCAAAATTGTGATGCTTTTCTTAAGATTTAATTAAGTAATTAAGTCCAATTTTTGAATTTTTATGTATCATATATTTGATTTAATTAGGAATAATTAGAAGTGGAAAAGCATGAGTGAAGTAGCAAGAAATCAAGCATTATTTAGCAAGGAACACAGGCTAATTGTATTAGTGAGCACAAACATATAAAATAGGAGAGCTTTGACTAAATCAATGTTCCACATGGGTAGGTTGTGTGAAATCGTTGGCCACATGAGACATGGGTAGAGAATTGAACCAAAACAAAGCTATACATGGGCAGGACGTGTAACTAGGTGGTTTCAACATGGGCAACTTGTGTTCAACTAAAATAATAGTTTTTTGTGAAGTAACTTAGAATTTTTAGCAAAGGAGGCCAAGGACAAAGCCTAGAGAAGCATAGGTACAAAGGAGGAGAGAAGATTCAGAGGAAAATGCTAGGATTATTGAAGATCTAAAGTTTGCATTGAATAATTACTCAAATCCAATAATAATTTCTTCTTTACCCTTTTTCTTAGCTTTTAAATCATGGATCTCTTAAATTTTATTTTTGTTTGTTTGTTTGTTTGTTAAATTTCATCATGTGTAGCTAAATCTTTTATCTGGAATTTAAATGAATATATTTATTGAATGAGTTGAATTTGGAATTCTCTTGAAACTATTTGAATCAGTTTAATATATTGCACTTTTCCTCTTGTCCAGGAATGATTGGTCATTGTTTATTTGATATATTGTGAAATGATTGAGAGGTCAATTACATTATAGATCACTAAGGCATTAGACTTAGATAATAATTTTATAGAGATGTAAATTGCATTTGAGTGACTTGCAAATATTTGCATTGATTCCTTGTATGTAATAGGTTTGTATTAAGTGTATGATCATGAAAGTATATATAGGTTTAATATGAGCATAATGATTTACCTCAAGAGAGAATTTTGTTCATACTAGTGGAATTGTTGTTATTCTACTTAAATTTAGTTTCAAGGGGCCATTTTAAGTGATGCTTAGGACTTAAAGAGAGGATTCTAGATTCTAGAACCTTTTTCATTCATAGTCAATACTAGTTTAAAGTATCCTATTATTTTAAGTTTGCATTTGTCAATTTCATTTCAATTGGATAATTTACATAAGAGGATAAATTTTAATAATTAGTAATTGATTTCCTTCTTTGTGGGAATGATTCTGTACTCACCAATTTATTACTTGTGCAACCTGTATATATCCAAAATCATTACATAACATGCACTAGGAAGGATTCAAACATCTCAACCTTAAGTGGTTTTAACCAAGCCACTATGTCCTTCATTTGCATAATGTGCTCTCACACATGCCTCATGTTGGTAAGCTTCAAAGTTGTTAATTTGGTTATTAGAGTACTTGCTAGGGCCTTGTCCAAGGACTCAAATTGTTCATTAATAGCCTTAAGCAAGTCCCAAACATTTTCATGTTCTCTAATTGATCCATAAATACTAGTAGATTGGCATATAGTTTGGTCTTGATATACATCATATTAAGGTGATTGGATCACTTCCAGTGTTCGTAAAGATCAAATTATGATTTTTCACTAGTATTTGTGGGTATAGGATGTTTGTCCTTTCTTATAGTATAATTAATGTCCATCTACCCTAATTGGAGAATAATTTTTTCTTTCCATACTTTGTAATTATTGTCATTTAATTTGGAGACTTGGTAATCACTGATATTTAGAAGTTGATAAGTTGCAAATAATCACTTGCTATATCAAAAATTTGAGGCAATTAAATATTTCATATAACATATTTTACCAATGCAAGTATGTCTTACAAACCATAAGCCTATTAATAAATAAATTTGCCTACAGGTTAAGATTTATTTAATTAAATCCATGTACAAATATGATGAGACTAGCAAATTATATCCTTCATCCTAATTCTTATGGGCAAATTAAAAAAGAAAAATTCACTTTCCTACTCTAATTAATTATACAAAATATAATAACATTCATGTAGGATGCTTATTACCATATTAAATTTATTAAGTACAAATTGATGTAATTTCCTTTATCTGACTCTTAATTTAATTTCAATACTCAATGTACAATTTTAAAATAATTAAAAATACTAAGCTAAATTTAAATTAAACTAAAATTAAACAATTCATATGACATGCTAAAATTAAATATTTGTATCTGACTAAATATAAATGCATAAACAAAAATTTAATAATAAGAATTAATTAATTTATTTATCAAATAATAAGAAATGCGACTAATTAATTAATTGAAAATTTTCCTTTCATTTTAGCTCAAATGTGTCATAATTATTGCTTACAAATTAACTAACCAAAAGTAGGCATAAATTAAAATGACACCATAGATCAATTTTTGACAAAAGGGTCATTAATATTGCCAAAAACTAACTTTAAGTTATCCAAAATAATTTTACCAAAATTTTTGGACAAATTAATGGCATTAAATAAATTTTAGACTAAATAAAAAGCCAGGAAAATATTGATTATTAAATTTTGAACAAAATATCAATCTAAAGACATTTTGTCCAATAAATTAATTCTAGCCCATTAGAAATCTTGTCTAAAAACTTGGTCAAAAATAGGCCCATCAAACAATTAGTACCCAAATAAATTTTGCCACAAAGGTTCAGTTCAAAACTCTGTAAAAAATCTAGAATTCACCAAAAAGTAGCCTATAATGATTTTTAGAAGAAGTTGATCAAACTAGGCTCAAACCAAAAAAGCCTAGCATTTTTTTAATTGATAGAAATTTCAAAAACAAGAGCCCAAAATGTTTAGCTAAAAAATACTCCAAAAACCAAATCAAATAGAATCCAAAAAGCCCAGAAAACAAAAGCCTAAACTCACTCAAATGAAACGACTTGTCGTTTTTAAGAAGGGCTAAAGTGTGACAAACAATATAAGCAAAACAATATGTCATTTATCACCAATGAAAAAACAATATGCAATTTGTGTTGTCTCTTACCTCTAACCAAGTCATTTCAACCCCACCCAACTTGCTTTCGGACTTGCTTTCAACCTATGACAAGGCCTGGCCATTTCTTTTCTATATGTATATATATATATAGATGGAGTACCCATTTAAATCATATTTCACCCTAAAATTTGATTGATGAGCATGATATTTATGATAGAAAGTACTACTAATTCAATGAGGATTTTATATATATAGATGTCAATTTATTATTTGGTGATTCTTTTGATGTTATAGCAGTGAACAATGGCAAGAACAATAGCAAGATAAATATCTTACAACTTGACTTGATTAACTAAATATGGTCCTCTCTGCTTCATATCTACTACAAATATTTATAGCAAATCTAGTCAGGGATTCCATGTCAAATGCACATCATTGGATACATTCCCCACCTCTTCATGAGCATTCTTGATTGAAGGATGCATGCCTTTCATCTTACTATAAAGGGGTCCTCAAGCTTAGTTTCTCCGTATAAGAAAAAGGCAAGTTCGCCACTAAGTTTAGAAGCTTAGAAACACCATCAAAAGATGGAAACTAAGATCTTAGATGCACCCCATGAAAAAATCTTCAAGTTTAGACAATGTCTAGATATAACATTTTTCCACATTTTGCTTCACTTGGATATCATATTTGTGTTTCGCATATCCTATTAAAGCTAACAATTGGTATTACAGGCTCCAAAGGCCTTTGTCTTGCTATTATCAAAGCTTGAAAAGTTTTGGTTTTCTACCAAATTCAAGTTGCCATTTATAAGCCTCATTTTCATGTTTCAATTTCATAAATTTATTGCCCATAAAATTCTAAGTGAAATTGGCTTTGGAAGCAGTACAATTGTGACGACCCTAATTTTTAATCATTGTAATTAAGGTAAACATATGATTAATAACCATAAAGTAGGATTACGTGTCGTTAAGACTAATTACATTATGGAAATATGGGAAAATTTGAACCTTAATATTATTAGAGTCATTAACCATATAATTTCAAACACTTACATACCTCAGGGAGAACAAACATTCCTTTATGAGCCTTGATTCTATTACCTATCATTTCTAACTCACATTCATCTTCAATTAATGTCTTTAAGTCACCCCTTAGGGTTGGCATATGAAAAACTATGATTTCTAGGTTAGAATGAGGGTTTCAGGATGTTCGCCGTGGCCAATTTCCCTTTAGCCGTGGCCAATTCCCCTCGGCTTCGCCCCTTGCATCGTTACCGCGACGAGTTGGACCTTCACCACGGCCAACCTACATAGCGTTGTGACGAAGAAGCCTCCTGGAACTTTCCTCGCTCGCCTTTCGCTATTGGTCGCGGCCAATACCTCCTTTTGCTGCGGCCAATTCCTCTTTGGAATGCCTGGCTCATTTTCACAAAAAGTTAGCCGCGGCCAATTCCTCACTTCACCGCAGCGAATTATCCTCTAGATGACTCCCAGTTTAGCCTCTCACATTTCGCCACAGCCAATTCTACATTCGCTGTAGCTAATTGTTATCTGGTACTCTCCCTGGGCAACTTTGCCACTATTGGCCACGACTAACAACATTTTGGCTACGGCTAAATGCCTTTTGATCCTACTACTCTTAAAACCTTACCTCATACTCTCCACTCTCCCTCTAATAACCCCCTAGGGTCACTCTACCTTAAATTATGAAACTCTAATGGTGTTTATGCCTTATTTATCCAGCTATTCTACCATCACTAATTCAAAACTTAAGTATGTGTTCCTACTCCTCCAACTACCATATAATGATAGCCAACCAATTCATTCAATATTTCAAATCATTCATGTACAACAAAATATGAAATTAAAACAGATATATGCATGGAATTAATATAAACCCAGTTACCTTACTTGTAGACAATTTGCAACAGCCACCAATAGTATAAAATCTCCCTATAATCATAGCATCAGATAATTACTACTCTAATTCGTCATTAACAGTTGCAACAAGTACCTAAAGAATTTAAAATGCTAATGACTATCTAGGAATCACTTACCCAGCCACTACAAGTCTCAAATTTGGATTGAAGTATCATCTACTAGAAAACCTCAATATTTCATCTAAAATCCTAAGAAAATTCGTACAAAATTAATACCCATATTATAATCAAGTCATTAGGGTCTCAAATCAGCAGAATTACCTCAAAAAGAAGAGTTCATACCTATCTAATAACAGCCCTAGCCTTAACCTACGAATTTTATCAAGAAAATCCCAAACACCCACATTTCAGATTTTGGGTATGGTAAAAATACTCCAAATGAAAAATTAATCGGACCAAAATGAAGAGAAAGATGAGAGAATTAAGTTATATAACTATTACCTTGGCTGATTTTGAGCTTAGAGGTAAGAAATGGTATATTTATGCCATGAACCCTAGAGCCTCCTTTGGACCTATGAATTTTAAGGTGTGTTTGTGTTTCAGAAAAATGGGATAGTGGCTGAAGCATTTAGGGTTTTAGTTGGGTTTAAGTTGGGTCAAATATGGGTCATGGGTTGCTCCAAAGTTAAACTCCCAATGGGCTTCAGGTTTTTGCTTTGTTTGGCCAGTTCTTATGTATTAGGTTGTTGAAATTCCATTGGGCCAGAATAAGTTTTAAGAGTTCAAAGGTTTTGGGTCTGCACAAGGATTATTAGGCCAATTATAAGAGCCTATACAAGGTGAATCTTGGGCCTCTATCAGATTGAATTATATTGGGCCTGCACCTAGCTTATTGGGCCCCCATTAAGTCTCTTATCATGATCTCCTATATTAATTTGGGCCAAGATGAAATTTTTCTCCTAATTAAATCTCAAATTCATATTAATAATTTATCTTTCCAAAATTTTCATTTACTTAACTTACCGGATTATTCTATATTAATTATTCCTAATTAACCTAATCCATAATTAATACCTTAATTGATTTTTGGAGTGTTACAAAAAAAGTCTAAAAAGACAAACATTTGAGTGTTTAAATTTGCATACACATTTAAGAATTATTAATAAAGTGTGTATCTGTTTATATATATATATATATACACACACACAGAGTACCATTAAGTGCAAAGATGTTACATGCACTACGTAGAAGGCAGAATTTGTTACTTAGAGGATCTAATGCTATGATTTTTGTGATATATTTTTAGGTATGGTGTATGATAAAATTATATTCAGATCAAGGGGATAATGTTATATTAAGTTTTAAAATTTGAAATATTTAATATTTATTTTAGATGTGAATTAATTAGCTTGGGGAATGCCCTTAATTGTCTCCAAGCAACCTCAGTCTGGATGCGCCTCCGCTTTGAGGCACCTTTCCTTCCATTTGCAATGTAGCTCAAATACATGTGCCTTCACTTCGGAGCTCCTCCACCGGGTTACGGATTTCAAGTTTATAATAGAGGAATTTTGATGGGTTTTGGGTAATGTTATTAGAGCACATATATATGATATTCGCCTTCTTATTTTCTTTAGAATTAAGATGAAAACAACTTAGAGTGGTTAAATAGTAATCGAATAATATAAGAAATTAGATAACAAGTATACGGAGATCATAATTCTAAAGAGTTTTAGTTCAGTTGGTAAAAAACGATAGTATCTCGTTTTAATAATTTGGATTTGATTTCTTTAAGTAGTACCCTAAAATTTAAATTCTAAATGCATTAAAGTGACATTTTTATATATAACTAAATTGACCTAAATTGGTCCAATCAAAATCAATTTTTTAGCCGGATTAATTAAAAAAAAATCTCTTACAAAGCCAATTTATTTGCTTCGATTGTTAAATGCCCACTTTGTAAATACAAATTCAATTAAATGAGACCAATTTATTTTTATTAATCAGTTAAATTTTTTATATTATATACAATAATTTATACTTATTATTATTTGTCAATCAACTAGATAATTCTCAACTCTGATCTATTAGTGATTTTTGTTGTGATAATGCTTGAAGTGTTTGCTTTCATAAGTAAAATATAAAATTTTAAATTTTAAAATACATTAAATAATTCTTTTTATTTAACAAAAAAAATTCATCCAAACCAATCTAAATAGATTAAGGCTGGATACTGAATTGCTTCGATTGTTGTCAATTTGATTCGATTAATCAGTTAGGTTTCTTCGTCAAACATTTAATCGGTTCAGATGGACATGGTGTCCAAACAAATTTAAAGAGAACCGATGAGCCCGTACCCCACCTACATCATGCTTGTGTATTTTATTCCAATACGATTACCTAATGACGCTAAATAAAATTTCTTTAAGGCATACATAATTATATAAATTAGTCTGAAGCATATATAAGCAAAACTCAGAAACAGGCTTCTTCCATAGCAGCTTACTGCAATCCTGGCTATCAGTAAAGTGCCCCTGCATCTGTAACTTGCTTTAATTGTTCACTTTAGTATTCACAAAAAATTGTGTCCTCTAGGAGCATCTGGACCGTTAACCTGGCCTTCCCAGGCAAATAAGCACTAATGTCAATAATGGGAACGAAGCCTATATATATATATACTCATTATTTCATTGTTAATTTGTTACTTAATGAATATGAATTACTATTGCAATTGTAATCACGATAATAATAGAAAACCATACATGAATTCGATAGACTGATTGAGAACTTACAAGTCATATGAATGTGAGGGTTGTGAACCAAACCAAAATCCCTTGCTGCTATTGCCAGGGAAAATAGAAGAACGAGATGCAAACAAAGGCCACAGAAAAAACGAAGCCATTTGCTATAATCTGATGTACTAGAGAACTGACAAATTAATTAATGTGAGATCAATTGAGAATTTGAAATTAGCAACTTGACCTCTCTAAGAAGAACTGGAAAACGAACTAACTTGCGTGCATGACTTGTTCTTTATGTCATTATGGTGTTTGTTATGAAAGTCATAAGAGTTTTAAGATATATATTAGAGCCGGAAATAATATTATTAGGCCCCTCCACATGTGGTTAATATATTGCATCCGGGTTAGAAATAATTGTAAGATCTCTTATTACAATCTTAAGCTGAATTCTTAAGACCTGCATCCATTCGTATATGTTGAACACACCAACTCTTGGTGCCTTTAGAATATTAGTCAATGTTTTCTATATAGAATATTGGCTAAAGTCTAAAAAATCCAATTACCACTAAAACGGATATATGTTTTACAGTTCAACCTTTCCTACCTTCAAAATAATATAAGAATAAATTGAGGAGACTACTGCTTTCTTTCTTGAGAAAATATTGACAAGTTATATTGATCAGCGGTCAATTAATGTATTGCGTCCATTATGATTTCATTAATGTTTAGTTTAATAATGTTTTATCTTGAGATGCTATCCCATCACGACTGGTTTCAGTTTGACCTCAAATTTTGGGAAGCCATATATAACCCTCAGTCAATACTCAAAATTTGGTAAATTAAGAACTTGTCAAATTTATTGTCACAACAAACTGACTTTTCTATTGAATATTTTTGTTGACTTAGCAATTATGATTTCATTTGGAGTTCATCATTGGCAAAACTCGTTTGCTTAACTTTCGTCAAAATTTAATGTAAAATACACAATCTGGCGCACAGATACTTCTAAATCAATTAAGAACTAGTTTTGTCCTTCAAATGAAATTGAAGACTTGGAGTTCAATTTTCCCATTGTGACCGCAAAAAGGAAAATGGAATCGACAAATAATTAAATAGTAGCAGGAATAATTTTAGAATGCCAATGTCATGTATACCTAGTTTCTGAAAAAGTGCGAGCCCGAACGATTTATTTGAATGCCATCTATAAATATCCTCAATAATTGTTTTTTCAAGCAATATCTTCAGTATTTTTAAAGCAACCAAACAGATATGTTTGGATTCTTTGATGTTATTCCTTGCCTGTTTTATTTTCCTTTTATTTTTACTTTTCTGTTGAAGTGAAAAATCACAAATTCAAATTGCTTTTAGTAATTTAGTTGAAGCAAAACTGAGAATAACAAAAAAAAAAAGAAGAAATGGAAATGTATGAAATAGATTGGTAGACTTTCAATTATATCTTTTTAAAATGCCTACAAATCTACCGTGTGAATTAATTGTATCAAATAAATCAAAGTAAAAAAGTTGTTAAATTTTGCATTAACTTTTAGATGAAAATATGATAAAGGACAATATCATAAATATTTTAATAATTGAATGACTAAATTAAAATAAATAATATATGAAAAATAATAAAAAATTCACCCATATATCAGGGTCTAAAATATAATTTTCCTCTTTTCTGGTTAATTACGGAGTCATATTTATTCATGTATTTAAAATTTTTGGATATTTTAGAATTTGAATTAATATGCACGTTTGATATATTGATAATAAAACTGAAGTTGAGGATGTTTAGAGCCTATTTTCCACTTGACTATAACTAATTCATATTTCTAAAAAATAATATAAATTTATGACAATGTAAAATTAAAAAAAAAATCACCTACAAATTACCAAGTGTGTTCTATTATCGATAATGTCTTAAAATGAAAGATACAGTAAACGCGACAGTTGAACTTATAATCTATTAGCTTTAATAAACTATTGGTTACAAGTCGAGATAATTCATTATACCTAATTAACCCTTCAAAATTAATGCCAAGACCAAGAATACCTACCATGACAGAATATTCAACTCATCCTACACTTTTAGTTTATGAGAAAAATATTAAAAACAGAGGGAAGGTCTACATGGCATATCACAAATTTATTCTGATTCGTTGGTTGTGGCCATAAAAAAAAAATGTACATTTCTGCATATTATATAATTCAAAGTTATATTAGATTTTGTTTATTAGAGTAATCTCCTGTGTAAAATGCAATGTTTTAAAAACCGGACCGGTCATTAAACTGGTGAAGTCACCGGTTTACGGTTCATTGGTTCAACCGTGGTCGAACCGGTGATAATTAAATAAATATTTATTTATATTAAAAATGTAAGATAATACATAATAATAAATAAATTTTAATAAATTTTAAAATATTATGACTAATTGTACATAAAAATAAACTATACATAACATAAATTTTAATTTTTAATTTGTTTAAATATATTTACATAATTTTAATAAAAATTATATGAATTTTAATTTTATTTCTTATTTATTATATTAAAATTTTGGATTATAAACAAGACAATAACAATAATTTAATAAAAAATATATTGTTCAGAATTTGAATAAATTATTATTCATTTTACTAATACAAAATAGAATTATAATAAAGGTTATATATTAAATATTGCATATTATAACTAGAGATGTATCTCCGCTCAATGGTAGTGGTGCACTTGCTCTCCAAGAAGACCAGGGTTCGAACTAAAACTTTGTAAATTTTGCTAAATAATACAAAACCAGTTCAACCAGTAACCGCTAAATAATACAAAACCAGTTCAACCAGTAACCCGACCGATTTTCCCGGTTCTCACAAGTTAACCAGTTCAACCAGTAACCGCTAAATAATACAAAACCAGTTCAACCAGTAATCCGACCGGTTTTCCCGGTTCTCACAAGTTCTTGACCGGTTCTCAGGCTCTTCGGTTCTGAGGGTCAACCGGACCGGACTAGGGACCGGTTCCCGGTCGAACTGGCCGGTCCGGTAACATGGGTAAAATGACATTTACAACAAATCCTGCCATGTCCACATGCAAAGTCAACCACCCAGACATCATTCGAATATGTAAGAAACCAGAGTCCTGTTTGCATCACCTGAAAATGGCATAAATCTGTGTAGAAAAAATAAGAGGGAGAGAAAACCAGTTTCAGAAAAATGGACAAGCATAAAATTGATGCTTCACTTGCAGTTCAAGCTACATGGGTGATTTTTTTGGCACTCTGTCTAGGCACTTCTGGACAGACAGAAACAGAGGCCCTTCTCAGGTGGAAAAAAAGTCTTCCAAACCAGCCAATTCTGGAGTCCTGGGTCTCTCTAGCACAGGACAACTCCAGTGCAGCTCAAAGCCCATGTTCATGGCGTGGAATAACATGTGATAATTCTACAGGCAGCGTGATCGGAATAAACTTGGCTTACACTGGTCTTGAAGGTACCCTCCAAAACTTGAACTTCTCTGCATTTCCAAACCTTCTTCGTCTTGATCTCAAAACGAACAAACTCATTGGCAGCATACCGGACAACATTGGGGCCCTCTCTAAACTGCAATTCCTTGACCTCTCTACTAATTATCTCTACGGCACTCTACCTCTTTCTCTTGCGAACCTGACTCAAGTTTATGAGCTTGATGTTTCACGAAACAACATAACTGGGACACTAGACCCTCGTCTATTCCCCGATGGCTCTGATCAACCCAAAACTGGATTGATTGGGATCAGAAATCTTCTCTTTCAAGACACCCTGCTTGGAGGTAGAATTCCAGATGAAATAGGGAATATAAGAAATTTAACTGTGCTAGCTCTAGATGGGAATAGCTTCTATGGACCTATTCCTCCATCTCTTGGGAATTGTACACATTTAAGCGTCCTTAGGATGCCTCAAAACCAACTCTCAGGCATGATTCCCCCTAGTTTTGGTAGATTGAGTAATCTATCTGATGTGCGCTTCCACATAAATAATTTATATGGTCCCGTACCACAAGAATTTGGAAATCTTTCTTCTTTAACTGTCCTGCATCTTGCTCAAAACAACTTCACGGGAGAGTTACCACCGCAAGTGTGCAAAGGTGGTAAGCTTGTCAATTTCAGTGCTGCCTACAATAGTTTCACTGGCCCAATCCCAGTAAGCCTGAGAAATTGCCCATCCTTATACAGGGTACGAATTGAATATAACCAACTGAGAGGTTATGCAGATCAGGATTTTGGAGTGTATCCTAATCTTACTTACATTGACTTCAGCTACAATAACGTGCAAGGTGAGCTCTCTTCAAATTGGGGTAGCTGCAAAAACTTGCAATCTCTTAATATGGCCGGAAATTCTATAGGTGGCACAATACCTGGTGAGATTTTTCAGTTGGACCAACTAGTAGAGCTAGATCTGTCTTCCAACCAAATATCAGGAGAGATTCCTCCACCAATAGGGAATTCCTCTAGCCTATCCATTCTATCTTTGAGTAGCAACAAACTTTCGGGTTTGATTCCTGCAGGCATTGGAAAGTTGTCAAAATTGCAAACTTTAGACTTGTCAGCAAACATGCTAAGAGGAACAGTCCCTTATCAGCTAGGGGATTGCTCAAACTTGCTGAGTTTAAATTTGAGCAACAATGACCTGAATGGAACAATCCCATACCAAATTGGAAATCTTGCAGCCTTACAAAATTTTTTGGACTGCAGTTACAATTCACTTTCTGGACAAATTCCAGCTGATCTTGGCAAGCTGACAAATTTGATAAGCTTGAATATGTCTCACAACAGTCTATCTGGTTCCATCCCTGGTTCCTTTGGTGGAATGTTGAGCTTGTCAAGCATCAACCTCTCCTACAACAATTTGGAGGGCCCTGTACCTAACAGTGGCATATTTAATTCTTCCTACCCCGTGGATTTACGTAACAACAAAGATTTATGTGGGAATATCCAAGGTTTGCAAGCCTGCAATGTCTCCGTCATAGAACCTGATGGTGGAAGTAACAAAAAGAAAGTCATAGCAGCCATTGTTGCTTCTTTAGGAGGTGCACTGCTTGTTTCATTGGTTTTAGCTTGGATTTTTGTTTTTCGCTATAAGAGAAAGACAAGAGCTTTGGAACAGAACTCTGCAGCCGAGACAAAAACTCCATTTTCAATATGTTATTTCAATGGTAGAATTGTTTATGGAGACATAATTGAAGCAACTAAGAACTTTGATGACACCTATTGCATCGGGGAGGGAGCACTAGGAAAAGTTTACAGAGTAGAGATGGCGGGAGGTCAAGTATTTGCTATAAAAAAGTTAAGATGTGAGGCAGACAGCTTAGACATTGAAAGTATAAAAACCTTTAAGAGTGAGATAGAAGCCATGGCTGAAACACGCCACCGGAACATTGTGAAGCTGTATGGGTTTTGCTCTGACGCCTTAAACACATTTTTGATTTATGAGTACATGGAAAGAGGGAGCTTAATTGATATGCTGAAAAATGACAAAAGGGCAATAGAATTAGATTGGCCAAAGAGAGTTGGAATTGTCAAAGGAGTAGCACAAGCTTTATCCTATATGCATCATGACTGTAACCCACCAATAATTCACAGAGACATATCAAGCAAGAATGTATTATTGTCCAAAAATCTGGAAGCTCATGTCTCAGACTTTGGCACTGCAAGGTTCCTGAAGCCAGATTCACCTATTTGGACTTCTTTTGCTGGCACGTACGGCTATGCTGCTCCAGGTTAGCTTTATGTGCTATGTCTAACTCTGTTTAGCTTTAAATTTAACTTGTGCCAGTCTCCTTCACAACTTATAAGTTCTTAAAAAGACAGAGTGCTATTTTAACAACAAAAAGTCATCTAAAATTTCCTAGAATTTTCTGGTTTGGAAATATATTGCTCCATGAGAAAAACTTCTGTCATTTCTTGGTGATATCAAAGTAAAATGTTTAAGTTTGAGAACTGATTTTTCACAGCAGTCACAGTTTTATACTTCGATTATGTTGAACTTTTTCCAGTATGGATTACTTTTAGTAATTTACTAATATAATTTCATATTTCTTGGTGTCATTATTTTAATTGGCTAATGATAACTTCCAACTGGCTTCTGCAGAGCTTGCATACACAATGGCAGTGACTGAGAAATGTGATGTATTTAGCTTTGGTGTTTTGGCTTTTGAGATTCTCATAGGAAATCATCCAGGTGATCTAATTTCCCATATACAAACATCTAGTGTTCAAAACATCAACTTCAAAGATATTTTAGACCCACGTATGTCACCTCCTACAAAGCAACAGAACTTAAAGGAATTGGCTTTGATTAGTAATCTAGCTCTTTCTTGTTTACAAACAAACCCTCAATCTCGACCAACTATGCGAAGCATAGC
Organism: Erythrophleum ivorense; assembly: GCA_026724425.1. NCBI lineage: Eukaryota > Viridiplantae > Streptophyta > Magnoliopsida > Fabales > Fabaceae > Erythrophleum > Erythrophleum ivorense. The sequence goes on from JAIUCV010000031.1 coordinate 1,502,930, forward strand.
TCACATGATTGAAATGGAGACTGCTCATGATTCATGATTGAAGTATGCTTGCTTGTTGTCTCAATGGACTTGCTATAAACAAGTGGCTGGAGCACCTTTATGTACATGCTTAGAAACTTGTAGTCATACATATACAAGTATTTGTCGGTTGTAGTGAACTAGGGATTGAATTTGTTGAACAAGCAAATTAGGTTCTTAATGAAATGGTTAGAATGTTTTCTTCCATCATGTGTATGCTTCAAGATTATACGAAACAAACAGATACAGAAAATTGCCTCCAAACATTACTTCAGCTTCAGAGCTAAATTCTTTTAGAAACCAAAAGTGGTTGAGTAAAATAATTTAAAAATTCTCATGTAAGCACTTTTGCCTTTGTTAAGGATAAACCAAAAATCGCATCAATGACATTTTCTGTACATTTTTTTTTCCAGTTTAATACCCTAAAATTGTTACTTCGTAATTTTTTTCCTTTTTGTTTATGTTAGAAACATTAATAACCGCGTTGAGGTTGATGTTTTTTCACTATAAAACATATTGAGGTGGGATCAGTGTTTAGAATTTCCCGACACATAAAGAAGAAAACAGTTACGGTATCCTTTGCAACAAAAATAAGAAACAGGCCGCAAACTCATTCAAAGATGAAAGATAAAGCGCACCTTCTGTTCATCAATCTTCCCTCTTGCACAGTGCAATCGATCGAGGCCGCAACATGAGCCGAAAGCCCAATTCGTGAGCCATACACCCAACATTGCAAAAATCAATCGAATCTTCTATATGTTACTGCCGAGAGACTTGTTCTTAAGAAACTTGTCCTTGTTGTGGCTAATGCCATCGATATTGGCTTGTATGGTTTCATTTGATGTGATGCACGAGCACCCAGAGAATGAGGCGCCAACGGTACGGAGTGATGTGGCTACGAAGGACCCATGCATGGGCCATGCCCAGGAGGTTACTGGAGTGAGAAGAAGCTCCAGAATTAGAAAGGCTACGTGGAAGGGGGAACGGATCATCTGAAGTGAATCCCTTCTGAAGTGCCTCTGAAGTAAGGCTAAAACGGTGTGTTTTAATTATTGAAGAGTGAACACCTCAACACTGTGTTTCAGAAGCCAGAAAACAAAGCCACAGGCACTTTACCATTCTCGTATGGCTCATCAATATATGTTCCCCATCCTTTAATATTTGCCACACACATATTGTCATATCTGTCGATCCACTTATCAATAACTTCCCTACCATAACCAAGCATAGCACCATTGGTTTATGCTCTCTGTGCCTCGATCCACTGTTCACATCTTCTTTAGTGTCCTTTTGAGATTCGTCGATGGCTTCGCTGCTTCACTTCGATGCCATGGCTTTTTGATTTTGGGTTTTTGATCATAAATTGAAGGTGCCCGAAGCTATCTGTGATACCCGTTCGCTTTATAGACCTTGTTATTCGACACTTGAGTTTCGGCCAGTAACTCTTGTTCTTCATCTTGTGGTTTTCTGATCTCAAATACTGTGCTGGAAATGTCTCAGAGTCCATGATGTTATGATCTATTTGAAGGCATGAATTATTTTGTGAAATTTGTGACTAAGAAAAAATCTCTTTGCATCTAATATCTTCTCCCATCTGCTGATGTAGAACTTGGAGCCAAAATGGAAAAAAACGCAAAGGAGGGAATGCAGATGAATACTCAATTTCCTATTTTATTTGAAAAAAGGCGATTAGAATCATCCATTTCATCCATGGTGAAGCTTCAATGCAAGTTTGCGTGCCACGTTTCTCAATCTCTGTTGTCCAAACACTCAACAGACAAGATTAAAACGCGTATGATATATTTGTGCAAAACGCAGTGCGTTTTAAGCTTAAAAGCTATGGTTTATCCTTGCTTCCACGTGGAAAATTTTGGACCGTTGGATCTCAAACTTCAGAGATACTTCACCTTCACCCCACTTCAGACGATCCGTTCCCACGTGGAAGGTGAGAGAAGCCTTATAAAAGAGTGGTTAGACGTTCAAGGAAGGCAGACTGGATTGAAGGAAGTCTTCCCTCTGTTTCTCTGCTGGCGTATAACGGATTTCTCTCTCTTTTCTGTTGCTCATCTTTTTCTGCATCCCAATTCCCTTTTCGTTTTTCTGAAGCTTGTAATCCTGGAAAGAGCGATTTTCATCAATAATCAAAACCCATCGTTGATAGCTTAATTGCCAACCTTATTGAATTCTTAAATAATAAGCGTGATCATAACATTTGAGGTGTTGTTGGAGAAAGTAGAGAAAGAGAACGAGGGAATGAGATTAAAACCTGAGGGGTTATTTGATCAGAAACCCAAAATTATGGACCCTAGTTTCGTAAGATCAGCTCCCATTGTGACTTGCAGAAGCCCAAGATCGTCATTGGTTACTAAAGCCAGATTCTTCTCAGCCAATGGTTCCTCTTCAAAATCTGAAAACCTTAAATTCCACACTCTAGCCAAATCCCTGATTCGAATCGCCCTTCAGCACACGAAACTCGGAAGTTACTCAGGAAGTCGATGAAGAACATCAACGGTTTGAAAAATGCATTGGCAGTTGTGGGTGTGGCTCAGATAGGCTTCGGAGCTTGGGTCGCTTACATCTTTCCATTTCCCCAATCGTTTTAACACAGAGCACTCTGGCATCCGCAATCCCACGCTGGTTTGTTATTACGATGCGCCGCTCGTTGCAGCGAATGCACTCATTCAAGATGGAAATGGAGGAAGATTTGTTGCTGATTTTGCGAGAGGCTTGTTTGGTTGCTTGGCTAATGATTCAAGTGACTCACCTGCACAGGGCATGTTGACAGTTGTCTTCTCATTCTCCCTCTTATATTCAAATGTTGCGCCAAGTACAGGAGCCAAAGCGTTCATGCAAGATGAGGGAAGCGTTGCAAGCTTAGACTTCGACTGAGAGGCACGAGGCTCTAAAGGCATTGAATCCTTTTTTATTCGAATTAGGGATTTGGCTAGAGCAGGGATTTTCAGATTTTGAAGAGAAACTATTGGCTCATAAGAATCTAGCCTTGGTAATCGACAACAAGCCTGCCTAAGGCTCCGTTTGGTGGGGAGGGGAGGGAGATAGCAGAGTTTAATGAATTTTATTTGGTATTAAAAAAAAAAAAATTATTGTTCAATTTAAAAGGAAAGAAAAGATAATTATATTTAATTTTTTATAAAAAAAATTATTTATATTAATATTTTTTAAAAAAATTATAAATTTTAATTTTTTTTAATTTTTGATAAAAAAATATTTTAATTTTTATTAAATATTAATATATTAAAATACTAAAAAATTAAAAAATAATAAAATAAATTATAATTTAAAAAACACTCTTTCTTTTTTTTCAAAATCTCTTAATTTGAAGAAAAAAAAAATTTACCTTCACTTCTTTTTCTTTCTCTTTAATTTATTCATTCAAATATCTTATCTCGTCCTCCTCTTCTTCACTCAAAAAACTCTCAACCAAATGCCCCCTAAGACTTCTCAAAAAACGAGAGAGCTCAATCTTATAAAATCAGGATCCACAATTTTGGGTTTCTAACCAAATAGCCTCTCATGGATATTGCCATCGATGCTGGTTACTGCCAACAAATTTTCCACGTGCCAACGGTGGGATTTTTTCCTTGGTCCTTTTTTCTTTTTTTTCCTCGGCGGAAATTTATTATATATATATATATTAATTCTTAATTATTATTTTTTTACTTTAGGTTACTACAATGAATCTATTTATAAATCTCACTTATTTTTTCTTAAATCTCCTCGTTTTCGTTTTTTTTTTCAAATTTTTTTGTACTTCCTTTTATACAAGACCGCCATTATAATTTCTTTAAATTGCGGAAAGGAAAATTTTAACTGATATAATATTCACTTTATTTGTTTAATTGTTTTAATATGTTATGTACATTTATATTAATATACGTTAAGAGTGAGGCCAAATAACCAAATATTAGTATGCTTTTGTCTCTTGACTTAATATTTTATTGGATTAAATTTTGTTTCATATTAAGCTAAGAAAATTTTTAATGGCAAATTTCATCTAATTAAATAATGCATGAAATTCAATTTATTAATGACGTGGATCTCAATGTACGGAGTAGCACGGGAGCAAGGCAGGGGAAAGAAGGCCTTCCCCATTTCCAGCCCCATTTTCCATTACAAGGGACAAAGTTCACTTTTACGCCCCTTTGCTTTAGACACATTATGCGCATTCATATACAGGGACACTCATGGAAAGCTTACGCATACTTAGATAAATAAATCGATTAATTTTTGGGTTTGAACCCATGCCCAGGCTGGAACATTGGCCCAAATCACTTTGGTCAGGCTTTGGTGACAGTGTTGGCTCTCTGTGGGTAATAACGATAGTATTATGTTACCGCAACGAATTAAAAATAAATGAAAATGATAAAATTGTTTTTGAAAATATTTGAATCATTGCAAAAAATTTTTCCAAAAATAAAAGTTCTTTTCTTGAAAGACAAATACTAAACAATTATGTCAAAAAATGTTACTTTTAAAAAGTTTTCTGACAAAAATAAACAGACTTCAGCCGCTAGACCTTCAATATCTTTATTGGATAACGATTAGTTTCTAATTGATGTGGATTTTAAACAATTAACAGTGGCTTTAATTGAAATTTAATTGTTCAATTCAACTTCTGGGCTCCAGCTTTCCAGTTCTCTTTGTTAGCTACTGTAACTAAAAATAAATTTGAACGAGTCCTGAAAAAGTTTACCCACAAGTGAAAATGCGGAATTATGTACTTGGATTCTTGGATGAATACTAAAAATTTTTTAAGCATATTAATTAGTCGACTATGTAACTAATGTCGCTGAGTTGAAATTATTTAGATAGGTGTTTTCCTAATATTACCTTTTTTTTAAAAAACTTTAGGGCATAATTGGCAGAATCTTCTAGGAGTGGGATGGGGTATCTGAAACATTTGTTAGGTGTTAATTGTTGGTTGGGTTAGAATGAATTCGAAACTTCCTAATCCACGTACCGGTCATTTTTCAAACTAAAATTGATGAGTTTGGGATGGGTTGAATATTTTTAACGTTTTTAGTCATTCTTTTTAATTTTTTCCAATTGCTTTTTTTAACCAAATTAATGTTTTTATCTTTAAAAAGGTAACCAATTTTTTAACATTGCCCTCCATAAGATTTTCTCTATTTAATTTTTTAACAATTCTTTTCAATAATTTTCGTCCTTTCTCCTAAAGTAATGGGTCTAACTATTCATTGATCCTCTAAAAGGATGAAATTGATTAGGGAAAAAAAAGTTAAGGGGTCTAAATTAAGAAGGGTGCACATCATAAAACCAAATGAATAAATTAGATATCTTTAAAGGATGAAAACAATAATTTTTTGTTTTTTGTTCTTTCTTTTCTTTCCAACTCTTTTTTTTAATATATCTTTTTTTAAATAATAATAAATTACATATCCTTTTTGTTTTCTTATTCATGAAACACCTCCTTTAAAATCCTAGTGTAAACATAGCTTTTTTGTATGTCTACTCTCTCCCCCCTCTTTTACTTACATATAAGACATTCGGATCCTTTCAATTGAGAAGATCCTCAATTCTGATAATTGTTAGAGGAACACGTTTTCTTTCACCTCAAAATATAGTGAAACGATGCATTTTTGAAGCTAAGGAAGGTTGCTCCTTAACCCACACAAAATGCCCTTTACCAGCTGAAGTGCTTGTGGTAGAAGGGTGACTCATAGTTGAAAGGAGGTAGTAGCTGAAGCGCTTGTGCCATTTTCCACTCTGATGTTAGTGACTCACAACCACCAAGATTTGAAGACATAAGGATCTTCTCCAGTTATGGCATCGACTGGAAAGCATTCAATTGGCTTTTTAAACTTTTTTCTTTTTTTGACTTTTTATGTTATAAATATAATGGAGATAAAAATTATCACTAGAATGTCAAAAATTGTGTCTATCACAACAAATTATACTTTAAAATTTTTTTAAAAAGATTTAAAAAGCTAACTCGATTTTCTCCCCTTGGCGTCACAATGGGAGAGGATCCCAACATAATTTGAAGGTTTTAATCTCTCTCCTTCTGTGAATCTAGTAGAGCTTTCCAATTCTTGAATGTCTACTGAGCTCCTCTTTCACGCAAATGATTATCGTTTGAAATATCAAAAGTTACAAAGGCGTGGTGCCCATTTCCAAATGTACATCTTCCTCAACACTTATTAATTAAGGAGAGCTACATTGGAGGATCTTCTTTTGCGCATCTTGGTATTCCCTTCTCCTTCTACTCTTTGAATTCTCTAACTTAGTGATTTTATTCTTAATTTGGGTTTTTGCTTCAATTATGCATATTTAGCTGGCGTTCAATTCTGTATATTTAGTTGATGATTATACAAATTTCTGATCTATTAACTAGAGAAATTTGAATATTCAATCAAAATATTCTATTGGGGAAGGTGGGATTATGGTTCACTTGTAAATGGATTTTCCTTTTTGTTTTCCTCGAAATAAGGTTTGCTCTAGATTATTTGTTTAGTTGATGGAAATCTAAATGCTTAGTGAAGTTGCTAGGAAAGGTATGGTATGAATTACTTGTTTAGTTAATGAAATTTTTTGTATGAAATGAGCTTTGCCATGGATTACTTATGCTAAGGCGAGATTAGTCTTTGTGTCCTTTAAAGATTCTATAAGTAAAGAAAATTGAAGATTTAGATATTCAAGCTTATTTAATTGTAAATTTCTTTCATCTTATCTATAAGACATTTATAGATTTGAAATATGGAGTTGCCACTACAACTTCTAGTCCACTACTACCTATGTTGTTTTGGATCCTATATATTAATGTCCTTGTTATTATTTTTATTAGATAAATATTGAAGACATTAAGGTGCCCACCAATGAACTTAGAGGCTCCCAATATACGAATACTAATGCTGACATATCCACAGAGCCATCCCAAGTTGAATATGAGCATGGCCAGAAAAATTGAGTTTTGGGACCATTAAAAAACTAGAAGAACTCCACAAATAACAGAAAAAAATCATTTATAAGCAAAAAATAATGTTGAAAAAAGTAATAACTGGGAAGCAACACTTTATGAACTTGGAGTGGATGATTCTGAGATGTGGCTCAAATGAAACTCAATATCATCAAATTTCTAAGCACTTGGCATGGAAGTGCATGAAAGCATAAAAGAAATAATTATTGAGACATGTGACACCGAAGCATGGAACATAGAACCATTAGTTCTAAGTTCCTTGCTACTAAAACTTAAAACCAATGGTTCTAAGTTTTAGTAGTTATAGGCTAGGCTAAGCCTAGTTTGTAACTATAGCAAGCATGACTAATCAGTCAGTCAATTTGACTAGTCATATCAATAGTAAAGATTCTGAATTGTGCCACGTGCTGTGCTGTGAATGGCTAGAGCATATTTTGCAAATTTTGATTGGTTGAGAAAATTTGAAAAAGATAACGTTGAATTTGAAAATTACTATTATGCCCCTAAGAGTAGCATTATAACCCGGCTTGCATTCTCCTCTTCAACATCTTTTTTTTCTTTTTCACCTTCTTCATTTGCTACTTAAGTATTTTTTTTTTTTACATTCAGCGGATCTAAGTTGAGTAGTTAAGTAGTAAAATTTGAGAAGAGCCAACAGAAGGTTTATTTGATATGTAATTTTCTTTTCATCTATCTTTTATTATTTTACATAACATGAAGAAAATGTTAAACTTAGTTGCAATGATAAATGTAGAAAAGAGCTTGAGATGGAAAAAAAATTAGAAAAAAGAACTAATAATAATTATAAAATGAGAAAAACTAGAGAAAAATAAAATAGTTGAAAATTTTTATTGGTTGTTTATTATAATATTTGTTTCAGATGAGATTATTTATTTATTATTGTTTATTTGTTGTTATGACTTTAGGAAAAGTATAGAAGAAGGAATGGATATTTTGTAGTTGAAAGAAAAGGAAGAGGGAAAAAATTTAAAAAGAGAAAAAATTTTCTAAGTAAAAAATGTATAATAATAGAAATAAAGAAAATGTCAATAGGGTAGAAAAAAATTAGCATGGAGGATAATATATAAATAATTAAATAAAAATAGGGAAAACATAAGGATTGTTGGAAAATGATAAATGAGTATAAGAAGAAATAATTAAATTAAAAAAGGATATTTTATAAATAATTTTGAGAAAATAGTAAAAAAGTAATTATGGTGGAAAAATTAAAAAATATGCAGAAATGAAAAATAATTATAGGAAAAAATAATTAAAAAGAAAAATGATAAAAAATTACTAGTTTAGGAATGAAGACATTTTATAAATGATTGAGAAAATAGTTAAAAGTTAATGATTGTGAAAAAATTTAGAAATATACACAAAAAATGTTTTTAAAAAATGAAGAAAAAATGAATATATTTAAAAATAAATTTTGTACTAAATAACATAGATTTTAAACTTCTAAACTAGTTATGTGAATAAAAAAAGGTAATTAGGATTGTAGAAAAAATACTAATATGAAAATGAGGATATTTTACATATAAATCAACAAAAGGAGTAAAAAATTAATTATAATGACAAAAATAAAAAAGGCAGAAAATGAAAATTGATTATTGGAAAGAAAAAATTAAAAGAAAATGACAAAAAATTACTAGTATAGGGAGGACGACATTTTATAAATAATTAATGAAATAGTAAAAAGGTAATGATTGTGACAAAAATTGGAAATATCCACCAAAAAATGTAAAAAAATAGTTATATTTAAAAAATTAGAATAAATAAAAAAAATTTGTACTACAAATAAAAAGAGCAAAAGTCCTAAAGTAATTATGTAAATAAGAAAATTATAAGTAGAATTTAAAAAAACACCAATGTAGAAATAAGGACATTTGAAAAATAATTTAATAAAAGAAGAAAAAAAGTAATTAAGGTGAACAAATTCAAAAATATCCAAAGAATTTAAAAAAATTGTAGGAAAAAAATAATAGTTTAGAAGTGAGGATATATTATAAATAATTAAATAAATATATAAATTAATTAATTATGTGGGGAAAACTTTAAAAATATTCAAATCATTACAAATTGTAGGAAAATGTATAGAAATATATTAGGAGGGCATATGAATTAGAAAAAATATAATTATGTACACCAAAAAATTATAAGGAGTGTGTAGAAAAATATAAGAAAAAATTTAGGAAAATAGCATAAAGTTAAAGGACTAAAAATCTTTTACATAATGCATCTTGAAAATTAGTTTATACCAATTATGAAAAAAAATTAGATTTCCAAATAGCATAAAAACAAAATAAGGTGTTTATACAAGGGGGATTATTAAACAAAGCTATGAATGTAGGAAATCAAATGGCTAGTAGAAATGAATTTGTTTGTATTTATGTGGACGAAAAAAATTTGAAAGTATTGAAGGCACAACATTTCAGTGCACCATATCAAAATATATAATAGTTAGCATCAACATCATTTTAGATGCATTGAAACACGCAATGAGTCAAAAGCTATGGCTTCCTCTTAATCAAGTTGTCTTCAATTTGATATATAAAATCCTGCGTCACTAAATCCCACATTGTACCAATCGATTCTTCTAAAAGATAATTTAGATGTTTAGAGGACGTGGCAAGCCCACTCACATTTCCTAGGCCAATTGCATGTAGTTGAGTTATACATAAACACTTTACTCATTAACTCACAGGAGAGCTTAGAAATTCAGCCAACCTATTTTCAACAATATTGCACCATACTGATGGAGCTTAGTTCACAACCAAGTTCCCCCCACATAACACTTTGCCTTACTAAACCTTGTTCTCCAAAGGAATTTGAAGATAATGTTTTAGAGGACTTTGAAAATAAAGATAAATACAACGCAAAATTTGACCTCAACTATAATGATGATGAGGATGATGATAATGATGATGACAATGATGATGATGGATTTGAATATGATGTGTATGGAAAGGATAAAGTAGGTGCCATTGATGTTGGACTAGTGTCTGAATATATAGACCTTGTTGTTGCTTTCTTCTCCCAAGTTAATATGGCCTCAACTAGTAGGGATGGATTTGAAGAGGTTAAGGATAACATGAATTTGAGCATGTAAGACTTATATTATAACACCTCAAAAATTAATTAAGGTGTTAATAATGGATTTGTGTTAATTAAGAGTTAATATGGGATAATTAGGCAAGTTAAGTGAATAAAAATTTTAGATAGATAAATTATTAATATGAGTTTGAAATTTAATTAAGTTAAAAACTCTATCTAGGCCCAAATTAAATTATGTAGGCCAAGGTTAGGGACTAATGGAGACCTAATAATTTTAGGTGCAAACCCAACCTTTTATTGTGAGACTTGACCCAACAACCTTTGTGCAGACCTAAATCCTTTGAACTCTTAAAACTTAGCCTAACCCAATTAAAACCCAGTAGCCCAACACATGAAAGCTGGCCCAACAAAGCTTAAATCTAAAGCCTATTTAGAGTTGGATTCTTGGAGCAACCCATAACCCATAGAAAACACAACTTAAACCCTAAAAACTAACTTAGCCACCCCCCATTCCTGCAGAACCACAAGGAACACACACAAAATTCGAAGGTCCAAAGGAGAGGTTAAGGTTCTTGGCATATTTCTACCATTTCCCACTTCTAGAGCAAGATTTAGCCAAGGTAATAGTTATATAACTTAATCCTCTCATCTTTCTCTTTAAGTTAACCCAATTAATGTTTCAATTGGAGCACTTTTACCCACACCCAAAATTTGAAACTTGTCATTTGATGTTTCCATAGTGAAATTTCGTAGATTAAGGCTAGGGTTGACATTAGGTAAGTATAAACTCTTCTTTTTAAGATATTTCTGCTGGTTTGAGACGCGAATGATTGGATTATAGTATGGGTATTAATGTTTCATGAATTTGCTTAAGATTTAGGGTGATATATTGAAGTTTCTAGTAGAAGACACCTTCATTTCAAATTTTGGGAAGTAGTAGTGGCTGGGGAGATTTTTGTACCCCTGGTGGCTTTTGTAAATTTGTCTACATGTGAGGTAACCGAGGTTTCATAATAATTCCATGCATATGTCTGCTTTAATTTGTATTTATTGCATGATTATGATTTTGATGCTAAATGAATTGGTTGGCTATCTGTTATATGTGATGGACCTTGTGAGTCCATAGTGGAGCTGTGGTGCAGCTGCCACTCATGCATGTGCTTTGATCAAGCACCGGGTTATGATTAAACCCTAGATGCACTGAACCCTAGTTGTGCTCAATGGGGAGTAGGTGTCGTGGATGGGCCTCTCCCAGTGTTATTGACCTTTAACATATGAAAATATGATTGCTAGTATGTGATAGTAATCATGATAGCCTAATTGTTTTATTTACTGTTATGACCGGTATATTTTCTGATACTTATATGAAATCATGCATATATATTAATTAAACTAGAATATATGAATGCAATTTGCCTTAGTTACTGAAATTTGCATCTTACCTCGTTTCATAGGCTAAATATTCTAAATGAAGGTTCTTCGGGTAAGGATAATGGCATGAAGGTGGACAAACATTCATGAGCTGAGGCCTAGTGTGGGGAGCTACACTTGGTCTGAGTGAAATTGAGTAGATGCTAATTTTGTTAACCTTTGTATAGCATCATCATGTATCTGTATTGCCAAATGTAAGAGTTTGTATTTTGATAACAAAAAATGTAACTAATGAGAAATAGGCTTTATATTAGTTGGTGATAGATGTATGAGTTTATAACACTTATTATGGCTTGTAAACCTGTGTTTTAACTGACTATTTAAGTAATGAAATCATGTGCTATATTGATTGTGGATTTGAGCTAGCGCTGCATGTATTATTCGATGACAATATGATTGAATGACCATTGTGAGAAATTTATAAATTTGCTGATATAAGACCAATGAATGAGTAGGAGAATCTACCTTTAAATGTGGGATGGGTAATGATATAATGGCTGGGGCAAATCAGCTAGATATATGCTATTAGAATCTCATAACAAGTGGGAGAGTGGCCCTAGAAAGCCCTAGATAGAGAGTGGAGAGTATAAGATAAGATTTTAAGAGTTATAGGATTAGAAGGCATTTCACCATGGCTAAAATATTATTAGTCACGGCCAATAGAGGTGAAATTGCCAAGGGAGAGTACCAGAGAGTAATTTGGCATGGTGACAAATGGAATTAGCTGAGGCGAAATGTGAGAGGTAAAATTGGGAGTTGTTCAGAGGTAATTCACCATGGCTAAATGAGAATTAGCCACGGTGAACTTTTGTGAGGATTTGTCAGGCATTCTAAAGAGGAATTAGCCACGGCGAAAGGGGAATTGGCCATGGCACAAAGACATTTAGCTGCGGCTAATGGTCCCAAACCTTCATTCTAACCTAGAAATCTTAGTTTTTCATTTGGTAACCCCAAAGGATAACTTAGAAACATTGGTAGAAGATTCTTATGAGTTAGAATTAATAGGTAATAGAATCAAAGGCTTATAAATGAATGTTTGCTTCCCTAATGTACATGAGTGCTTATAATTATATGGTTGATGACTCTAATAACATTAAGGTTCAAATATCCCTATATTTTCTGAATGTAATTAGTCGTAATGTCTTGTAATCCTAATTTATGATTATTAATCACATATTTAACCTTAATTACAATGATTAGAAGTTAGGGTTGTCACATGTATTTTGGATTGCAATATTTGAGCTAGAAGGCACTACATCGTGTTATTAAACTATGCTTTATGAGAGTACATCACACTTTTAAGAAATATTTAACATCTGAAAATACAAAGAATTTTAGTATGTTAATTATAAGGATAGTTGTAGATGGTGGGTGAAGGCATACAAAAAAGACAAAGGGAAGAGATCACATTGGCAAATAACAAAATATGCTAGTTCACATACATGTCTGTCTACGATCTTATCATAGGATCACCTGAAATTGGATTTTTATGGTATATCATTGTATATTGTAGGTATGGTGAATGAGACACCTAATGTTTCAATTAAACAGATCATTAAGCGGATGAATAACTTGTTTGGTTATATAGTGTCATACAAGAAAGCCTAGAAAGCAACCCATAAAGTCGCTACAATTGCCTTTGGTAATTGGGAGAGCTTATATGCTATATTACCTAGGTGAATGTCTGCGATTTAACATTTTATACTTAGATATATGTTGAGCTTGTAACCAAACAATGTTAAGCAAGCAATTCCACTAGTGAGCTAGTGGTTGTGTTCAAGCATATTTTTTGATCGTTCAAGCCTTGTATAAGCGCATTTGATCATTTGAAACTAATGATCTAGATTGATAGAACATTTCTATATGACAAATATAAAGGGATTCTATTAATGGCAACAATACAAGATGGCGATTGGCAGATTGTGCCTATTACATTCGCAATTGTTTAGGGGAAGATATAAGTAAGATGGATATGGTTCCTTTTCAACTTACATAAGTGAATGGTACCAAGAAGCTATGGAATTTTTTTGATTTCTAATAGACATCCATTAATTCTACCTGCTACTACTAATCTCTAGACTAGTTAGCAACCATCCTATGGTTATCATATGTTCTATCTTTGCCATATAGTTAGCAACTTACACACTCACATTAGGTCAAACATATGTTAAAAAAACATTAGTATGTTTCTTCTTTTTAAGTGACCAAATACAATGTCATTGTTTCAATGCTTATTGTAATAATAATGATAATGTTCAATAGGTTATACATACGAGCATCGGTACATTAATGAGAAGTTAACTGAACTGGTGACTATATATAAGGAAGCAACTAAATGGCTTGCAAACATCTCAAAGGAATAATGGACTCAAGTGTATGATGTGGAAGTCATTGCTTTAGGAACATGACAATGAACCTAGCTAAGTGCATAAATGGTGTCTTCAAAGGTATCAGGTCTTTACCTATATCAGGTGTAGCTAAGGCAACATATTATAAGGTCAACTAATATTTCATGCAATGTGTTGAATAAGTTAATGCTCAGATGGCTATAAGCTTAGTCTATTCCCAAGGCTTAATAAAAAAATACAACAAATGTGCAATGCACCCCTTCATGTACTGTGCGAGCATTCAAAAGAAATCTTTTAACATTTAAGGTAGAGGAGTTATATGATTAGATGAATCGCTAGTATAGTTGGTGCGGCAAGCTTAGCTTAAATGAGTACTTTTGTGATTGCAGTGAATTTTAGGTGAAGAAATACTCATGCCAGCATGTTCTTGCAACCTGCGCCATCATTTCCCTAGACCTATTTTAGTTTGTGGATCCCGTTTTCTACTTAAACACTATGCATTATGCTTATAGCAATGCTTTTCAGCCGATTAGAGGACAAGAATATTGGCCAAACCTTAGTGATCTGAAGTTAGTCCTTAATCCATTAATGCCTTGTGAAAGAGGTCGACATGGAGCCTTACACTATCAAAATGAAACGGACTTTAAGACCTTGGGATAACCTATTTGGTATAGGTTATGCTAACAACAAAGATATAATTGAGCGACTTACCCACATCATCAATGTGATGTCTAGTAGGAGAATAATATTTTTCGCTTACATAATGATTATTTGAGGCAGATTGATTTTTATGATGTAGTTAGATTTAACCACTTCAAGTATGATCCATCACTTGTCAGTGCGCTTGTGGAGTGGTAGTGCTTTGAGACACATACATTCCACACTACTTGGGGTGAGTGTACAATCACCCTTGAGGATGTGGTTATGCATTTAAGCCTACCACGTGATAGGAACCTTATTTTTGAAAGGACAAATTAGTCGTGGGTACATACATGTAAGTAACTTTTTAGTATTTGATCACTAACTGAGAAGATTGGCTAGCAACTGACTATTACATGGTTGGTTGAGAACTTTATCGACTTGCTGAATGATACTGATGAGGAAGTTGTGCATTGATTTGCACGAGCCTATATACTTAGGTTGATTAAGACATTTTACTGCCAAATATGTCATACCGAATTTTTTAAAAACTAAATTAGAATCAAGAGGTCAATGAAAAAGCATTAAGGATGAACAAGGATAGAATAATAATTAGAACATCAAGAAACAAGGATAAGAAGTCAGTGATAGCTTGAAATTGGAGGGGAAGTAGCTAAATGAAAGAAACTGATAATGTAGTGGCAAAGTTATAATTTTGGATAAAATTTTAGAAACCTAAAGAAGAAAGTTTTAAATGCTAAAACTAAGCTCATTAGAGTTTTCAGATATCTTAAAAACCATAGGAACCATCAAAATGGTTGAAACCCTTCAGATATATAATTTAGAATATCAACTAACTGTAACTTTGATCAGACTCTTTAGCATGGCTTTAAATCCCAAAAATTTTAAAGTAAATGTGTTTAATAAAGTAGAGAGCCTAATTTTCATATGGAAAAGAAAATTCTTGAAAATGATATGAAACGGGCTCAAACAGAGTAATCAAAATTCAGGAATGTAAAGAGAGTTATTAAAATTGTTCAAAATGTCTTCCTTTCATCCTTTTATTGTCACACCACCTAGTTTTCTTCTTTATAACTGACCTTCTTAGCTTAAAATCAGACCAGCCATGGCATCCAAGAAGGGGGAGGAGAGAGAAGAGAAAGAAAGACATATAAGGTAAGGAAAAAGACCAAATTTCATAGTATGTTAGTTAGTAAACTTTCTCTACTTTTTAAGCCCTTCTAATGGTGGTTTCAACTTCATGAAAAGGAAGATTTTGATGGTGGACTCTATGAGAAAAAGTAAAGGTTTGAAGTAACCAAATAGAGTAAGGGAGACACCATTCAATAAGCTTGCAAATAAGGTATGTTATGCATTAGAAAAATTGATATTCCTTGAGCTTCTAACCCTTCCATAATTCAACTAGAGAGAATGTGTGAGGAAGAGACTTTAGCTTGATGAAAACTTGAGAGTAATTAAGGTTTTGAAGAGTGTAGAGTAAGATTATGCAAGTTGAATTCCATACAAAGCTATAGAATTCAAGTCAAACCACCTAGGGTTCAAATCGCATATGGAAAGTGAAAAGAGCCAAGGATACTCCATAGGTATCAAATTCCCTAACAGAAAGACAAAAACTCCCTTAAGCTCCATGATGTGCTAGGTTTGGCCATGGTGGAGATGGAGTAGCTAGGGAGTGGTTTTATTGATTTTAAGGTTATAGTGATTTAGATATGACTTATAAAAAGTAATAGAACCATTAGATTGAATTTAGAAACCTTATTTTCAAAGGTGAGATTTTAGTGCCTAAAAAGACCTAAAGAAGCAACTTCACCTTTTGCTTGCTTAATCATATATGTGATGGTCCCAATGAGTTTTATTAGAGTTATATAACTTATAGCAAGTAAGATTTTGGAGCCTAGAAAGTGAAATCTAAGAGTTGCCTCTTAAGGAACCTAAAATGACTTAAAATGGCATGTTAAGTTCTAATAGGATTAAATAGTGATAGTACGAGTTGGAATGCTTTTTGATGAGTTCCTTTTGCATGGTATATTGCTATATGTAAGATGAGCAAATGCAAGTCCACTTTATATGTAACACCCCATAATTAATTAAGGCATTAATTATGGATTAGACTAATTAGGAATAATTGAAATGGGATAATTGGATAAATTAAGTGAATGGAGATTTTAGAGAGATAAATTATTAAAATAGGTTTAAGATTTAATTAAGATAGAAATTCTATCTAGGCTTAAATTAATAGATTATGAGAAGAGGCTAATGGAGGCCCAATGGGTTAGGTGCAGACCCAACCCAATTTAGTGTGATGGAGGCCCAAAATTCACCTTGTATAGACTTCTTTAAGTGGCCCAATGACCCTTGTGTAGATCCAAAACCTTTGGGCTCTTAAAATCTAGTCTGGCCCAATTAAACTTCAGCAACCCATTGCATATAAAACTGGCCCAGTAAAATTTTGCAACCCAACACTCTAAAAACTGGCCCAACAAGCAAAAACCTGAAGCCCATTAAGAGATGGATCTTGGACCAACCCATAACCCACATTTGACCCAACTAAAACCCTAATACACCAGCCTTGCCCTCACACTTGCTGAAACAAAAAACATAAAGAGAAAATTTAGAGCTTGGAGAGGAGGCTAGGGTTGGGGGCACTAATTCTGCATTTTCTCACATTTAGAGCAAGATTCAGCCAAGGTAATAGTCATACAACTTAATCCCCTCATCTTCCTCTTTAATTTGGTCTAATTAGTTTTTCATTTAGAGCATTATCACTTTATCCAAAATCTGAAATGTGAGAATTTGGGAATTTTCTTGGTAAAATTCGTAGGTTGAGGTTATGGCTAACCTTGGGTGAGTTTAAATCCTCCATTATGATGCTTCATTTGTTAATTTGAGACCCCCATAGCTGACTTATAAAATGGGTATTAATTATGTACGAATTTGCTTAGGATTTTAGGTGGAATATTGAGTTTTCTGGTGGAGGACAATTTAATCCAAATTTGGGACTTATAGTGGCTGAGTAAGTGATTCTTAGGTAGTCATTAGCATCTTAAATTCTTTGGGTATTGATTGTAACTATTAATGATGAATTAGAGTAGTAATTCTATGATGCTATGGTTATAGGAGGATTTCTGGACCATTGGTGACTGTTGCAAGTGTCTACAAGTGAGGTAATCGGGTTTATATAAGTTCCATATATATATTTGATTTAATTTCATATGTTGCTATATATGATTGATTGAAAATGTTGAATGAATTGGTTGGCTATCTGTTAATTTGTGATTGGACCTTGTGAGTCCATGGTGGAGCTGTGGTGCGGCTGCCACCCGTGCATGTGCTTCGATCGAGCACCGGGTTATGATCAAACCCAGATGCATTGAGCCCCGGTTGTGCTCAATAGGGAATAGGTGCCGTGGACGGGCCTCTCCCGGTGTTAATGGCTTTTAACATGTGATAATATGATTACTAGTATGGGATAGTAATCATGATAGCCTAATTGTTTCATTTGCTGTTATGATGGATATGATTCTGATGTTGATTTTGATTTGTGCATATATGCTAATTAAATTGGATATATGATGGAATTGCTTTGGTTACTGAGATTTATATTTCACCCTATTTTATGGGATTAATATTTCAGGTGAAAGTTCCTCGGGTAAGGATAAGGGTAAGCAAGTGGATGAACATCCATGAGCTGAGGCCGGGTGTGGGGAGCTACACTTGGTCTGAGTAGAATATGGTAGATGCAATTTTGTTATTAGTTTACATAGCATCATTATGTAATCATGTTACCAAGTGTAGGCGTTTATATTTTGTTTGATTGAAATGTAACTGTTAAGGATTCAAGTCTCATTATAGTTGAATATTAACGTATGAATTATAGCATTATATATACGTAGTTTTGCTGAAATTGTGATATGGATCACCATATGGGAATCGTAGTCATATGATGCTTTGGATGTAAGCTATGATTGAATAGAATCTCTATGGAATTTGCATGGGATGTAAATTGCTGCTAATACATGTGATCTTGCCGTCATGTATTCTTGAATTTGCTGATATGAGCTAGTGGAACAAGTAGGAAGTAGCATTTAAGTTTTGCAATGGTAATGGAGGGATTGATGGGTAAATAGGGTAGATAAACACCATTAGGATCACATAAAACAAGGGAAGGTGGACCTAGAGTGCTTCTAAGATGAGATTTGGAGTGTAGGGGGTGAAATTTGGGTAATGTGGTCACAGGAGGGAGTTTCGCCGCGGCTAAATGAGAGACAGAGTCGAAAGGCACCACGGCACAACGAACCCCGCCGCGGCGCAAAGGAAAAAAAATAGTCTGGGAAGTGACAGTGGCGAGGAGCACCGCAGCCTGATAAATCTCGCCGCGGCGTGAAGTGAAAAAAAATTGCCCAAAAGGGTAACAGAACCAAAACTCGCCGCGGCGCATCATGTTCTGCCGCGACGTGAGTCGAGAAAATTAAATAAGGGTTGGACAGAAGCAAAACTTGCCATGGGGCGAATATATTGCACCGAGGCGAGAATCCTGGGAGTTGAGAGTAGTAGTTCCAGAAGGCGTTCCGCCGCGGCGCCACATAGGTTGGCCGCGGCGAAGGTCCAACTCGCCGTGGCGATGAAACTTGTCCATGGTAAAAGATGATATAGGAGTATTTGTGAGAGGTTATGGAGTATTGAAACTGATGGATGGTTGAATCATAAGCCTCTTATGGTAGTAGGATTTCTTTTATGTACATTTCATTTGGTTGAGGTGGTATAGTGATGACCCTAACATCAAGGTTCAAATTTTCTCCATATTTTCATAATATGATGAATTGTAACCACCCAAACCTTGATAATTAATTATTAATCGTATACTTAACCATAATTACAATGGTTAGAAGGTAGGGTTGTCACATTATAGAGGTGTGAACTGGAAGAAGGAGATAAGAGACCAAAGAAAAGAGAAGGTTTATGGGAGTTAGGAGTATCTTGAGGCTCCTAACTCCACAAGATAGCTTTATTTACCTATCTTATATGCATTTGAATGTTTGAATAAGTTGAGATACTTGTATGTATGGTTGCTTTATGTATTCATGAGCTATACTTTGCTATGGTTTTTATCATGAGTTTTATGCTTATGCCTTATATGTTTTCGACTTTTAGCTCCTTATGGTGGAAAATTGAGCATAGTAACTCTTTCTTAGCCCATAAATGAGTTTAGTTGAGCTAGCCTGTGTGTTTTCATCTCCTATCTCCTTATGGTAGGGAATTGAGTGCAATAGCTCTTCCTTAACCCAGAGTTGAGTTTAGTTGAGCCTAACCAATATATTGAAATACCATGGCTTGATGAGAATTAAGATTTTATGTTAAAACTATGTTTGAGTTACATGTTGCATATGATTCACATGTTTGCATCACATGCATTACATTTCCTCATAGCATTCTTGTATGCATTGATATATTGAGATTGGCTACTAAGATTCTCCCCAAAATCTCACCTATGTACCTTCTACTAACTATTTCAGGTTCCACAAGTAAGGAGAAAGAAAATGATAAACATTAAAGTTTAGAAACAATGTATTAGGAGCTTTTATTGTAACAATTTGTAATGATGTGATTGATTATGTATGAGACACATTAGAAACATTGTTTTGTATATGACAAGGATTTGATATATGCCATTTAAATGCTTGAGATGGCCTTTAGTTCATAATTTTACATATGCCATGCCATATAATCTATATGCATAATTAGGAGTGAAATGGTCCAATTTTGATGTGAGCCATTTTTCATGCAATGGATTTATTGAAAAGGAAGTAAGGATGGATAAAAACTTGCCCTAAAAGAGAGAATGCAATTTAGATGTCCAATGGACCAATTTAGAACCAAATTTTGGTCCAAATAAGCCATAAATTGCACCTTACCCTTGATAACTCAAATGGTTGAATTTGGTGCTAAAATGTGGCATGTGACTAGATAATTTACAAAGCTTTCTAATAAGTTAAGAATGTGAATTTTTGGAGTCATACAGAATATTTTATGAATTTTTGAAATAAGTGCATAATTACGGATTTAGTGCAATATTGTTCATATTGTAGCAGCTACTATTTTTAGACTGTTCTAGGGATCAAACAAATTCAATTTTATTTAAAATTTTTACAACATATAGTTCATATCACTAGCTTTTTATAGAGACATAATTTGTATGAATCAAAGATATATAAAAAAAGTTATTGATTTTTGAAATTTAAGACCCTATTATGTCAAAATGGCTAAAATGAGCTATATAGCCTCCATATGCAAATAAGGCTTGTTTCTAGTCCTATTTATCAAAACAAAGTTGTCTATGGTAGCCATGAGTGAAAAAGAAAGAAAATTCAAAATTTGAGCCCTTTAGTAGCACTTGAAGTGGAAAAAGAATCAAAACTGCTACCAAAAGTTTGGTAACGATATCATTATTGTTTCTTTTGAGAATAAATGATGTGAAAATGTTTTAATGAAACTAATTATGACAAAATAGGTCTAGTTATAAAGTATGTTTAATATATCTTGTAATATCTGATTCTTTGAAATGAGAGATTATGTTATGCGACCATTAGAATGTATATTGAGCATAAAGTATGGCAGTAGGCCAAGTTAATTTAAGGGTTGACATAACATCTCATCACCTGGATCGGAGATTTTGTTGACAAAATCTTATAATCTGTAGTGCAAATTCTGAGACCTTATCGATAAGGTTTTCGCCAGCAAGTACAAGGTCTTCTTGTATAATGTGTTAAAACTTGTATGGCATGGAATTGGGTATGAAGGGCTAAAAGTTTTGAGTTCTCCGGGGTTCCCAAAGGCCCTAAAAACTATGGGAAGCCCTGGACAACTAAAGCCCCTTTCGGTGGATATTTTCTAATGTTGGTATACCCAAACTTTGACGGATTCGTTTGGGAAGGTTTTAGCTCCGATTTGAGTGATTCCAAAGGCATTTTACTAAATTGAAAATCTAAATTTTATAGTGGAAAAGACAGTTCTAAAAAAAGAGCTAAAACGAGTTAGAAATGAAAATACCAAGAATAAAAGACAAAATAGGAATTTTTGAAAAAGTCCTTCTTAAACCTATATATATATATATATATATGAAGCGTTCTTCTGCTTCCCTCATTTAGGTCGACCAAACTCTACCCAAAAACCAGAGAAATTTCAAGGGAAGGAGGCGTACAAGACTAAGGTAAGGGAGAAGGGAAATTTTCAAGAAAAAGGTAAGAATTGTTAGAATTTCCTAGTCTTCTCCTTAGAAAATCTCTTCTCCTCCTTCTTCCCTTTCTCCCTATGGCTTTCTTAGAGTTTTTGGTGCTATTTTAGGGTTAGACCAAGAGGGGAAAATTCGGATTTGAAGAGAGGAAGCCAAAGAAAGTGAGAATCAAGTGAGAAAACAAGGAAAAAGAAGGTAAATCTTCCATCCCATGGTAGATACTTCCTCCCCCTTCTTCTCCATATTTCGCCTCATATATGTAGATGCAAAAGGGCTAGAATTTTGAGGAGAACCAAGGGTGAATCCTATGAATTTAAGGGAGGAGAGTAAGAATATGCAAAGAAATCCAAGTAAAAACCATAATTTTGTAAGATAGAAAAATTAGGGTTTTGATTGCACCTTGAGTTCTACCATGAACCCTAGCCATATTTTGTGATGTTTAAGTATTCATATGAGTTCTTAAGACACCAAGAGAGCTTCTTACATGATTTTCCCATCAAAGGAAGCAAGGAAACTCCATTAGTGCCTTATGGAAGCATAGCTTTGGCCAAGGAGAGTCCATGCACCTAGGGATGTTTTAATTCCTTCCAAGCTTAGTTTTGTATCATGTATGATGGGAGAGTATGAGAGGAAGCCTTGAGAAAATTTTAGAAACCATAAAAAGTAAGATAGCCTTATATGTTCCATAATATGACTTAAAGAAGCAACACCTAGCAAGGCTCCTAGAATTGATTATATGATGACCCCAAGAGATTTAAGTGGAGTCAAGAATCATGAATGAATAGATAGAATGGATCCAAGATGATATTTTCTTAAGGTTTTTTCATTAAGTACATTATGGAACTATGAAAGAGTTTTATAAGTCACCTAGCTTTTCTAGTGAAGGTGTGGCCTTAGACTTTGTTTCAAGAGTGTAATTAGCTTCCATATGATGTATTTAGGATAAGAGGAATGATCTCCACCTTCTTAGGTGTGTGAGGTCAAGGGAGAAGACTCAAGGTTTAAGAAAAAAGTATGCAAATGCAAGCAAGGTAGCTCTCTCCATCTTCTCTCATGCATGGATGTGTGTTTAGTTTGTTTTAGAATGTATGTATATGTATTTTCAAGTTATGAAAAGTAGTCTAGCATGCCTTTATATACTATGATTCTTGATATCGTGTTATGTTTTCAAATGACTACATGATATTTATATAAGTTTCTTGAGTGTGGAGAGGCCAAAAACTCTTCCCTTTGGTGAGGATGAGCTAAGAACCATTGAGCCTGGTTGAAACATAGCAAAGAGTCTCCTAAAAGTAAAGTGGGCTCCCAAGAGTATGGTTGAGTCCAAAGCTCTTAAAGAATGGGTGAGGCAAGTCCAAAACCCATGAGAAGAAGTGTGAGGCCATTCCAAACACTTAGTGAGCTCTTAAATGTTTGGTATGATTTGTTCATATGCCAAGTTTGCTTTTAAAATGCCTATGACTTCTATTTTCTCCATGCATGCATTTGTAAAGCTTGTTTTGCACATATTATGTATGATTGAATGGGAGATGAGTTATTAGGATTTTTTGAATCTCATCCCCTCTTCTTCAATGTCTTAACATGCTAGGTGAAATAATTGAGCAAGGTATTAGAGGCCACCAAGCTTGAAGAAGAAGATGGGCATCAAAGTATATGAATATGCCTAGTTTTACCTTCTTTTTACCATATACATGGCATATGATGTAATCTCATGATGAAATTGTTATGTAACCATATGAACATATGTAAATACCCAAATGTATGGTGTATGAATGGAATTTGATGCCAAATGTATGAGATAGCATATTTTGGGTATTAAACGACAAGTTTAGCTCTTGAATGGCTAGATAGATTAGTGTAATAATGGAAGTGGAATGACCAAATTTATATGCATGAGGTTTGGGACCAGTTGGGCAGTTCATACAAGTCCTATTTATGCTTTTAAACTTGCCTAAGAGGTGCCAAACACCAAGCAAGACTAAGAACCCTTGAGCTTGGTTAAGACATAGCAAAGAGTCTCCTAAAAGCAAAGTGGGCTTCTAATAGTATGGTTGAGTCCAAAGCTCTTAAAGAATGGGTGAGGCAAGTCCAAAACCCATGAAGAGAAGTGTGAGGCCATTCCAAACACTTGGTGAGCTCTTGAATATCTGGTATAATTTGTTCATATGCCAAGTTTGCTTTTAAAATGTCTATGACTTCTATTTTCTCCATGCATGCATTTGTAAAGCTTGCTTTACACATATTATGTATGATTGAATGGGAGATGAGCTATTGGGATTATTTGAATCTCATCCCCTCCTCTTCAATTTCTTAATATGCTAGGTGAAACAATTGAGCAAGGTATTGGAGGCCACTAAGCTTAGAAGAAGAAGATGGGCATTAAAGTATATGAATATGCCTAGTTTTGCCTTTTTTTTTGCCATATAAATGGCATATGATGTAATCTCATGATGAAATTTTTATGTAACCACATGAATATATGTAAATACCCAAATGTATGATGTACGAATGGAATTTGATGCCAAACGTATGAGATAACATGTTTTGGATATTGAACGACAAGTTTAGCTCTTGAATGGCTAGATAGATTAGTGTAATAATGGAAGTGGAATAGCCAAATTTAGATGCATGAGATTTGGGACCACTTGGGCAGTTCATACAAGTCCTATTTATGCTTTTAAACTTGCCCAAGAGGTGCCAAACACCAAGCAAGACCATTTGGGCCTACTTGGTCTCTAATATGGATCAAAATTGATCATATTGGAAACCTATACCACTTTTTACCCAGATGAGCTCTTCTTGATTTAAGATTTGGCATGCATCTAGAGCTTATTGAGAGATTTTTGGGAAGCTAAAGTTCAAAATTTTGGGAGGTCTATAAAATATTTGATGAATTTTCAAAATAGAGAAAATTTTTTTGGTTATGGTCTGATGTACTGTTCACTCAGGTCCAAAAATGAAATCTATCACTCAAGGGGAAAATGAT
The DNA here is from genome assembly GCA_026724425.1 of Erythrophleum ivorense. Taxonomy (NCBI): domain Eukaryota; kingdom Viridiplantae; phylum Streptophyta; class Magnoliopsida; order Fabales; family Fabaceae; genus Erythrophleum; species Erythrophleum ivorense. The sequence continues at coordinate 1,527,619 of JAIUCV010000031.1, forward strand.
GTCCAATTACTACAAAATTTTATAGAGAGAAACTAGACACTCCCAGTAACTTGTGCTAGCTAAAAACACCCTATTTGGATGTCTAGAGAGGGAGATATGCATTTTTGAAGTTTCTATCTAGCATCAGGCATCCAAACTAACCTAGGGTACTATTTGATTAGTTTTCGATGCCTAAAAGTGCATGGACTGGTATGAAGTTATTTTTTTCCTCTAGTTAACATCTTTAGCTTTCCATATTAGTATCATTCATGTCCATTAGATTTTTGTGAAATTAATTGGACCTTTTTGAAGTTTGCTGCAGAAGCTTGTGACAGTACCAGTAGCCAGCCAGCCTCCGTCACTTTTTGAATATCAAATGTCTTTTGCATGATGCTTCATGGTCTGGTCATATTTTTAACATAAATTAGACATGTGTAACTTCCTAGAATGACAAAGAACACATGATTTTGATATTTCCAGAATTAGTTATGATTTTCCAAAGTTTGTGATAGAAAAAAGGAAATTTTGGCCGAAAATGCAAACATAGATTTTATGTGTTCCTTTGAGATATATTCATGTGTTTAAGTATGAGAATGTGATAGACACATTCATATGGCCCATGGGACTCTGAAAGAAAAATTTTACCCGTAGAGAAATACATTTTAATTCATAACTCCCTATGCCGCTATATTGTTTTCATAGAACAAACATAAGATGAGGCATGGGAATTGCATGAATTGAGTCATAGAAGTATGGTGTTACATATTTCCTATTGCTCGCAGACACCAAACAAGTTGGCAAGTTCAATTGTGATTCAGGAGTATTGGCTTACTTATACCAAGAGCTCTACAATGCAACAAATAAGGATAAGAAGGAAATAGGTGATTGCTTGACATTGTTACACTTGTAGGCATAGGATTAATTTCCAATGCTCGTGTCACATCCTAATTTTTTTTCCTAAATTGAGTTATGTAAAGTCTCGCATCAGATAGGAAGGTCCTAGGCTAAGGCCTTATAAGTAGGGGCGAAGCTCTCCCCACCAACGGCGTGCTTTTCCCGTGAGCTAAGCGGGAAGGGGCAAATCCCATTGAATCGGGAAGGTAGGGTCGAAGACCCATGAACTGGGAAGGCTGGGACAATACCATTAGAGGCTCTGTAAGTATGTTGGTATCAAAGTCAGCCTAGCCACATGTATAACCGGAGGATGGGTTGGCCTCAAAAGGGGGGTAGATTGTAAAGTCCCACATCGAATAAGAAGATCTTAGGTTAAGGCCTTATAAATGGGGGCGAAGCTCTCCCCACCAATGACGCCCTTTTCCCATGAGCTAAGCGGGAAGGGATAAATCCCACTAAACTAGGAAGGTAAGGTCAAAGACTCACGAACTGGGAAAGCCAGGACAATACCATTAGAGGTTCTGTAAGTTTGTAAATGTAACGTTCGATTTTTCATAAAATATTGAAATGAGTCAGTTTTCAAAGCAAGTCCCCTGAGATGAGTGATTCAAGGCCAAATAAAATTTGGATAAAATTTTAAATAATAGAAAATAAAGATTTAAGCCTTGAGTTGCCCAGAAACTGAGGTCGGAGTGATTCAAAAAATTTACTGAAAGGCCAGTGACATTTTCATAAATAAGTGTAATTTTGGAGAAGCACATAGGAAAGCTTTTTAAATAGAAATTTTGAGTTGCCCAGGGTTCTCAGAGGCCCTAAAAATCATGGGAAGCTCCAAGATCGGTAAAGCCCTTTCGATGTACTCTTTTCGATGTCGTTGACCTAAACTTTGACTGGTTCGTTCGAGAAGGTTTTAACTTCGATTTGAGTGATTCCAAAGGCATTTTATTAAATTGGGAATCTAAATTTTATGATGAAAAAAAAGGTTCTCAAAAAGGAGGTAAAACAAAGCCAAATCGGAAATGCCATTATGAAGGGCAAAAATGGAAACAATTTGCAAAATGGAAGCTTCCAAACTCTCTTTTTAAGTCACGTTCTTCCTCTCCCTCCCTGAACTTGCTTTCTTCTACTCATTTTTAGAGAAAATTCTCAGCTCCTTAGATGCACAAAAGGGAGGGATATTTTGGAGAAAGAAAGGCTAAGGAAAGGTGAGAAAGTGTAAGGTTTTCATGCTCCTTCCTCTTGAAACTTTATCCTCCCCTTCTTGCTTGATCTTTCTGTGGTTTTAATGCAATTTTTAGTGCTGATTTGGGTCCAGATCAGGCGAGAGAAATTCAAAATTTAAGGAGGAGGAAGAGGGAAGAGGAAGAACTCTTGAAGAAGGCTTGATTTAAGGCAAATTCTTGACTTTCCATCACCTCTCCTTCTTGTTCCCTTAGTGTGTGTGTTTGGTTAGACCAAAGCCATGAGAGGGGAAGAGATTTTGATCTGAAATGAGAAAGAAGTGAGAGTTTTAGACCATGGGGTGTTGGGAAATACTAAGAAATTACATGAAAAACTAGTAAAACTCAAGTTTAAAATCTAGGTTGATTTAAGACTTTCCATTATATGTGAGTGTTTGTTTGAGTTTCTAAGACTCCTAGGGAGCCTCCCAAGTGCCCCATCCATTAAGGAAAAATCCAAACTCTATGGGTCTTTAATGGAAGCATAACTAGGCCAAAACTCATAGAAATAGTTAGGGAATGTTGTAAATGGTTCCAAACTTGATTTGGGACTTTATATGATAAAAGAAGATAGGACCCTTGGGAAAAATTTAGGAAGCTTAGAGAATGGTTTGGTGCCTTAAGTTTCATATTATGACCTAAAGAAGTAACATGATGCTAGGCCTTTTGTTTTAAATGTGTGATAACTCCAAGAGGCCTAAAAGGAATCAAAAATCATATTTGAAGGGAAAGAATGAGGCCTAGAAATTATTTAAGGGGTGTTGCTTCATTAGGTACATTTATGGACCATAATGGTGCTTATAGGGCAATCTAGAGTTTAAGCAAATTGTATAGCCTTAGAATATGTTTCATGAACCTAATTAACTCCTATAAATTGTATCTAGGCCAAGAGGAACCTTCCCCATACTTTTACGGGTGTGTAGCCGAAAGGAGGAGCTTAAATCCAAAAGGAAAAGTGCATGAATTTACACAAGGTAGCTCTCTCCACTTTCTCTCATGCATGGGTGTGTGTTTAGCTTATTTTAGAATATGTGTATGTGCATTTTCAAGCCATAAAAAGTATGCTAGCATGCCTTTATATTCCATGATCCTTGATGTCATGTTATGTTTCAAATGAGCACATGATATTTGTATGAGTTTGCTTGAGTGTAGAGAGGCCAAGAACTCTTTCCTTTGGTGAGGATGAGCTAAAAACCCTTGAGCTTGGTTGAGACAAAGTGAAGAGTCTCCCAAAAACAAAGTGGACTTCCAAGAGTATGGTTGATCCAAAGTGCTCAAAGAATGGGTGAGGCAAATCCAAAATCCATGAGAAGTGTGAGGCCAATCCAAGCACTTGGTGAATTCTTGGATGTCTTGTATGAATTGTTCATATGCCAAGTTTTCTTTGAAAATATCCATAGCTTCTATTTTTCCATGCATGTATTTGTAAAGCTTGCTTTGCACATATGCAATGTGGAGTATGAAGTAAATGTGCATAAGTGTAGGTTGAATGGCCAAAATGAGATGTATGAGGTTTGGAACCATTTGGTCAGCTCATACAAGTCTCAAATGTACATTTAGACTTGTCCAAAAGGTGCCACAACCAAGGGAGGCTATTTGGCAAATTTGATACCTCATGTAGAGCCAAATTTGACCATAATGAAGTCTTATATCACTTTTTGACTAAATGAGTTAGTCTTGATCTGAGATTTGACATTAAATTATTTCTCATTTAGAGCTTTTTGGGAAGCTAAAGATCATAATTTTTGGAGGTCTAGATAATATTTGATTAATTTTCAAAGTTGGCCAAAATTCTTGAAATGGTCTAATGTACTGTTCTATTGGGTCTGAATTGTTTTTCTATTACACAAGGGCCAAATGAAGTCTAATTGCCATGAAATTTTATAAGTAAAAACTAGAGATTATAAGTGACTTGTAACACTAGAATCACCTCATTTGGATATCTAGAGAGGGAGATATGATTTTTCAAAGATTCAGTCTAGTGTCAGGCATCCAACTAGACCTTAGTCATTGTTTGATTGAAATTCAGGGTCTAGATGAGCTTGAACTGGTCTAGAGTGATTTGTTCCTTCTTTCTAACATCCTCAGCTTTCTAGATTGGTATCATTCACTCAAATTGGAATTTTTTGGAATTAATTGGATATTTTTGAAATTTATATCAGTAAACTATGATAGCATCAGGACCTAATCCGACCTTTAGACTATTTCTTATGTCAAATGCTCTGTGTGTGGGATTTTATGACTTGTACATATTTTTATCATAAATTAGATGTCTCAAGCTTTCTAGAATGACCAAGATTGTATGAGTTTGATTTTTCTAGATTTAGTTATAATTTTTCAAAATTTGGTCAGAAAGTGGAGCAATTCTGGTTGAGAATGAAACTCCATATTCCATACTCTATTTCGGTTTCCATGAGTTATAGATATGATTTGGTGATTCAAATGAATTTTTTTGATATAATTAAATATGAGGATATATAGTATGAGCTTATAGGGTCCACGTAATACCGATTGCAAATTTTTAAATATAGCGCAATGCGAAGAAATTCATGATTTTCATCCCTTTTTCCATATGCTCTTGTGGAATTGATGATCTAAAGCTTATGAATGGCATGAAATGAGTTATAATTCATGATGTTATAAGTTACAAACTAAAAATAAGGGTATTAAGTTACATCATCAAAAGTAATCACCTAAACAGGCAACAAAAAATTTTAAAGAGGAATCTAAACAATTCTTAGAGAATTGATTAAGATTTATTGGGAGATAATTTAGTTAGTTTAGGATTAATGGAAATTTAGAAGTGAATTAAAGAGAACAATGGAGGAAATATGTTAAACACTATTTAATAATATGATGGTTGTAATATCCGATTTTTCGTAAAAATAATAAAATGAGTCAGTTTGAAAAGTAAGTCCCCTAAAACGAGTGAGTTGAGGATAAATAAAATTAGAATAAAATTTTAAATAATAAAAAATAAGGATCTAAGGTTTAAGATGCTGAAAACTAGAGCTAGAGTTGTTCAATAAAATTATTGAAAACATATTGACATTTCCACAAATCTGAGCACTTTGAAAAAACTCATAGGAAGGCTTTTTAAATTAAAAATTTGAGTTGCTTAAGATTCTCATAGACCCTAAAAATCGTAGGAACCCCTGAACTAATTCAAACCCCCTCAAGTGTATGTTTTTGAATGTGGTTGACTTGAAGTTTGACCTTTTCATTCGAGAAGATTTTAAATCCAAATTGAGTGATTCCAAAGGCATTTTATAAGTCAGAGAACTAAATTTTATGATGAAAAAGATGGTTCTAAAAAAGGAGTTAAAATGAGTCTAAAATGAACTAGCCAAGTAGGGGGACATAAATGGCATTTTTAAAGAACAAATTCCTTTTAATTAGCTTCTTAAGTGGTGTCCCATCTTGCTCCTCACATTTAATTGACCTTGCTTCTGTCTAAATAGAGGAAAGTTTTGCCTAAGAAGCATGCACAAGTAGGAGACCTTAGGAGGAAGAAAAACCAAGGAAGAAGGCATGGAAAATCAAGGTTTTTCATGGTTATTCCTTTAGTAACTTTGCTCTCCCCTTCTCTCCTTTCTTTCTATAGCTTTGGTAAATGATATGGGACTATTTTAGGTTTGATTCAGAGGGGGAAGGTTGTACTTTGAAAGAGAAGGCTACAGCAAAGGAGAAAGCCCTAGAAGAAGCTAAGGAAACAAGGTACATATCATACTTTTCTTGCTTTCGTCTTGTTGCTTTCCTTGGTGTGTTGTTTGGCCTTGAGGAAAGCATGTAGTAGGGAGTTAATTCTGACCAAGAGTAAGCAAGAAACTTAGGATTTACTGTGTGAGAAACAAGATTATGCAATGAAATCTAAAAGACAATTATCAAAATTCAAGATAGCAAAGCTAGGAATTCTTAAACACATGGCAAAATCTGATTTCTTCCAAGGATGTTCTAACTTATGTGAGAGTTTAATTGACTTCCTAAGACCCCTAGGAAGCCTCCTAAGTGTGTAATAATGCTATTTAATTTTGAGATTCAAATTAATGGAAAATTAATTAGAATTGGAAAAGTCAATTTGCAACGCTTATTAAACGTAAGAAATTAATTAACTGAAGCTTCAAATAACAAAGTAAAGACTAGAAAAAAAGAAGATGTGACTATAATTACAACTTACTAAAAATGAAGTACAACAATAAAAGATATGAATCTTAAAATAATTAAAATTTGTAAAATGAAATGAAATAAATAGATCAATAAATAAATAAATAAATAATATTAAATATTTATAATAATAGTCATAATGTAATTAAATAAAGAGATATGTTGACATTAGATTGCTAATAGACCCTTTTAAATTTTACCACTCAAGTCTACATGGCCATTTTTGTTATATATATATATATATATATATTCTCTCCCTTATGTCTGTTTCTGCAAAAAAAGACCTAAGGCTATAACGTTTACAAATTTCCCTCCTAGCCCTTGTGTTTTCTTATTATTGCTTAGAGATCCCTTTGGATAATTAATGGTAGAAGAGTCTAGTGAGACTTATGTGTCCTTCCCTAGCTTCAGATTGAGACTTTATCCTTCCACCACGCGTTTTGCTATGTTCTCGTATCACTGTACTCACTTGAAGCTACTCCTTATCATCTTTGTTTTTTTGCTTTTAGTTCGAGCATCTTGGATACCATGGACAATGTGGGGAATATCTTAAGAGCATTCTTTTTTTTTCTCCTTTGAGTTTGTTTAGTGTTTCTAGCCCTTTTATTCTCCTTGTTGTTGACTGAAAGCTATCCATTACAATCAGTTGCTTCATGCTTCTGTACTCTTCCTCCTTCAACATTTTTTTTTCATTTAGTAGTGATAGCAATGGAGGTCCATCTTCACATCTTAGAAATTTCGGTTAGCTTCTCCTTCACTTTGTTCTTTTCTACTTCTTTTCTCTTTGGGTGTAGAATTTGTTCCTTTTCACTTTTGCTACTACTTTCCAGCCCTAAAATTTCTTCAAATAATTCTTGTATGATTAATTAACCTCCGTCATTCGACTTGAAGGAGTGGCCAAAATCTCTTTTCTCTAGTTGGGTGCATTTATCATTTAAAAGTTTTTTGGAAGAGTTAGTTGTGAGTTATCAATCCTTGGGAGGGTAGCTGCACGGGCTAATTACTTGACTTGACTCTCAATTACTTGGTGAGTCATTTTCTTCATGAGAGGATGCCCATTTATAGGTTAGGATATTTCATTAACCATGTTGTCGTATGTTTTTTTTAAAGGAATAAAGAAAAAACATTTAGGATTAAAGGAATGGGATGCTAACTTAAATTGAAGGTAATGTTGAGAATAAGAAGTAAATTGGTAAACTTTAGGCTTTGTAATTCTTACGAACTAATGTGAACTATAGGTAAAGATACCTAGTAGATTTATTATGCAAGTTGAATGGTTAGTTAGGGTTATGGCAGACTCAGGATTAACTAGGGAGAAAAAACTTATTGAATGGGAGTAAGTTGTGGTGGAATTATATGATTAAATAAAGAATATAATTTTATTGTATTGATTGCAAATTTATTTTAGAAAACAACAATACTAGCTTATAAGATGAGATATAAAAGGTTCTCCTTTCTCTATGCTATTTATTATATAAGTTATAGGAAAGAAATCCTTTAGTGTGGCTTAAATGCAAGGTACGACTATTCATAGCTTAAACAATGAAGGTTTTATAATTACAATTCCTAAGACTTCATAACACTCATTATGATCAGTAAATAATTAGTTCATGAAGATTTTAAGTATTCGATAAGGTACGATAGAATTCTAGAATTTGCCACTCCAATGCTATATGTTAAAGATGCACTTATACATGGGTGGATGAAAGGAATATATTTAATATAAAGTAAAATAATTTTGTAAAACACGATGGTAAATCCTCTTGGCAAAATAGAGTAGTGACGATGTAACATGTTTTGCAAAGTTGTTATCACATCTTCTACTTGCTCATTTTGTTGTAAAATTTTTATATAGAAGTATTAAAGTAATCATGCCATCTTGAATGTTGCTTTTAGCTTTTTTTAAAAAAATTAATAATTATGTAAATGATGGTATTAAATAAAAAAATATATATATATAGTTTATCAAATAGTAAATTAACTTAAGTAGTTAATTATAAGAGTAGGACAAACACTACAATCGGAATTAACAAGGTAAAAATTTTATTAAGTTAAATGAATAAATTAATTAATTAAGTTAAATTAGGATAGTCTGGCTAAGGGAGATTATGAATAGAGTTATAAATAGTGTTAGACAAGGACTTAAAAGCAAGCTAAGTTAAATTACTTAGGTGAAATGGAAATAGGGCATCTTAATGCAGTCCTTGGAATTGAATGGGTTGCTATGACTTTGTCTTAGGAAAACTTTTGGATATTTTTCCATCGAAGGATATGGCAGTGGTCTGGTGACATAAGGACTAGTGTAATGCAGTAAGCACTATGAGAATATTATAAAGCTTGATATATTTTTAACATTCATTCAATTTTTACCTCTTTACTTCTTGCTTGTTTTTGCATGGCCTTGGGATGGGCTTCTTAGGGAGTATCCTCATGCATGCAAATATTTTGGATACTAAGTCTTTCAGATTTTGTTATGTTAAAATATAATTGGTTAAATTTGAATTTTTATGCTACTCTAAGTGATAAATTTTGATAAAAAACCGCCTTCAGTCTGATGATTTTGAAGTATGATAGTATTTTGATTTTGAACCTTTTGAATGTTTTAAATACAAATACATGAATTTGGTTTTCTTTGAGAAGCCATCTAGTATAGAACCCTATAGCTAACAATAGTATTTGTTAGCTTTGGTGCACCTCGATCTAAATCCCAGCTAGCAGGGTTGTTGCTAGCCCCATGTGTCAGCCACCACACGTGGATCTGTTCTGATTATAGCGAGTTGTATCCTCTATATCTACAGTTACTTACCCTTGCAAGCTATGTGCTCTACATCTATTCTATTTCGGTTTTAACTAGATGCTTCTTATTCTAGTTTGCTAAATGACCTCATAACAAGAATTTTATTTGAAGTATTCGTTTTAAGTATGACACAAATATTGAATTATTTGTACATTGGCATTGTTATTTATATCATTTGTGACTTATGTTCTTCTTATTATTATTTAAAATAATATGAATTTGTGATTGTTTATTGACTATCAATGTAAACAATGTTTGCAAGAAACTTTGTGCCTGCTCGTCCCTTTAGTTATCATGCTTTATGTTCTACTCATTGAGTATTGCAGCTTATTTTATTATTTATCTTTGTAGATTTGAGAATCGTATCTAGATACTCTTTTGGCCTAACTCAAGAGTGTTGTTAGTAAGGATTCAGTGGTCGGTTACTCCAGTCTTAACTAACTACTACTTTGTATGTATATATTCATACTCTGGAGTTTGCTCCACAAGTTGCAAACAGGATCTCTACCTTGTTAGGTATAATTTGGCTTATTTGGAAAGTGAGAGGGGAGCTCTCTTTCCTCCATTTGACTGGTGATTGTTGTCTAATTTAAATGTGAGTGTGTGGAAATTGATGCAAAAGAGAGAAGGAAAATTTAATTGAAATACACTAGTGTATTAAAGTGTTAAGTTATCCCTTCCTTCTTAAGTTCAATTGTTATGGTGAGAAACTAAGATTTTATATGTTTAATTAGGCTTATGAATGCAAGATCATCTCGAATTCTATGCCTGTCATATCATAATTTTTTTAGGACGTGACAAAGTGTCTCTTCCTTCAAGGAAACAAAACAAACTCCATGGGCTCTAGACCATACACATTTCTCGGGCAAGTATAGATGAAGGACCTAGGGGCTATTTTAAATTTTTCTAAATCTAGATTAGGATTAGATGTGATGGAAGAATATCAAAGGAAGTCTTGAGAAAAATTTAGAAGCCATAGATTGAGAGTCGGAGGTGTAAGTTCCATAATTGACATAAAGAAGTGACATATACTAGGCTTTTCAAAATGATGGTGTGATGACTCCAAGAAGTCTAAATGAAGTCAAGAGTCATAGATTGAGGGAGAAAATGGAGAAAAGATTAGGAATTATCATAGTTGCTTCATTAGGTCCCTTATGAAGCCATAATGGTGGCTTAGAACCAAGTATGCTTCTCTAGTATGTGACCTTGAAAGGGGAAGAATAATCAAGAGAAAGCTTATGCTTTATTCCAAAAGTAGCTCTCTAACCTTTCTCTCATGCATTCTTGGTTGTTTTCTTGTCAGTAGATGTGTGTATATATGTTTATACTATAAGAAATGTGTATAGCTATTTTCTACATGCCATGGTACCATCATTTGCATCAAATGTGTCTTATGAATGTATTTTGCCTTGAATGGGTTTGGTGAAGCGAAAAGCCCTTAAGATTGGGTGAGACAAAGCCAAAAGTCTCAAAAAGAGTAGCCTAATCTTTATGCATGCATTCTTTGACTTGAAAATGTATTTATTATATATGTTTAAAAGGATCAAGAGCTATTAGAATTCTCAGAGTCTCACTCTTCCCTCTTTAATATCTAACTATGTCTAGGTGAGCTAAGTGGGCCAAGGAATGGGAGCCAACAAGCATAAAAAGTAAGACTTTGACATATATATAGAGAAATGAGCTTTGTAAATACATTTTGATGTCAAGAATTGTGACCATGAGATGTATATAGGATGTAGATGTTTAAGCACACTTAAATGTATATGAATATGATGTATATAATGATTTTGGGAGCATATAAATGAGTATGTATGATTTTGCTACCAAAAGGCCCATATGTGATGTGATTCCTATGTGTATGATAGAAAGTGGTATAGTGAAAATGAGCTCCATGATATTTTGAATCAATTGGCATGTCTCTTTAGGCTGTGAATATGGTTTTGGTTGTGTCTAAGTGGCCATGGGTAATGAAGAAAGCCATTTGGCACTGTCGGAACTATCATATGTTTCAAAAAGTGACCACCTTGTGAGTTAGACCAAAATTTGACCAAATAAGTGAGTGTTAACACCGTATTTTGTCCAGATAAATTTAAAATGAAAGAATATGGAAAAGTTACTCAAAGGTATTAGAAAATAGAAAACAGAAAAAAAGAGGAAAAACAAAAAAAAAAGAAAAAGAGTAAGACTAACAAAAAAAAAGTTACTAACTATAGCCCAATTTGCTCAAGCCCATCAGCACTACTCTTTTCTCAAGCCCATTAATCTCAATGAAAAAACACAAGCAAACCAAAAATACCTTCAGTCTAATACAATTCCAAAGAAAAATCAAAGCTAAATTAATTTTTATTTTTTTTAAAAAAGAGAATATAAAGAGTAAAAGGACTCCAAACAAATAAAAGGATAAAAAAAAACTTAAGTCCCAAAATCAATAAATAAATGAATATATAAACAAAAATAAAACAAAAAAAAATAAAACTCAATTGCTCAATTGTCTTAAGCCCATTAACCTAATGTCAAAACAAAAAGAAAAGGGATCTGTTTACATTAGCCCAAAAACTACAGCTGCTCTAAGCCCATCAAATCAAAGACTTATAAAGCAAAAATAAAAACAAAAGAAACAAAAAGTAATAATAAAAAAATAAAATAATAATAAAACAATACAACACTGGGGGAGGGCTGCGTTAAAATGGACCCGACCTTTTCCCTTCCCTTTCACATTTTAGGTCTCTGCCACCAGTGAAGAACCCGATAGGGGCACAGAACAGAAGGGAAGAATGAGAGGCAACAGGGTCGAGGAATTGACCTCATCCTCAGGTCCTTTTCACCATCGCATGCTGAGAGAAAGAAACATGAAGGAGGTAGGGACGCAAATCGATGAAAGAAAAGGGGCAGCGGAGCAATACGATGAAGAGGGGCTTGACCCTATTCGGGGAGGTCATTGGAGGTATATAGAAAAGGTAGCGAAGAGGAGGGGGGCATCAAAAAATTGGAGTAGGAGTCTGAAAAAAATCAAGGGAGATTCAGAGCGAGAGAGCGCAAGAGGGACAAAGAGGGCGAGACTCGAAAGAGGCCAAAAATAGAGAACAGAAGGGATCGAACTAGAGAAGGCAAGGAGAACAAGCAAGGGAGTCTGAAACAAAATGGAGGAGGAATAGAGAGTGAGAGAGATCAGGGAGCAACAGGGGATCAAACAGATTGGGGGGCAATAGAGGACCAAACAGACCGGGGAGCAATAAGGGACCAAAGAATCCATCCCTAGAGGCAAACTTCGAACCTAGCTTGTTTTTCTCCGAATTGTTAATAAAATTCCTTGTGACTGTTGCTGATGCGAAATGGGAACGACAAAATGGGTAATGTTCCCATATTGAGTGGGCATGGAGGAAGTTCGAAAGGGCATACTCTGTACTTGTCATTAGATATGCACAGTTGGTGCTCGACAGAATGCTTAAGAGAAGTCTGGATCAAGCTTCAGTAGTTAGTTGCCACAAATTGTTGCCGAATCTGTTAAACCATAGGGCATCAATCTGGATTTTCTTTTGCTCTGGTTTGGTGATAAGAGGATGTTTGTTTCTGTGTTGATGCTCATATAGATATTTTCAGTTCTTAAATTCATTTAATCTGTGTTTCGATTTGATGAGAATGATGGTATCGTTTAGCAACCTGACTAGTTTGGATGGGCGTGGTCTGCTATTAACATGGCGTAGGCAATTAGTTCTAGTTCGAAGCCAATTCCCTATCATATTTCTTCTATTGTTTGACATGGGTGTAACATGCGTTGTTAGAAAGGGTAATTGGAAATTCCTGAACAAATCTTGAGGGGCTCCATATCTGTTTGTATGATATAGAATATGGCTGGATTGGTGGGAAAAATATAATCTATTTGTATGATATAAAATATGGCTGGATTGGTAGGAAAAATATATGCATGCAAACACGAATGTCTACATGTCCATACTGCCATTTAGGCTTTTATTTTTATTTTTACTTTTTTTTTACTTTCACTATTTTGGTTTTATTGATTTGTCTATTTATTCTTTCTCTTTCCTTCCTTTTTAAATTTGTCGTGTGGGATTTTTGTCCCCTCAGACATGTAGAAGTATTTAAGGAGCCATGTGAGGCAATAAGTCTCCTTGATGCTCATTAGGTATGCGCAATCTCATTTTCATAAATTGTGGGTTTCAATGACCTACACCAAATTAATCCTGATTTCAACGAAGTGTGCAAAGGGGAAAAGAGAAAATTTTCAAAACACAAAAAGGAAAAAAAAATTGATCAAAATCGAAGGAGAAATATAAGGAAAGTATATATGAGAAAAAGAACATAAGGGGGGTAAAACTAAAAAAGAGAGATACATAAGAAAAAAAAATGTCAAAAAAAAAGATAAATAAAAAGAATCACAATCAAAGAGAAACCTAAAAAAGATTAATATAAAAAAAAAGAAAAAGAAAAAAAGAAATCAACCAAATAACCAAGCTTGATTTGTTTTCTTTTCTTTTCAATGAAACAAAACAAGTGGAAAAAAAAAAAGCAACAACAATAACAAAAAGGAGCCTATAAAAGCAAGTAAGAAATTAATCTTCTTTTTCAACTTTCCCCTTTAAGCTCTCTTTTAACAAAACTTGCCCTAATAAGAAAATTCAACAAAAAGAGGAAAACAACAACAACAAGAAGAAGGAATAAAAAAATGATGATAAATTTTTCAATTCCGAAAGTTGATTTTAAATAAATGAGTTAGAAGTCCTCATTTCACAAAAAGCATAGACAAAAAAAATAATTTTCAAACAAAAGGTTAAAAGGGAAACGAAATCAATAAAATTCACCTAAAACAAAACAAAAATGCAACAAAAAAAATCAAAATTAGAAAAAAGACAAAAAAAACAAGAATCATTAATAATTTTTTTTAAAAAAGGGAAAATATAAAAATAAGGAAAGAGTAAAGAAATAAAATTAACCTTGGCTTTAGCAAATCAAACACATCAACCAATTTCAAAATTATTTTATTCGTTAAAGAAAGAAGTACTTTTTATTTTCTTTGTCTTTTCAAAAAACAACAACAACAACAACAACAACAACAATAATAATAATAATAATAATAACCATAAATTAAACAAAAAAAAAACATAGATAAAAATAAAAAAAATCACAAAACCTATAAAACAAACGAATCCATTCTCCGTTTGAACTATGTAGACTTTAATCCCTTCTAGGGGTACATAAGCCCTAGACTTTTATTTTAGGTCAAGTTCGCCCTTGTAAATAAATATTTTTCTTTTAATTTCATTCTTTTCCTTCTTATTTTAATTCTTGAATTTCTTTCCATTTTATTTTATTATTAATTTCCTTTCTTTTTCTACTTTCAACTTTATTTCCTTTAATTCTTTTATTTCTTATTTTACATGTGATTTGTTAGGGGAAATTATAATAGAATTAAGGCCATTTTATTTTTGCACAACTAACTTAGGGTAACCGTTCTCCGTAACGGGTATAGTGGGGTGCCTAACACCTTTCTCACTCACAATCGACTCTCGGATCCATTTTCTGGTTCACAAACCATTTTTTAAACTAAAAAATGGTTTTTTCAAAGTTTTACCTTTTCAAAAAATAAAATTCTGATGGCGACTCATGAACCTATTCTCTTATTTTAATCTCAATTTTGGTTTTCTATTTCATTGAAAATCGAAAATTTTCTTTTTATTTGATAAAGGCGCCACGCGGTCACATTTTCGGGTGTGACAGTGAGTTTTTCCATGAAAATTTTCCAACAAGTAGTCTCATCTAGGTTTTTCCATTGAGCCAAAAAACACCTAATTTAGAGTTCTAGAGAATTTATTATGATTTTTCAAAGTTGAAAAAATTTGACAAAATTGGTATTAGCACTTTTCATATGATCAGTTTATATTTCTATATTATAAGTGGGGCAAATGAAGTCCAATAGCTATAAAATTTTACAAGCATAAATTAGACATGATAATCTTTCCATAGCCATTGATATCACCCCAATTGGAGCTTTGTAGAGAGAGAACCAAAATTTTGAAGTTTCATAATAGTACCAATAGCATAGCTTGACCTCTAGTATTCTTCCATTAATTTTTATAAGATAAATGCTTCTATTTTGGTTTAAAACTATTTTTAGTCACTAGTTAACATCTATAAATTTCTAGAATGGTATAGTTTGATTGATTTCAATTTTTTCATAATTAATTATGAATTTTCAAACTTTATATCAAAAACTTGGAAGCTAAACCTGAGAGTAACTTTTAATTTTTTTAGTGTGTAGTTTCCAATCCAAATTGTATGTAATGTTTTATGATGTTTATGACTTATATGGATGGATTATGAGTAGAGGATGATAGTGAGGAGTTCATGGGGTCTACGGAGGTTAAGATGAATATTTGAAACCCTACGTAATGTAATAAAATTCAATTAAATATACTATTTTCTTTGAAAATGCTTGATGTAACACCATAATTTCTAACTCATCTCATGCCTTTAATTAGCTCAATTTCAAGAACCACACAAGCTTTCAAGAAAAAGGCAACAAAAATAATGAATATTTTCGTATTACGTCTTGTATAAAAATTTTATTCGATGTCACGTGGACTCATACAATACATTCTCATATTTAATTACACGAGTATAACTTATTTGCATCATAAAATATGGCCTACAACTCATGGATCCAAAAGGAAAGCTTATAATATTCATACATATTTTCGGCCAGAATTTGACTCTTTTCTGTAACAATTTTGGAAAATCATAACTAATTCTAAAAAAATCAAAATCATACATTCTTGGCCATTCTGGAAAGCTATAGACGTCTACTTCATATTAAAAATATGTCTAGATCATAATATCCATCATAGAGGATGTTTGACATTCAAAATAGTCCAAAAGTTCAACTGCCCACTGGTGCTATCACAGATTTCTGTAGCAAATTTCAAAAATGTTCAATTAATTCTAAAAAAATCCAATCCATGCAAATGATACCAATCTAGAAAGCTTTGGATATTAGCTAGAGGAAAAAATAACTCTAACCAGCTCAGGCACAGCCAGACCTCGAAATCCAATCAAACAGTAACTGAGGTCAGGTGAAGTTCCTAATACTGTACATGTAACGACCAGAAAAAAATAAAAGAAAAAAAAAGAAGAGAGAAAAGCTGAAAATTTTTGAAGGGCTGAAAATTTTCTAAGTCTGCTAGCTACAGCATAACTATAGCGAATGTATCTGTTCGCTATAGCGAGAAATGGTCTAGCTATAGCGAAAGTGCCTTCTAGCTATAGCAAGAATGCTTCTAGCTATAGCGAGTGCGGGCACCCCATACAAAAACCAGGGCGTTGCTTACTGTAGTGCGCTATAGCGAAGGCAGAGGTCTGGGACTGATACGAGCTCACCGTAGCAAGGGTTATGGCTCGCTATAGCGAGGGTTAGTCCAGAAAAGCGTGAAAAAAGAGGATTTGAGTTATTAAAGCACCCCAACCCCTCCTTTCACTTTGTAACCGACTTAAGCTCCCTCTAAGACAGAAAAAAGGGTGGAGGAGAGAGAGAGAAACCTAGAGGAGAAAGGAAGAACAAGAAAAGGTAAGATTTGCATGGCTTTTCTCTTAGAATATTGTTCTTCTCCCCTTGCCCTCTCTTCCTATAGTTTTGATTATTGAAGTAGTTAAGTTTGGAGCTTGGTTCAGAAGAGGAAGAGTGGAAAACCCCTCTTGAAGAAGATCAAAACCCACATACCTTTGCTTTTTCTCCTTGCTTTCATTTCTTGAGAGCTTGAGAGAGGAAGGATAGTAGGTGAATTTCTAGTGAGAGAAAGAACTCCTAGCTCTATATGCTTAGTAGGGTTTGCTAGAAAGAGATTCCCTAGCTTATGAATAAAGTGTTAAGAGAGTAATTCCATGCTTCTTATGTGTTTAGGCTCAAGAGAAGCACTCCTATCTAGAGGTGATTGTGAAACCACCAAGGTAGGAGACAAATTGAAAGGGAAAGTTTGTTAATAGCCAATAAAGTAGTTCTCTCTACCTTCTCTCATGCATAGATGTGTGCTTACATTGTTTTGCATATGTATATATATGTTTTTAAACCATGAAAAATATGCTAGCATGATGATGCCTCATATATTTCAATGATGTTTTATGTGATTTCTTGGGTTTGCTTGAGTATGGAAAAGCCAACCACCCTTTAGCCATGGTGAGGATGAGCCAAGAACCCTAAAGTTGGTTGAGACAAAGCAAAGAGTCTCCCAAAAGTGAGGTTGACTCCCAAGAGTAAGGGTTGAGTCTAAGAACCTCTTAAAGAATAGGTGAGGCAAGTCCAAAATCCACAAGCGAATGGGTGAGGCTAATCCATTTGCTTGGCAAGCTTTTGTATGATATGTATGGCCTACTTAAATGTTGAAAATGCTTTTCTTATGATTTCACATGCTAATATGCCCATGCATACATTGTGAGACTTGTTTGCATGCTTTATGTATGTTTGAATGAGAGATGAGCTATTGAGATTCCTTGAATCTCACTTCCCCTCTCCACCATCCTAACATGTTAGGTGGATCAAGTGAGGCAAGAGATGGGAGCCACCAAGCTTGAAGCTAGGGATTCGGTCAAGGAATTGTAAAAGGGCCATGTTGCCACCATTTTGTAGTTATGTTAAGAGATGTAATCTAATGATGTACATGATGTAGCACATATGAATATTTGTAAATAGATGTACTCAATGTATATGTATGAGAATGGAACTTATAGTGCATGATGTAGCAAGTTTTGGAATGAATGGTAATGAATAACAAGATCTTAGTATTGTCCACATGGGTGTATGTGTTGGTGTGGGAGAGTGAGTTTTGCAAATATGGGTTGTTAGAAATTTGAGCCATGTTTGATAGCCCATATTGATACTTTCCTACGTGCTCATAGAGCCTTAGAAGTAGAAGAAGCCAAATTGAACCCTTGAGCTCTCTTTAGCAAGAGAAAATGGTCACTTTGCCTCATGATGTCCAAGTCTGACCAAATGACCTCTCCTTGCCTTGAAATTTGGCATGTGGTGAGATCTTGTCTAGAGATTTTTGGGAAGCTAAAGTTCAAGTCATTTGGAGGTCTATAGAATTTTCTATGATTTTTTCAAAGTTGGTATCAGAAATTCGGATTTTCATAAACACTGTTCATTTGGTCAGTTGTGGAATTGTGTCATTCGAGGGGAAAATGTAGTTCAATGGCTACAAAATTTTATAGGCAGAAACTAGATAGTCACAATGACTTGTACCAATTGGAAGAACCTCATTTGGAGGTCTAGAGAGGAAGATATGCATTTTCGAAGTTCTTGCCCAGTATCAGTCATCTTGCCTGACCCGAGGTACTGTTCCATTGATTTCTGGGAGTTTGGCTTGATGAAATGATCTAGAGATATTTTTTATCTCTAGTTAACATCCACATCTTTCCATAGTGGTATCATTTGCATGCAGCATATTTTTTTGGAATTAGTTAGACATTTTTAAAGTTCATATCAGTAAACTGTGACAGTAGTAGAGCCCCCTCCGACCTCTAGATGATTTTGTATGTCAAACGTCCTGTGTGTGGGATGTTATGAATTGGACATATTTTTAGCATGAAGTATACGTCCTAAGCTTTCCAGAATGACCAAGATCACATGTTTTTGATTTTTATAGAATTTTCTGTGATTTTCAAACTTTGCCTAGAAATGAGGCCAAGCATGGCCGAAAATGAACATGCATGATTCACACCTCTTTTTGGTTTTCATGGGCTAAAAGCATGTTTTTGAGATTGAAATGAGTTGAAATAGTGAAATTAAATATGAAGATGCATAGAATGAGCTCACTCAGTCCATGTGACACTGAAATGTATTTTAACCATGCTAAAGTGTTAAGAAAGTGTAAGCATATAAGGAAGGGAGATCTCACTTTAGTCTTCCTAGATATATATGAGCATGTAAGGCATAATGAGTATGAGCTAGAAATGATGGTGTTACATTTGTTGGTATCAGAGTAAAGGTTCAGGCTCTCATTGTGGGTTATGGCTTGTGTTTGTGAGTTGCCAAGATGTATATGAGCTTGTTATGGATGATTGAGTGTGTGGCAGTGACGTGTGTCCATATTATGTATACTAAAGCATGCTTATATGTTTCAGAAAGAGAGTAGACACGCGCCAAGGTAGAGGTAGAGGAAGAGGTAGGTCTCCCAGAGTGGCTCAGGCTGATGAAGCCGGGCCTAGTGATCCAGTTGCTGGAACCTTACAGTCTATCATGGCTCGCCTGGTTCAGCAGCAAGCTGTTATTATGCAGTTACAAGAACGGTTTGCTGAGAGAGATAGCCAGGGCCCTACACCTCCTCCTCCTCAGCCACCTTCACACTCAGATCGTCCCGAGCACTCAGGGGTGACTCCTACAGATGCACAACCACACATGCAGGCTGTTGCCCCAATTCCACCAGCTCAAATGCCTCCTGCTGAGCAGCAAACCTCGATCAGAAAAGTGATCACCTAGTTAAGAAAATTCGGGCCTCCCAAATTTTGATGGTGAGATGAACGCAGATAAAGCTGAGGCCTGGATTATGGAGCTAGAGCAGATCTTCAAGGTGATGGAGTGCACGTCTGAGCAAAAAGCTAAGATGGCTGCATTCCAGT
The DNA here is from genome assembly GCA_026724425.1 of Erythrophleum ivorense. Lineage (NCBI taxonomy): Eukaryota > Viridiplantae > Streptophyta > Magnoliopsida > Fabales > Fabaceae > Erythrophleum > Erythrophleum ivorense. The sequence goes on from JAIUCV010000031.1 coordinate 1,547,299, forward strand.
TACAAAAAGAAGTAATTTACTGGTGGAAGGGCACTGAGCCTATTCTGAGAGCGAGGAACGCCCCGATCACCTGGGAGGCATTCCTCGAAGCATTCTATGAGAAGTATTTCCCCGATTCCATCAGAGATGAGAAGGAGTCAGAATTTATTCTATTGAGACAAATTCGGGGATGTCCGTGGACCAGTATGTAGCAAAGTTTATTGAACTCTCCAGATATTCCTCATACCTACAAAGACATGATGATAAGAAATGGAGGGCAAATAGGTTAGAGAAGGGCTTGCTCCCTGAGATCCGAGATAGGGTAGTGCCACAGAGAACCAGGCACTTCAATACCCTTGTAGAAGTATGTAGGGTAATAGAAACAAATCTCAGAATAATGCAACCCACCTTCAGCACCAGACCACCTCTTCCCCTCCTTGAGCCCAAGAGATCTAGAGATGGTTCCCAGCTTGCAGTGACGAGCCGTAGAGGCAGAAAGAGTCAGTGGAACCAAAGGGGCAAGAGAAGGAGGACTCAGTCCAGTAAAGGCAGTGCCCCACCTATCATATGTCCCTAGTGTGGTAGGAATCATGGTACCAGACCGTGCTATGCGGGGTAGAACGTGTGCTATAGATGTGGCAGGCCGGGGCATATAGCCAGATATTACACCCAAGCTTCTCCACAGGCCCCTCTACAGATCACACAGTCGAGGGAGATGGCTCTTCCTCCCAGACCACAGACCCATGGTAGAGTCTTTGCCTTATCACAGCAAGAGGCTAGCCAGTCCCCGAGCCTGATTCAAGGTACTATTAAGATAAGTGAGTTTTCTGTAACTGCCTTATTTGATTCGAGTGCTAGCCACTCTTTCATATCATATGATTGTGTTAAGAGGTTGGGTCTGAGTATGCATACATTGCCATATGAGTTGCATGTATCCACCCCCACTGGAAACTGAGCCATTACCTCCCATGTTTGCTTGAATTATGTGATCTAGTTTAATCATTGCCTGACCACCCTGGATTTGATTTGTATGCCCCTCATTGATATTGATGTGATCATTGGCATGAATTGGATGTCTGAAAATAATGCCATACTAGATTGTAGCCACAGGTGTATTACTTTACCTGAGTGTAGGACTGTGCCTAGTACTAGGACTGAGTTATCTGCTATGACTACTTCCCAGGCTGAGAGATCTCTAGGGCATGGTTGTCAGGGGTATTTGGTTTTCTTTTCAGTTCAGGCTGAGGTAGAAGAGGGTATATATAAGTTTCCCATAGTGCGAGAGTTCCCAGAGGTATTTTCCAAGGAGATTAGTGGACTACCCCTAGAGAGAGAGGTTGAGTTTCCCATAGCCATTGTACCTGGGGCAGGTCCAGTGTCTAAGGCCCCGTATAGGATGGCTTCCATCGAGCTAGCAGAGCTTAAGAAACTGATAGAAGAGCTGTTAGAGAAGGGTTTCATCAGACCTAGTGTTTCGCCATGGGGAGCTCTAGTCTTATTTGCAAAAAAGAAGGACGGAAGCCTTAGGCTATGTATAGACTACCAGGAACTCAATAAAATCACCATTAAGAATAAGTACCCTCTCCCTCGCATAGATGACCTCCTAGATCAGTTAGTAGGAGCGTCAGTGTTTTCCAAGATAGACCTCAGGTTGGGATATCATCAGCTCAAGATAAAGGCGGATGATATTTCCAAGACAGCCTTTAGAACCATATATGGGCATTATGAATTCTTAGTTATGCCTTTCAGGTTGACGAATGCACTCACAATTTTTATGGATTATATGAATAGGGTTTTCAGGCCATATTTAGACAGGTTCGTAGTAGTTTTCATAGATGACATCCTCATCTACTAGAAAAGTAGAGAGGAACATGAGCAACACCTGAGATTAGCCCTAGAGACCTTGAGAGAGAACCAGTTGTATGCTAAACTTAGTAAATGTGATTTTTGGCTCACTGAGGTTCAGTTTCTCGATCATGTGATCTCCCAGGCAGGGGTTGCAGTAGATCCCCATAAGGTAGAGGCAGTATTACAGTGGGAGAGATCTAGAACAGTGACAGAGATAAGGAGCTTTCTAGGTTTAGCAGGATATTATAGGAGGTTCATTCAGGGCTTTTCTCAAATAGCAATGCCATTGACTCGGCTTACTAGAAAGAATGTGCCATTTGTGTGGAATGAGAAATGTGAGAGTAGTTTCCAAAAGTTAAAGCACAAGTTGACCACGGCTCCAGTTTTAGTACTCCCTGACCCCAAAGAAACTTTTGTAGTGTATAGTGATGCCTCTAAGAAAGGGTTAGGATGTGTGCTTATGCAAAAAGGCCGAGTGGTAGCTTATGCTTCTAGACAGTTGAAATCTCATGAGGAAAACTACCCCACACACGACTTAGAGTTAACCGCAGTGGTATTTACTTTGAAAATATGGAGACACTACTTATATGGGGCGGCAATAGAAATTTATAGCGACCACAAGAGTCTTAAGTATTTATTTAAACAGAAAGAGCTAAATATGAGGCAACGAAGATAGTTAGAATTTCTGAAAGATTATGAGTTCACATTGAAATACCATTCTGGTAAGGCTAATGTGGTAGCTGATGCCCTAAGTAGAAAATCCATACACATGGCCTGTATGATGATCCGAGAATAGGGATTGATTGAGAGATTTAGAGACATGAGTCTTTCCTGCGAGGTGTGTTCGAAAAAATTATTAATGAGTGAGACCCGAATAGAAAATGACTTGAGGGATCAGATAAGAGAAGCCCAGCAAACAAAAGACCATGTAAAGAAGATTAGAGCCCAGATAACCTAGGGTAGTGTTCAGGAGTTCAATCTGTCTGAGGATGACATAGTGAGGTACAGGGATAGGCTGTATGTGCCTAGGAACACTGAGATCAAAGAGAAGATACTAGAAGAGGCACATAAGAGTAGATACACCATCCATCCGGGTAGTAATAAAATATACCAGGATTTGAAAAGAATGTTTTAGTGGCTCGGGATGAAAACAGACATAGCAGAGTATGTCTCCCAATGTTTGGTATGTCAGAGAGTAAAAATGGAACATCAAAAACTAGCTGGGTTATTTCAGCCCCTAGATATCCTGAAGTGGAAATGGGATAGCATAGCTATGGATTTTGTCATGGGCTTACCCAGGACATCATCGAGCTATGATGCAATATGGGTAATAGTGGATAGGTTAACAAAGTCAGCACATTTTCTACCTATGAAACCTACTTATACCCTAGATAAGTTAGCCCAGCTGTACATCAGGGAGATAGTTAGACTGCATGGTGTGCCTAGGAGCATAGTATCAGATAGAGATCCCAGATTCATATCAAATTTCTAGAGATCATTACAGGATGCTCTAGGCATCAGACTTAGATTTAGTACAACCTACCACCCTCAAACAGATGGACAGACAGAGAGAACCATCCAAACCCTAGAAGACATGTTGAGGGCATGTGTACTAAAAATGAAAGGGAACTGGGATACATACTTGCCTCTAGCGGAGTTTGCCTATAATAACAGTTATCATGTCAGTATCCAGATGGCACCGTATGAGGCATTGTATATGAGGAAGTGTAGGTCCCCAATGTGTTGGGTTGAGCTAGGAGAGCGGAGACTTATAGGCCCAGAATTAGTGGACTAGACCTCTAGACAAATAGAAACCATCAGAAAGAAACTTCTGATAGCCCAGAGTAGACAGAAAAGCTATGCAGATAAACATAGGTGGCCGTTAGAATTTGAGGTTGGAGACCATGTTTTCATTAGGGTATCTCCATTCACAGGGATAGGTCGGTCCATTAAAAGTAAAAAGCTCAGTCCAAAGTACATAGGTCCCTTCTAGATTCTTGATAAAGTAGGACTTGTGACATATAGACTAGCTCTTCCTCCGAATATAAGCCAAATCCATAATGTCTTCCATGTTTCCTAATTGAAAAAGTACCAGCCCGACCCCTCACATGTCATAGAATATGAGAATGTGCAGTTACAGGATGATCTATCATATATAGTATCTCCAGATCGGATCGTGGATGTTAGACTCAAGCAGTTACGGAATAAGACAATACCGCTGGTGAAAGTGGTTTAGAAGGGATTGTCTCCCGAAGAAGCCACTTGGGAATTAGAAGATGATATGAGGAAGAAATATCCAGAACTCTTTCCATGAGGTATGTTGTTTAAATTTCGAGGACCAAATTTTTATAAGGAGGGTAGAATGTAACGACCAGAAAAAAAGAAAAGAAAAAAAAAAGAAGAGAGAAAAGCTAAAAAATTTTGAAGAGCTGAAAATTTTCTAAGTCTGCTAACTACAGCCTAGCTATAGCGAATGTACCTATTCGCTATAGTGAGAAATGGTCTAGCTATAGCGAGAGTGCCTTCTAGCTATAGCGAGAATGCTTCTAGCTATAGCGAGTGCGGCCACCCCATACAAAAATCAGGGCGTTGCTCGCCGTAGCGCACGCTATAGCGAAGGCAGGGGTCTGGGACTGATACGAGCTCGCCGTAGCAAGGGTTATGGCTCGCTATAGCGAGGGTTAGTTCGGAAAAGCGTGAAAAAAGAGGATTTCAGTTATTAAAGCACCCCAACCCCTCCTTTTACTTTGTAACCAACTTAAGCTCCCTCTAAGACAGAGAAAAGGGCAGAGGAGAAAGAGAGAAACCTAGAGGAGGAAGGAAGAACAAGAAAAGGTAAGATTTGCATGGCTTTTCTCTTAGAATATTATTCTTCTCCCCTTGTCCTCTCTTCCTATGGTTTTGATTATTGAAGTAGTTAAGTTTGGAGCTTGGTTCAGAAGAGGGAGAGTGGAAAACCCCTCTTGAAGAAGACCAAAACCCACATACCTTTACTTTTTCTCCTTGCTTTCATTTCTTGAGAGCTTGAGAGAGGAAGGATAGTAGGTGAATTTCTAGTGAAAGAAAGAACCCCTAGCTCTATATGCTTAATAGGGTTTGCTAGAAAAAAATTCCTAGCTTATGAATAAAGTGTTAAGAGAGTAATTCCATGCTTTTTGTGTGTTTAGGCTCAAGAGAAGCACTCCCATTTAGAGGTGATTGTGAAACCACCAAGGTAGGAGACAAATTGAAAGGGAAAGTTTGTGAATAGCCAATAAGGTAGCTCTCTGCACCTTCTCTCATGCATAGATGTGTGCTTACATTGTTTTGCATGTATGTATATATGTTTTTAAACCATGAAAAGTATGCTAGCATGATGATGCCTCATGTATTTCAATGATATTTTATGTGATTTCTTGAGTTTGCTTGAGTATGGAAAAGCCAACCACCCTTTAGCCATGGTGAGGATGAGCCAAGAACCCTAAAGTTGGTTGAGACAAAGCAAAGAGTCTCCCAAAAGTGAGGTTGACTCCCAAGAGTAAGGGTTGAGTCTAAGAACCTCTTAAAGAATGGGTGAGGCAAGTCCAAAATCCACAAGCGAATGGGTGAGGCTAATCCATTTGCTTGGCAAGCTTTTGTATGATATGTATGGCCTACTTAAATGTTGAAAATGCTTTTCTTATGATTTCACATGCTAATATGCCCATGCATACATTGTGAGACTTGTTTATATGCTTTATGTATGTTTGAATGAGAGATGAGCTATTGAGATTCCTTGAATCTCACTTCCCCTCTCCACCATTCTAACATGTTAGGTGGACCAAGTGAGGCAAGAGATGGGAGCCACCAAGCTTGAAGCTAGGGATTCGGTCAAGGAATTGTAAAAGGGCCATGTTGCCACCATTTTGTAGTTATGTTAAGAGATGTAATCTAATGATGTACATGATGTAGCACATATGAATATTTGTAAATAGATGTACTCAATATATATGTATGAGAATGGAACTTATAGTGCATGATGTAGCAAGTTTTGGAATGAATGGTAATGAATGGCAAGATCTTAGTATTGCCCACATGGGTGTATGTGTTAGTGTGGGAGAGTGAGTTTTGCAAATCTGGGTTGTTAGACATTTGAGCCATGTTTGATATCCCATATTGATGCTTTCCTACGTGCTCATAGAGCCTTAGAAGTAAAAGAAGCCAAATTGAACCCTTGAGCTCTCTTTAGCAAGAGAAAATGGTCACTTTGCCTCATGATGTCCAAGTCTGACCAAATGACCTCTCCTTGCCTTGAAATTTGGCATGTGGCTAGATCTTGTCTAGATCTTTTTGGGAAGCTAAATATCAAGTCATTTGGAGGTCTATAGAATTTTCTATGATTTTTTCAAAGTTGGTATCAGAAATTCAGATTTTCATAAACACTGTTTATTTGGTCAGTTGTGGAATTGTGTCATCCGAGGGGCAAACGTAGTCCAATGGCTACAAATTTTATAGGCAGAAACGAGATAGTCACAATGAATTGTAACAACTAGAAGCACCTCATTTGGAGGTCTAGAGAGGAAGATATGCATTTATGAAGTTCCTGCCCAGTATCAGTCATCTTGCCTGACCCGAGGTACTGTTCCATCGATTTCTGGGAGTTTGGCTTGATGAACTGATTTGGAGATATTTTTTCTCTCTAGTTAACATCCACATCTTTCCATAGTGGTATTATTTGCATGCAGTGGATTTTTGTGGAATTAGTTAGACATTTTTAAAGTTCATATCAGTAAACTGTGACAGTAGTAGAGCCCCCTCCGACCTCTAGATGATTTTGTATGTCAAACGTCCTGTGTGTGGGATGTTATGACTTGCACATATTTTTAGCATGAAGTAGACGTCCTAAGCTTTCCAGAATTATTGAGATCACATGTTTTTATTTTTCTAGAATTTTCTGTGATTTTTAAACTTTGCCCAGAAAGGAGGCCAAGCATGGCCAAAAAGGAACATGCATGATTCACACCTCTTTTCAGTTTTCATGGGCTAAAAGCATGTTTTTGAAATTGAAATGAGTTGAAATAGTGAAATTAAATATGAGGATGCATAGAATGAGCTCACTCGGTCCATGTGACACTGAAATGTATTTTAACCATGCTAAAGTGTTAAGAAAGTGTAAGCATCTAAGGAAGGGAGATCTCACTTTAGTCTTCCTAGATGTATATGAGCATGTAAGGCATGATGAGTATGAACTAGAAATGATGGTATTACAGTACAGAATTTTTAAAAATTCATATCTCCCTCTCTAGACCTCCAAATGAGGTGCTTCTAGCTGTCACAAGACGCTATGAATGTCTAGTTTCTCTGTAAAAATTTCATGACAATTAAACATCATTTGAGCCTTTTGTGATAGATTTTATTTTTGGACCAAATGAATAGTGCGGCAGACCAAAATCAAACAATTTGCTAATTTTGAAAATTCATCAAATATTATATGGACCTCCCGAAATTATGTTCTTTAGCTCCCCAAAAAGCTATCAATAAGCTCTAATTGCATGTCAAATCTAAGATAAAAAAGAACTCATTTGGCTAAAAAGTGACATAGGGTTCCATTATGGTCAATTTTGGCTCCATATAAGGTACCAAAGTAACCAAATCACTTTCCCTAGGGTTTGACACCTTTTGGGCAAGTCTAAAAGTCTGATTAAGACTTGTGTAAGCTACCCAAATGGTCCTAAACTCCATGCATCTCATTTTGGCCATTGCATCCACACATATGCATAATTCCATCAAATCACCAATAAAGCTAAATTGCTACCATATACCCATTTCACATTCTAATGACTATAAAACATATTCTCTCATTCATACATAGCATAATATCATAATTACACATGTTTAAGAGGTCATAGAGCATATACATCATTGGGTTACATCATTTGACACAATTATGGTCTTAAAGAACCAAAAACTTTGCATTTTATTGTCAAACTCTTTCCTTCAAGGTGGTTGGCTTCTATTACCTTGTCCAT